>CM026263.1:13888428-14035060 GCA_014851425.1 Senna tora | reverse complement strand
CATGATCCACGATCCTCCCATGCGGAGACGACTCCAATTGGAGCATCAAAACCACTCGGTTCGCAAGTACAACGCGACCGACGGTGTTGACTCACTTGCGCAACAAGTCTTTTGCCTCGTAATTCGTTAAGGTTTCTGAGATTCGACCCCGATTTGTCGTCCGGAATATGTTGAGACATGATCCACGCTCCTCCCATGCCAGGACGACTCCAATTGGAGCATCCAAACCACTCCGTTCGCAAGTACAACGCGACACCGCGTGTTTGACCACTTGCGCAACAAGTCTTTTGCCTCGTAATTCGTGAAGGTTTCTGAGATCCGACACGATTTTTCATCCGGAATATGTTGAGACATGATCCACGCTCGTCCCATGCCGAGACGACTCCAATTGGAGCATCAAAACCACTCCGGTTCGCAAGTACAGCGCGAACCGACGTGTGTTGACTCACTTGCGCAACAAGTCTTTTGCCTCGTAATTCGTGAAGGTTTCTGAGATCCGACCGCGATTTGTCCCGGAATATGTTGAGACATGATCCACGCTCCTCCCTGCGGAGACGACTCCAATTGGAGCATCAAAACCACTCCGGTTCGCAAGTACAACGCGAACCGAAGTGGGTTGACTCACTTGCAACAAGTCTTTTGCTGTATTCGTGAAGGTTTCTGAGATACGACCGCGATTTGTCGTCTGGAATATGTTGAGACATGATGCACGCTCCTCCCCATGCCAAGAGACCTCCATTGGAGCATCAAAACCACTCCGGTTCGCAAGTACAACGCGAACCGACATGTTTGACTCACTTGCGCAACAAGTCTTTTGCCTCGTAATTCGTGAAGGTTTCTGATATCCGACCGCGATTTGTCGTCCGGAATATGTTGAGACATGATCCACGCTCCTCCTATGCCAAGACGACTCCAATTGGAGCATCAAAACACTCCGGTTCGCAAGTACAACGCGAACCGACGTGGGTTGATCACTTGCGCAACAAAGCTTTTGCCTCGTAATTCGTGAAGGTTTCTAGATCCGACCGCGATTTGTCTTCGATAGTTGAGACATGATCCACGCTTCTCCCATTCCCGGACGACTCCAATTTGAGCATCAAAACCACTCGGTTCGCATGTACAACCTGAACCGACGAGGTTGATTCACTTGAGCAACGTGTCTTTTGCCTCGTAATTCGTGAAGGTTTCTGAGATCCGACCGCGATTTATCGCCCGCAATATGTTAATACATGATCCACGCTCTACCATGCCAAGACGACTCCAATTGGAGCATCAAAACCACTCGGTTTGCAAGTACAACGCGAATCGACGTGTTGACTCACTGCGCAACAAGTCTTTTGCCTCGTAATTCGTGAAGGTTCTGAGATCCGACCGCGATTTGTCGTCGGAATATGTTGCCGAGACATGATCCACGCTCCTCCCATGCGGAGACGACTCCAATTGGAGCATTAAAACCACTCCGATTCGTAAGTACAACGCGAACCGACGTTTGTTGACCCACTTGCGCAACAAGTCTTTTGCCTCGTAATTCGTGAAGGTTTCTGAGATCCGACCGCGACTTGTGGTCCGGAATATGTTGAGACATGATCCACGCTCCTCCCATGACCAGACGAGTCCAATTGAAGCATCAAATCCACTCTGGTTCGTAAGTACATCGCGAACCGACGTGTGTTGACTCACTTGCGCAACAAGTCTTTTGCCTCGTAATTCGTGAAGGTTCATGAGATCCGACCGCGATTTGTCGTCCGGAATATGTTGAGACATGATCCATGCTCCTCCCATGCGGGACGACTCCAATTGGAGCATCAAAACCACTCCGGTTCGCAAGTACAACGCGACCCGACGTGGTGTTGACTCACTTGGCAACAAGTCTTTTGCCTCGTAATTCGTGAAGGTTTCTGAGATCCGACCGCGATTTGTCGTCGGATATGTGAGTTGAGACATGATCCACGCTCCTCCCATGCCAAGACGACTCCAATTGGAGCATCAAAACCACTCCGGTTCGCAAGTACAACGCGAACCGACGTGTTGACTCACTTGCGCAACAAGTCTGCCTCGTAATCGTGAAGGTTTCTGAGATCGACGCGATTTGTCGTCCGGAATATGTTGAGACATGATCCACGTCCTCCCATGCAGACGACTCCAATTGGAGCATCAAAACCACTCGGTTCGCAAGTACAACGCGAACCGACGTGTTTGACTCACTTGCGCAACAAGCTTTGCCTCGTAATTCGTAAGGTTTCTGAGATCCAACGCGATTTGTCGTACGGAATAGTTGAGACATGATCCACGCTACTGCCATGCGGAGACGACTCCAATTGGAGCATCAAAACCACTTCGGTTCGCAAGTACAGCGCGAACCGACGTGTGTTGACTCACTTGCGCAACAAGTTTTTTGCCTCGTAATTTGTGAAGGTTTCTGAGATCCGACCGCGATTTGTCGTCCGGAATATGTTGAGACATGATCCACGCTCGTCCCATGCGGAGACGAGTCCAATTGGAGCATCAAAACCACTCTGGTTCGCAAGTACAACGCCAACCGACGTGTTTGACTCACTTGCGCAACAAGTCTTTTGCCTCGTAATTCGTGAAGGTTTCTGAGATCCGACCGCGATTTGTCGTCCGGATATGTTGAGACATGATCCACGCTCCTCCCATGCCAGGAACGACTCAATTGGAGCATCAAAACCACTCCGGTTCGCAAGTACAACGCGAACCGACGTGTTGACACACTTGCGCAACAAGTCCTTTTGCCTCGTAATTCGTGAAGGTTTCTGAGATCCGACCGCGATTTGTCCGGAATATGTTGAGACATGATCCACGCTCCTCCCATGCCAAGACGACTCCAATTGGAGCATCAAAACCACTCCGGTTCGCAAGTACAATGCGAACCGACATGTTTGACTCACTTGCGCAACAAGTCTTTTGCCTCGTAATTCGTGAAGGTTTCTGATATCCGTCCGCGATTTGTTGTCCGAATATGTTGGGACATGATCCGCGCTCCTCCCATGCAAGACGATCCAATTGGAGCATCAAAACCACTCCAGGTTCGCAAGTACAACGCGAACCGACGTGTGTTGACTCACTTGCGCAACAAGTCTTTTGCCTCGTAATTCGTGAAGGTTTCTGGATATCCGACCGCGATTTGTCGTCCGGAATATGTTGAGACATGATCAACGCTCCTCCCATGCGGGACGACTCCAATTGGAGCATCAAACCACTCCGGTTCGCAAGTACAACGCGAACGACGTGTTGACTCACTTGCGCAACAAGTCTTTGCCTCGTAATTCGTGAAGGTTTCTGAGATCCGACGCGATTTGTCGTCCGGAATATGTTGAGACATGATCCACGCTCCTCCCATGGGAGACGACTCCAATTGGGCATCAAAACCACTCCGGTTCGCAAGTACAACGCGAACCGACGTGTGTGACTCACTTGCGCAACAAGTCTTTTGCCTGTAATTCGTGAAGGTTTCTGAGATCCGACCGCGATTTTTTCTCGAATATGTTGAGACATGATCCACGCTCCTCCCAGCCAAGACGACTCCAATTGGAGCATCAAAAACCACTCCGGTTCGCAAGTACACGCGAACGACCGGGTTGACTCACTTGCGCAACAAGTCTTTTGCCTCGTAATTCTGAAGGTTTCTGAGATCCGACCGCGATTTGTCGTCCGGAATATGTTGAGACATGATGCACGCTCCTCCCATGCCAGAGACTCCAATGGAGCATCAAAACCACTCCGGTTCGCAAGTACAACGCGAACCGACGTGTTTGACTCACTGCGCAACAAGTCTTTTGCCTCGTAATTCATGAAGGTTTCTGAGATCCAACCGCGATTTGCGTCCGGAATATGTGAGACATGATCCACGCTCCTCCATGCGGAGCGACTCCAATTGGAGAATCAAAACCACTCTGGTTCGCAAGTACAACGCGAACCGACGTGTGTTGACTCACATGCGCAACAAGTCTTTTGCCTCGTAAATTCGTGAAGGTTTCTGAGATCCAGCCTGCGATTTGTCGTCCGGAATATGTTGAGACATGATCCACCCTCCTCCCATGCCCAGACGACTCCAATTGGAGCATCCAAACCACTCCGGTTCGCAAGTACAACGCGAACCGACGTGTTGACTCATTGCGCAACAATCTTTTGCCTCGTAATTCGTGAAGGTTTCTGAGTCGATGCGATTGGTCGTCCGGAATATGTTGAGACATGATCCACGCCTCCCATGCGGAGACGACTCCAATTGGAGCATCAAAACCACTCCGGTTCGCAAGTACAACGCGAACCGACGTGTTGACTCACTGCGCAACAAGTCTTTTTGCCTCGTAACCTGAAGGTTTCTGAGATCGACCGCGATTTGTGTCCGGAGTATGTTGAGACATGATGCACGCTCCTCCTATGCCAAGACGACTCCAATTGGAGCATCAAAACCACTCCGGTTCGCAAGTACAGTGCGAACCGACGTGTGTTGACTCACTTGCGCAACAAGTCTTTTGCCTCGTAATTCGTGAAGGTTTCCAAGATCCGACCGCGATTTGTCATCCGGAATATGTTGAGACATGATCCACGCTCCTCCCATGCGGAGACGACTCCAATTGGAGCATCAAAACCACTCCGGTTCGCAAGTACAGCGCGAACCGACGTGTGTTGACTCACTTGCGCAACAAGTCTTTTGCCTCGTATATTCGTGAAGGTTTCTGAGATCCGATCGCGATTTGTCTACCGGAATATGTTGAGACATGATCCACGCTCCTCCCATGCCAAGACGAGTCCAATTGAAGCATCTAAACCACTCCGATTTGCAAGTACAATGCAAACCGACATGTTTGATTCAATACGGAACAAGTCTTTTGCCTCGTAATTCGTGAAGGTTTCTGAGATCTGACCGCGATTTGTCATCCGGAATTTGTTGAGACATGATGCACGCTCTAGCAGCCATGCCAAGACGACTCCAATTGGAGCATAAAAACCACTCCAGTTTACAAGTACAACGCGAATCGACGTGTTTGACTCACTTGCGCAACAAGTCTTTTGCCTCGTATTCGTGAAGGTTTCTGAGACCAACCGCGATTGTCGTCCGAATATGTTGAGACATGATCCACGCTCCTCCCATGCGGAGACGACTCCAATTGGAGCATCAAAACCTCTCCGGTTCGCACGTACAACGCGAACCGATGCGTTTGGATCACTTGCGCAACAAGTCTTTTGCCTCGTAATTCGTGAAGGTTTCTGAGACCCGACCGCGATTTGTCCTCCGGAATATGTTGAGACATGATCCACGCTCCTCCCATGGGAGAAGACTCCAATTGGAGCATCAAAACCACTCCGGTTCGCAAGTACAACGCGAACCTACGTGTTTGACTCACTTGCACAACAAGTCTTTTGCCTCGTAATTCGTGAAGGTTTCTGAGATCCGACCGCGATTTGTCGTCCGGAATATTTTGACACATGATCCACGCTCGTCCATGCCAAGACGACTCCAATTGGAGCATCAAAACCACTCCGGTTCGCAAGTACAACGCGAACCACGTGTGTTGACTCACTTGCGCAACAAGTCTTTGCCTCGTAATTCTGAAGGTTTCTGAGATCGACCGCGATTGTAGTCCCGAATATGTTGAGACATGATGCACGCTCCTCCCATGCCAAGACGACTCCAATTGGAGCATCAAAACCACTCCGGTTCGCAAGTACAACGCGAACCGACGTGGGTTGACTCACTTGCGCAACAAGTTTTGCCTCGTAATTCTGAAGGTTTCTGAGATCCGACCGCGATTTGTCGTCCGGAATATGTTGACATGATGCACGCTCTCCCATGCAGACGACTCCAATTGGAGCATCAAAACCACTCCGGTTCGCAAGTACAACGCGAACGACGTGTTTGACTCACTTGCGCAACAAGTCTTTTGCCTCGTAATTCGTTAAGGTTTCTGAGATCCAACCGCGATTTGTCGTCCGGAATATGTTGAGACTGATCCACGCTCCTCCCATGCGGAGACGACTCCAATTGGAGCATCAAAACCACTCCGGTTCGCAAGTACAACGGGAACCGACGTGTATTGACTCACTTGCGCAACTAGTCTTTTGCCTCGTAATTCGTGAAGGTTTCTGAGATCCGACCGCGATTTGTCGACCAGAATATGTTGAGACATGATCCACGCTCCTCCCATGCCAGGACGACTCCAATTGGAGCATCCAAACCACTCCGGTTCGCAAGTACAACGCGAACCGACGTGTTTGACTCACTTGCGCAACAAGTCTTTTGCCTCGTAATTCGTGAAGGTTTCTGAAACCGACCGCGATTTGTCGTCCGGAATAGTTGAGACATGATCCACGCTCCTCCCATGCGGAGGACGACTCCAATTGGAGCATCAAAACCACTCCGGTTCGCAAGTACAACGCGAACGACGAGGTGTTGACTCACTTGCGCAACAAGTCTTTTGCCTCGAATTCGTGAAGGTTTCTGAGATCCGACCGCGATTTGTCTTCCGAATATGTGAGACATGATCCACGCTCCTCCATGCAGACGACTCCAATTGGAGCATCAAAACCACTCCGGTTCCCAAGTACAACGCGAACCGACGGGTGTTGACTCCCTTGCGCAACAAGTCTTTTGCCTCGTAATTCGTGAAAGTATCTGAGTTTCGACCGCGATTTGTCGTCCGGAATATGTTGAGACATGATCCACGCTCCTCCCATGCCGAGACGACTCCAATTGGAGCATAAAACCACTCCGGTTCGAAAGTACAACGCCAACCGACTTGAGTAGACTCACTTGCGCAACAGTCTTTTGCCTCGTAATTCGTGAGGGTTTCTGAGATCCGACCACGATTCGTCGTCTGGAATTTGTTGAGACATGATCCACGCTCCTCCCATGCCAAGACGAATCAAATTGGAGCATCAAAACCACTCCGGATTCCAAGTACAACGCGAATAGAAGTGTGTTGACTCTCTTGCGCAATAAGTCTTTTGCCTCCTAATTCGTGAAGGTTTCTGAGACCCGACCGCGATTTGTCGTCCAGAATATATTGAGTCACGATCCACTCTCCTCCCATGCGGGGACGACTCCAATTGGAGCATCAAAACCACTCCGGTTCGCAAGTACAACGCGAACCGACGTGTGTTGACTCACTTGCGCAACAAGTCTTTTGCCTCGTAATTCGTGAAGGTTTCTGAGATCCGGACCGCGGTTTGTCGTCCGGAATATGTTGAGACATTGATCCACGCTCCTCCCATGCGGAGACGACTCCAATTGGAGCATCAAAACCACTCCGGTTCGCAAGTACAACGCGAACCGACGTGTGTTGACTCACTTGCGCAACAAGTCTTTTGCTCGTAATTCGTGAAGGTTTCTGAGATCCGACCGCGATTTGTCGGTCCGGAATATGTTGAGACATGATCCACGCTCCTCCCATGCGAAGACGACTCCAATTGCAGCATCAAAATCACTCCGGTTAGCAAGTACAACGGGAACCGACTTGTGTTGACTCCCTTGCGCAACAAGTCTTTTGCCTCGTAATTCGTGAAGGTATCTGATATCCGACCGCGATTTGTCGTCCGGAATATGTTGAGACATGATCCACGCTCCTCCCATGCCAAGACGGACTCCAATTGGAGCATCAAAACCACCCGGTTCGCAAGTACAACGCGAACCGACGTGTGTTGACTCACTTGCGCAACAAGTCTTTTGCCTCGTAATTCGTGAAGGTTTCTGAGATCCGACCGCGATTTGTCATCCGGAATATGTTGAGACATGATCCACGCTCCTCCCATGCGGAGACGACTCCAATTGGAGCATCAAAACCACTCCGGTTCGCAAGTACAGCGCGAACCGACGTGTTTGACTCACTTGCGCAACAAGTCTTTTCCTCGTAATTCGTGAAGGTTTCTGAGATCCGACCGCGATTTGTCGTCCGGAATATGTTGCAGACATGATCCACGCTCCTCCATGCCAGGACGACTCCAATTGGAGCATCAAAACCACTCTGATTCGCAAGTACAGCGCGAACCGATGTGTGTTGACTCATTGCGGAACAAGTCTTTTGCCTCTTACTTCGTGAAGATTTCTTATATCCGTTCGCGATTTGTTACCGGAATATGTTGAGACATGATCCGCGCTCCTCCCATGCCGAGACGACTCCAATTGGAGCATCAAAACCACTCCGGTTCGCAAGTACAACGCGAACAGACGTGTGTTGACTCCCTTGCGCAACAAGTCTTTTGCCTCGTAATTCGTGAAGGTTTCTGAGATCCGACCGCGATTTGTCGTCCGGAATATGTTGAGACATGATCCACGCTCCTCCCATGCCAAGACGACTCCAATTGGAGCATCAAAACCACTCCGGTTCGCAAGTACAATGCGAACCGACTTTTGTTGACTCACTTGCGCAACAAGCCTTTTGCCTCGTAATTCGTGAAGGTTTCTGAGATCCGACCGCGATTTTTCGTCCGGAATATGTTGAGACATGATCCACGCTCCTCCCATGCGGAGATGACTCCAATTGGAGCATCAAAACCACTCCGGTTCGCAAGTACAACGCGAACCGACGTGTGTTGACTCACATCGCAACAAGTCTTTTGCCTCGTAATTCGTGAAGGTTTCTGAGATCCGACCGCGATTTGTCCTCAGGAATATGTTGAGACATGATCCACGCTCCTCCCATGCCGAGACGACTCCAATTGGAGCATCAAAACCACTCCGGTTCGCAAGTACAGCGCGAACCGACGTGTGTTGACTCACTTAAGCAACAAGTCTTTTGCCTCGTAATTCGTGAAGGTTTCCGAGATCCGACCGCGATTTGTCTTCCCGATATGTTGAGGACATGATGCACGCTCCTCCCATGCCAAGACGACTCCAATTGGAGCATCAAACCACTCCGGTTCGCAAGTACCAACGCGAACCGACGTGGGTTGACTCACTGCGCAACAAGTCTTTTGCCTCGTAATTCCTGAAGGTTTCTGAGATCCGACCGCGATTTGTCGTCCGGAATATGTTGAGACATGATGCACGCTCTCCCATGCCAAGACGACTCCAATTGGAGCATCAAAACCACTCCGTTTCGCAAGTACAACGCGAACCGACGTGTTTGACTCACTTGCGCAACAAGCCTTTTGCCTCGTAATTCGTTAAGGTTTCTGAGATCCGACCGCGATTTGTCGTCCGGAATATGTTGAGACATGATCCACGCTCCTCCCATGCGGAGACGACTCCAATTGGAGCATCAAAACCACTCCGGTTCGCAAGTACAACGCGAACCACGTGTATTGACTCACTGCGCATCAAGTCTTTTGCCTCGTAATTCGTGAAGGTTTCTGAGATCCGACCGCGATTTGTCGTCCAGAATATGTTGAGACATGATCCACGCTCCTCCCATGCCAGGACGACTCCAATTGGAGCATCCAAACCACTCCGGTTCGCAAGTACAACGCGAACCGACGTGTTTGACTCACTTGCGCAACAAGTCTTTTGCCTCGTAATTCGTGAAGGTTTCTGAGAACCGACCGCGATTTGTCGTCCGGAATATGTTGAGACATGATCCACGCTCTCCTCCCATGCGGAGACGACTCCAATTGGAGCATCAAAACCACTCCGGTTCGCAAGTACAACGCGAACGACGATGTGTTGACTCACTTGCGCAACAAGTCTTTTGCCTCGTAATTCGTGAAGGTTTCTGAGATCCGACCGGCGATTTGTCGTCCGGAATATGTTGAGACATGATCCACGCTCCTCCCATGCCGAGACGACTCCAATTGGAGCATCAAAACCACTCCGGTTCGCAAGTACAGTGCGAACCGACGTTTGTTGACTCACTTGCGCAACAAGTCTTTTGCCTCGTAATTCGTGAAGGTTTCTGAGATCCGACCGCGATTTGTCGTCCGGAATATGTTGAGACATGATCCACGCTCCTCCCATGCGGAGACGACTCCAATTGGAGCATCAAAACCACTCCGGTTCGCAAGTACAACGCGAACCGACGTGTTTGACTCACTTCTGCAACAAGTCTTTTGCCTCGTAATTCGTGAAGGTTTTCTGAGATCCAACCGCGATTTGTCGTCCGGAATATGTTGAGACTGATCCACGCTCCTCCCATGCGGAGACGACTCCCAATTGGTAGCATCAAAACCACTCCGGTTCGCAAGTACAACGCGAACGACGGTGTTGACTCACTTGCGCAACAAGTCTTTTGCCTCGTAATTCGTGAAGGTTTCTGAGATCCCGACCGCGATTTGTCGTCCAGAATATGTTGAGACATGATCCACGCTCCTCCCATGCCAGGACGACTCCAATTGGAGCATCCAAAACCACTCCGGTTCGCAAGTACAACGCGAACCGACGTGTTTGACTCACTTGCGCAAACAGTCTTTTGCCTCGTAATTCGTGAAGGTTGCTGAGATCCGACCGCGGTTTGTCGTCCGGAATATGTTGAGACATGATCCACGCTCCTCCCATGCAGAGACGACTCCAATTGGAGCATCAAAACCACTCTGGTTCGCAAGTACAACGCGAACCGACGTGTGTTGACTCACTTGCGCAACAAGTCTTTTGCTCGTAATTCGTGAAGGTTTCTGAGATCCGACCGCGATCTGACGTCCGGAATATGTTGAGACATGATCCCCGCTCCTCCCATGCCAAGACGACTCCAATTGGAGCACCAAAACCACTCCGGTTCGCAAGTACAACGCGAACCGACGTGTGTTGACTCACTTGCCCAACAAGTCTTTTGCCTCGTAATTCGAGAAGGTTTCTGAGATCCGACCGCGATTTGTCGTCCGGGATATGTTGAGTCATGATCCACGCTCCTCCCATGCGGAGACGACTCCAATTGGAGCATCAAAACCACTCCGGTTCGCAAGTACAACGCGAACCGACGTGTTTGACTCACTTGCGCAACAAGTCTTTTGCCTCGTAATTCGTGAAGGTTTCTGAGATCCGACCGCGATTTGTCATCCGAAATATGTTGAGACATGATCCACGCTCCTCCCATGCCAAGACGACTCCAATTGGAGCATCAAAACCACTCCGGTTCGCAAGTACAGCGCGAACTGACGTGTTTGACTCACTTGCGCAACAAGTCTTTTGCCTCGTAATTCGTGAAGGTTTCCATGATTCGACCATGATTTGTCGTCCGGAATATGTTGGGACATGATCCACGCTCCTCCCAAGCGGGACGACTCCAATTGGAGCATCAAAACCACTCTGGTTCGCAAGTACAACGCGAACCGACGTGTATGACTCACTTGCGCAACAATTCTTTTGCCTCGTAATTTGTGAAGGTTTCCGAGATCCGACCGCGATTTGTCATCCGGAATATGTTGAGAAATGATCCACGCTCGTCCCATGCCAAGACGACTCCAATTGGAGCATCAAAACCACTCCGGTTCGCAAGTACAGCGCGAACCGACGTGTGTTGACTCACTTGCGCAACAAGTCTTTTGCCTCGTAATTCGTGAAGGTTTCTGAGATCCGACCGCGATTTGTCGTCCGGAATATGTTGAGACATGATCCACGCTCGTCCCATGCGGAGACGACTCCAATTGGAGCATCAAAAAACTCCGGTTTGCAAGTACAACGCGAATCCGACGTGTGTTGACTCACTTGCGCAACAAGTCTTTTGCCTCGTAATTCGTGAAGGTTTCTGAGATCCGACCGCGATTTGTCGTCCGGAATATGTTGAGACATGTTCCACGCTCCTCCCATGCCGAGACGACTCCAATTGGAGCATCAAAACCACTCCGGTTCGCAAGTACAATGCGAACCGACTTGTTTGACTCACTTGTGCAACAAGTCTTTTGCCTCGTAATTCGTGAAGGTATCTGAGATCCGACCGCGGTTTGTCGTCCGGAATATGTTGAGACATGATCCACGCTCGTCCCATGCGGAGACGATTCCAATTGGAGCATCAAAACCACTCCGGTTCGCAAGTACAACGCGAACTGACGTGTTTTGACTCACTTGCGCAACAAGTCTTTTGCCTCGTAATTCGTTAAGGTGTCTGAGATCCGACCCTGATTTGTCGTCTGGAATATGTTGAGACATGATCCACGCTCCACCCATGCCAGGACGACTCCAATTGGAGCATCCAAACCACTCCGGTTCGCAAGTACAACGCGAATCGACGTGTTTGACTCACTTGCGCAACAAGTCTTCTGCCTCGTAATTCGTGAAGGTTTCTGAGATCCGACCGCGATTTGTCGTCCGGAATATGTTGAGACATGATCCACGCTCCTCCCATGCGGAGACGACTCCAATTGGAGCATCAAAACCACTCCGGTTCGCAAGTCACACGCGAACCAACGTGGTTGACTCACTTGCGCAACAGTCTTTTTCCTCGTAATTAGTGAAGGTTTTTTGAGATCCGACCGCGATTTGTCTTCCCGAATATGTGAGACATGATCCACGCTCCTCCATGCCAAGACGACTCCAATTGGAGCATCAAACCACTCCGGTTCCGCAAGTACAACGCGAACGACGTGGGTTGACTCACTTGCGCAACACGTCTTTGCCTCGTAATTCGTGAAGGTTTCTGAGATCGACCGCGATTTGTCGTTCGGAATATGTTGAGACATGATGCACGCTCCTCCCCATGCCAAGACGACCTCCAATTGGAGCATCAAAACCCTTCGGTTCGACAAGTAACGCGAACCGACGTGTGTTGACTCACTTGCGCAACAAGCCTTTTGCCTCGTAATTCATGAAGGTTTCTGAGATCCGACCGCGATTTGTCGTCCAGAATATGTTAAGACATGATCCACGCTCCTCCCATGCGGAGACGACTCCAATTGGAGCATCCAAACCACTCCGGTTCGCAAGTACAACGAGAAACGACGTGCTTGACTCACTTGCGCAACGAGTCTTTTGCCTCGTAATTCGTGAAGGTTTCTGAGATCCGACCCGATTAGTCGTCCGGAATATGTTGAGACATGATCCACGATCCTCCCATGCGGAGACGCCTCCAATTGGAGCATCAAAACCACTCCGGTTCGCAAGTACAACGCGAACCGACGTGTGTTGACTCACTTGCGCAACAAGTCTTTTGCCTCGTAATTCGTGAAGGTTTCTGAGATCCGACCGCGATTCGTCGTCCGGAATATGTTAAGACATGATCCACGCTCCTCCCATGCCAAGACGACTCCAATTGGAGCATCAAAACCACTCCGGTTCGCAAGCACAACGCGAACCGACGTGTTTGACTCACTTGCGCAACGAGTCTTTTGCCTCGTAATTCGTGAATGTTTCTGAGATCCGACCGCGATTTGTCGCCCGAAATATGTTAAGACATGATCCACGCTCCTACCCATGCGGAGACGACTCCAATTGGAGCATCAAAACGACTCCGGTTCGCAAGTACAACGCGAACCGACGTGTGTTGACTCACTTGCGCAACAAGTCTTTTGCCTCGTAATTCGTGAAGGTTTCTGAGATCTGACCGCGATTTCTCGTCCGGAATATGTTGAGACATGATCCACGCTCCTCCCATGCCAAGACGACTCCAAATAAAAGTATGTTGAATGTCCTGAACACTAGTTAATGGAACTCTAAGTTAATTAACTGACCTAAGGGATTAACTAGAGGAAGTGGACATTAATTTGACATGTACAAAGTAATGGCTAATCTCAAATGTCTTGAGGTTTTGTGAGTCAAGTAAGTATTCAAAGAAAGGGATAAAGAGATGAGAATAAGTGTGAGACACTTGGAAATAGTATTAAAGAGAGGAAGAGGGTTTAAGACCAAGGACTTGGTTCTTGGCCAAAGTTAATGTATTTAAAGACATGAGCATGGCATATGCATACAATTTGCATATAATAAAGATGATAATGACGTAAATATGTTTGTTAGGTAACCACGAATCGTCTGGAGCGGGAGTGACTCCAGGACCAGAAACAGGAAGCCGTCCAGGTGAGGGGTTTCCCATCCTTGCCCTACAGGGTTGAATGAGGATGTGAATACGTGGTTTGCTTACTTGCTTGTTTGTAAGAATTGTTAGGAAATAACATGCTATTGTTGTTCCTAAACTGTTATTTGTGAAAATATTTGTATATATATGTGATTGATTAAGTTGAAGTGGTACTGGAGGGTATCCTGTGATGACATGGGATACGCCAGACAGTACAAGTAAAAAAGGGGTAGGATATTGATCTCGTTCAATTTTTGGTTTGTCCTAATAATTAGAAACCCACTAAGGAAATGAAACTGACTTATTTATACACGTCGACGTGATTTGTGGTAAATGAACTTAGGAAATACCTAGAGCTAGGTTTCATCTAATCAAGGGTTGGGTACTAAGCAAAGAATAGAAAATCTCATAATTCATTAGAAATTCTTAGTGGAGTTCACACTGCAGAGGTAAGACACTTTAGAATAGAAATGGGTAGTCCGTATTACAAACCCACTGAAAGTAAGAGAGTGAAATATGACGTCAGACATTTGCCCGTTGTGGCTATTGCCCTAGCCTGGCACTTGGGTGGTGCATTTCATATACATGGTTGCCCGTTGTGGCTATTGCCCTAGCCTGGCACTAGGGTGGTGCATTTCATATACATGGTGCCCGTGTGACTATTGCCCTAGCCTGGCACTAGGGTGGTGCATTTCATATACATGGTTGCCCGTTGTGGCTATTGCCCTAGCCTGGCACTAGGGTGGTGCATTTCATATACATGGTTGCCCGTTGTGGCTATTGCCCTAGCTTGGCACTAGGGTGGTGCATAGCATTTGAAGACTTGCCCGTTGAGGCTATTGCTCTAGCGTGGCACTAGAGTCGATTGTATGATTTATAGTTTTGATATGAAATGTTTCGTTATTGGTTGCTTATGAG
The DNA here is from genome assembly GCA_014851425.1 of Senna tora. NCBI lineage: Eukaryota > Viridiplantae > Streptophyta > Magnoliopsida > Fabales > Fabaceae > Senna > Senna tora. The sequence continues at coordinate 14,020,247 of CM026263.1, read as the reverse complement.
TAGCAGGATTGAGGAGCATGATTCTTAGGTTTTTCTGTGATGTAATGTTATACTAATGTTGTCTGATCATTATATAACATATGATAAACTGGAATTTCGTGTGCGTGTGGTTGTGAGTGGCTCCCTTTCCCCAGCTGTAGTGGTACCCGCCGCTACGCCGAGGATGGGAAGCTTCCCACTGAGTCTGTTGGACTCACACCCTCTGTTTACATGTTACAGATACAGGAATCGGGCAGGCTTCGACGTCCGGACAGTGATACGGACATCTATCCACTTGCACCGCACTTGTTCGCGTGGGTGGACATCCTTGATTATTTAGTATTTATTATTTTGGATTGTATATAATCTTAAGTTGTAAATGTGATGTAAATATTGCAGCTTTTGAATTATGCTATATCTAGACATGTCGGCTTCACATGTAATTACTGATAGGATTCTGGGTGTTGGGAAAGTCTTGATATACTTATATATATATATATATATATATCTGCGTATGTGAATAGGATAGATCACACATATGGTGTGTGATCAATTTGTATATGCTATATATATACGTGTGACTTGGTTTATGTTGGATGAAAAAATATAATATCTGCAATGTGAATAGGATAGATTACACGTATTGAGACGTGTAATCACTATGTATACTTAACTGTGCGTGTGAGTGTGCATGTGTGATTATGACAGGTTGTATGTATATTGCGTGTGAATAGGATAGATCATTCCTTGGGGTTTGATTCACTATGTATATATTATATGTGAGTTGTCATGAGTGTATGGATGTATATATACATGAAATGGGGCTGAAGCCGGCATGAGCGCCGTGGATTGCAGGTTATCTAGGCCACCAATGATGGTGTGGCCACTATATACACTATGTGAATATTGAATGATGATTGTATATAAGGGTAGATAATTTATGATTATAGATAAGGCTTACGGGTTTAGAGGCTAAATTCTATTCCCGTGCCGGGTCACGGATTCCTGGAATCGGGTCGTGACAAAGTTGGTATCAGAGCCTGGTTTTTTCTTTAAGTCATGTGAAGCCAGTGGTATAACCGGGTGTCGGTTTACCCTTCTTTGTGTACCCGGGCACAAAGTGGGAGTAAAAAGTCACTTGTGGGAATACCCAGGACAGTTTGAGTCAGCTTTTCATTTATTCCACCATAAATTGTCATAGATTAGATAACTAACATCAGATACGTTCTTGTGCAGTATAGGGATGCCGCCAACTACTAGACGAGGTAGGAGGGGTGGTAGAGTCCCTGCAAGAGCGGATGAGGAATCGGTTAGGGAGGAGAGAATACCTCCCAGAGGCCGAGCTAGAGGTCGTGCTCGCGGTCGTGCTCGCGGTCGTGGAAGAGCACCAGGAAGAGAGACACATAGAGAACAACCTTCAGAGCCACAGGTTGAGACGGGTGCTCCGTCGGTGGCTGAGATGTTGACTGCGGGATTCCAGGAGTTGAGAGCTGAAATCACCCGCCAAATTCAACAAGAAGTTCGTCAGTTGGTGGTCGGCGAAGAGGAGGAACAAATGATACATGAGGGACAAGGAGTAGAAGAGATAGAGGAAAGAAGTGAAGAACCTAGAAGGGATTGGCAACTATGGGACGTGCCTAGGAGACCGAGGGGAGCCCCGAGGGAATTGCCAATTACAAAATTCTTGAAGTTGAATCCGCCTACATTTTGCGGAACTGAAACCAAGGAGGACCCTCAACATTTCCTCCGTGATATAATCAGAATTGGGCAGTTACTGAGGTGTCCAGGAGGAGAGATGGTGGAACTTGCCTCGTTTCATTTAAGAGGCGCTGCACGGGTTTTGGTTTGAATCAGTACAGAAGAGATATGCAAGGAGAGTTGCTCCTATGACCTGGGAAGATTTTCAGAGGGAATTCCTGGGTCGGTTTCTATCTGAAGGAATGAAGTATGCCAAGCGTCAACAGTTCGAAGACTTGTGGATGACGCCGAATATGTCTGTGACCGAGTTTGAACTGCAGTACACAGAGCTAGCCCAATACGCTTCTGAATTAGTTCCTGATGAGAGGGAATTGATCAAGAGATTCATTCACAGACTGGTAGAGCCGTTGTTCGTAGTGCTACTACCCAGTGTAATCAATTTGAAACTCTAGCACAGGCTGCAGATTGTGCAAGAGTGATCGAAAATAGAAAGAAGTTTGGAACGTCGGCGAATCCAAGAATAAATTATTAATGAGTAGTGAAGGCCAAGGATCGAAGAAGAAGCAGAAAGTGACAGGAGGTTCAGGTTTAGCCCTGAATTCTGTGGGACAAGCTGATGGACGGACTACTACTACCGCCACCGGTACTTGGAGGACTAATAGGCAAGATGGGCAGAAATCTCATGGTAGTGGGCAGAGCAGTAGCCAGAGACCGCAGTGTGCAACATGTGGAAGATTTCATTTTGGAGAGTGCAAAGCCAAGAGAGGAAGTTGTTACAATTGTGGGCAATTTGGACATATGGCTAGAGAATGTCCACAGAAGAGGAGCAACACAAGTGTCAGAAGTAATCCTACTCCAGGTAGTACTCCGATTGCAGCCCCACCAGTTAGAACTGTACCACCCCAGGTTAACACTTCAGGTGCGGGCAGAGGTAGAGGAGCAGGAGCAGGTGGTAGAGGTCCAGGTGCGCCGGGAGGAGGACAGGCACGAGTATTTGCTTTGTCTCGGCAGGATGCACATGCCTCAAACACAGTTGTGACAGGTACACTTACAGTATGCTCTCTCAAGGCTCTTGTGTTATTTGATTCTGGTTCAACACATTCCTACATCTCACATGCATTTGCACGGAAGGTTGAGAAACGCCCGACCAGGTTGAAGGAGACAGAAAAGGTCTCTACTCCGATGGGTGATTCGATTCTAGTTAAGTATGTCTATGAGACATGTGTTGTTATAGTCGAGGGTCATGAGACGGTTGTAGACCTACGACTACTATACATGGTAGACCTAGACGTCATCTTGGGCATGGATTGGTTGGCATCTTGTCATGCGGTGGTTGACTGCAGGGCAAAGTGTTTAAAGTTCAATATGCCTGATGAGGAACCATTTGTGTTATGGGGTGATGGTGGTGCCTCCCATCCAAGCCTAATTTCGGCAATGGAAGCTTCCAAACTACTTGAGAAAGGGTGTAAGGGATATTTGGCAGTTGTGAGGGATAAGACGAAAGAGGTAATTCCCGCAGATCAGGTGCCGGTGGTTCGGGAGTTCCTTGATGTATTTCCTGATGAACTGCCAGGATTGCCGCCTGATCGAGAAATTGAGTTCGAGATTGAACTGTTACCAGAAACACAACCGATGTCCACACCGCCCTATAGAATGGCTCCGAAAGAGTTGACGGAGCTACACACTCAATTACAGGAGCTACTTGATAAGGGTTTTATCAGACCCAGTTTTTCACCATGGGGTGCTCCGGTGTTGTTCGTGAAGAAGAAGGATGGAACTTTAAGATTGTGCATCGATTACCGAAAGTTGAATAAGGTGACGGTCCGCAATCAGTATCCGCTTCCAAGGATCGATGACCTGTTTGATCAACTGCAGGGTGCTAAGAGGTTTTCAAAATCGATTTGCGATCAGGGTATCATCAGTTGAAGATTAGAAATGAAGATGTACCCAAGACTGCTTTTCGAACCCGATACGGCCATTATGAATTTCTAGTTATGTCATTCGGTCTAACTAATGCACCAGCAGCTTTTATGGACCTGATGAACCGGGTTTTCAAGCCATTTCTAGACGGTTTGTCATTGTATTTATAGATGACATTCTAATCTATTCCAAAAATGCGGAGGAGCACGCAACCCACTTGAGACTGGCATTACAAAAGCTAAGAGAAGAGAAGTTGTATGCTAAGTTTTCAAAGTGTGAATTTTGGCTTGATAGAGTGGCATTCCTTGGTCACGTGGTATCTTCAGAGGGGATCCATGTTGACCCGAGCAAAGTAGAAGCAGTGAAAAATTGGTCCCAACCAACCTCAGTCACAGAGATTCGTAGTTTCTTAGGTTTGGCTGGGTATTACAGGAGGTTTGTGCAGGACTTTTCGAAGATTGCTGCACCTCTTACCAAGTTGACTCAAAAAGGGGTAAAATTTGAGTGGAGTAACAAGTGTGAAGAAAGTTTCCAGAAACTGAAGGAAAGTCTCACCACAGCACCAGTATTGGCACTTCCTGAAGGCACTGGAGGATATGTGGTTTACTGTGATGCTTCGCGAATCGGGTTAGGGTGCGTTCTTATGCAACATGGGAAAGTAATTGCTTATGCATCTAGACAACTCTGAAAGCATGAGAAGAATTACCCGACTCACGATCTTGAAATGGCAGCGGTGGTGTTTGCCTTGAAGATTTGGAGACACTACCTTTATGGTGAATCGTGTGAGATATACACAGACCACAAAAGCCTCAAGTACATTTTTGAACAGAAAGACTTGAATCTGAGACAACGCAGGTGGATGGAGTTGATAAAAGATTATGACTGTACGATTCTTTACCATCCTGGTAAAGCGAATGTTGTAGCAGATGCCTTGAGCCGAAAGTCAATGGGTAGCTTAGCCCATATCAGTGAAGTACGAAGACCGTTGATTCAGGAAATACATGAGCTGGAACAGTCTGGAACTCAGTTTGAAATTGGAAATTCCAACTTGTTTCTAGCCCATATCCAAGCTAAGTCGGCTCTAATTGAAGAAGTTAAATCCAAGCAAGAGCAAGACGCCGACCTCAAACAGATCAAAGATACAGTGGTTAAAGGGGAGAAGGACGACGTCCGATTCTCTATAGATGAAAATGGCATACTCCAGTTGGAGGGACGATTGTGTGTACCTATGGTGGATGGTTTGAAAGAAAGAATTCTTGATGAGGCACACAAGACAGCATATACTATCCATCCAGGAGGTAACAAGATGTATCAAGATCTGAGAGAATTGTACTGGTGGAATGGTATGAAGAAAGACGTGGCAGACTACGTATCTAGATGTCTAGTGTGTCAGCAAGTTAAGGCTGAACACCAAAAGCTGCCGGAACACTTCAACAGATAGAAATTCCTGAATGGAAGTGGGAAAGGATTACTATGGATTTTGTGTCAGGATTGCCACGATCGCAGAGGGGTTTCGACTCAGTTTGGGTAATAGTTGATCGGATGACCAAGTCCGCTCATTTCCTGCCAGTTAAGACCACTTACGGAGTGGGTCAGTATGCCCAGTTATACCTATCAGAGATAGTGAGGTTACATGGAGTGCCGGTGTCGATTATCTCTGACAGGGGGCCACAGTTTACCTCTCGATTCTGGAGGGCATTGCAGGAGGCATTGGGGACGAGGGTTGATCTGAGTACAGCATTTCATCCCCAGACTGATGGGCAATCTGAGAGGACTATTCAGATTTTAGAGACATGCTAAGGGCATGTGTAATGGATTTCGGCGGGAGTTGGGAAAAGTATCTACCATTAGAAGAGTTTGCCTACAATAACAGTTACCAGTCCAGTATACAGATGGCACCTTTTGAAGCTTTATATGGTCGAAGGTGTAGATCCCCGATTGGGTGGTTCGAGGTCGGAGAGGCCAAGTTAGTTGGTCCTGAACTTGTTTAAGAAGCGTTGGACAAGGTAAAGGTAATTAGAGAAAAGCTTGTGACGGCTCAGAGTAGGCAGAAGTCATATGCCGACAATCGGAGAAGAGAATTAGAATTCGCTGTGGGTGAGCAGGTCTTTTTGAAAGTTCACCAATGAGAGGCGTGATGAGGTTTGGCAAGAAAGGCAAGCTAAGTCCAAGGTATATCGGACCGTTTGAGATACTAGAACGTGTGGGAAATGTTGCCTACCGTCTTCAGTTGCCGGCGGAACTAGAAGGAGTTCATCCAGTGTTTCATGTGTCAATGCTTCGCAAGTACTTGCCAGATCCTTCTCATGTAATCCAACCCCAGGAGGTACAACTAACCGAAGATTTGACGTATGAGGAGATACCAGTGGAAATCTTAGATCGTCAATTGAAGAAGTTGAGATCGAAAGAAATACCATTGGTGAAAGTTCTGTGGAGAAATCACTCGACCGAGGAAGCTACGTGGGAAGTCGAAGGAGAAATGCGCAGGACGTGTCCTCACCTATTTGGAATCTAAGGTTAGTGTGTGGTTGAAATTCGGGGACCGAATTTCTTAAGGGGGGAAGATTGTAATACCCGGAAATTTTCCAATCAACGTTAAGGTCCTAATTTAATTTTTATTTTAAATTTGGAAGGAAAAGGAGAAAATTTTAAATAAATGAAATTTTATTTGGACCAAAATTAGGACCTAACGGGAAATATTGGGTGTAAGTCTATTAACCCCAAAGTTGATTTTAACAACAAATAAAAATATATTAAGTATATATGTGTGTACATATATATATACAAAATATTTTTAAAAAAATATATATGTATGACCCCCCTTATAATTAAAAAAAAGGCCCCAAATTTCTTTGTCCAGAGAGCAAAACCGAGAGCTTGAAGCAGCAGAAAAAAAAAGAGAAAGAGAAGAGAGATTGAGGACCGGCGACGCGAGAAGCCAGCGGGGAAGAAAGGGAGGTCGACGCCGCCGTTTCGCCGGGACCGGAGCTGTCGACGGCGACGCTGGACGCCGGAGAAGGTGGTTCGACTCGGGCTTCACGGAGGAGTTGAGAAAAGTGACGGAAATAGTGTTTTTCGCCGGAATCTTCGCCGGAATCCGCCGTTTCGAAGCCAGGGAAGGTGACCGGGAGTTCTTTCTACCCCATTCCATCATCCTATCCGATTGAATCGAGGTAAAAAGTCCCGAATCCCTCAAACCCCAAATATATCTATTTTAGGGATTTTTGGAAAATTCCTAATTGGTATGAATTGATTATTTTGGGTCCTAATTTGAAGCTATTGGATTGTTTAGAGGTAGTTGGAAGCTTATGTATTGAAAAATTGATGATGGAAGTTACCCAATTTGAAAACCATAGGACAATGGAATTTAAAGAGAGATAAAGTGTAGTATAAATTGAATTGGGATTGATTGGTGTGTTGGATTGGTGCTATAGAATGGTAGGGATTGTTGGAATATGCGAGGGATTAATGTCCGAGAAATTCCGTCTCAACCGGAAACCAATTCGGTGTTAAAAGAGGCACTTTTCAATCCAATCTAGAATGTGGAGCTAAGTTATGGGTGAGAAGTTTCGGTTAGACCTTAATGGACACCGGAATCAATTTAAATAGTAAAATGCCCTTATTTGGTAAAATCCCAATTTTTAAGTATATTAGGCCACATGTATTCGTATGTGAATATAAGTTGAAATATTGGTTTGGTAATTGGCAACCATAGAAAATTTGAGGCTATGACTATCATAGGCCATTAATTGGATATGGAAATTATGAAAAGTCACATACGGACACTTGTAGGTGAAAACGGGTAAATTGGAGATTTTTAATTCGATGGGGTTATAAAGGAAATAACACGAATTTAGACCCAAATAAAAGTATGTTGAATGTCCTGAACACTAGTTAATGGAACTCTAAGTTAATTAACTAACCTAAGGGATTAACTAGAGGAAGTGGACATTAATTTGACATGTACAAAGTAATGGCTAATCTCAATGTCTTGAGGTTTTGTGAGTCAAGTAAGTATTCAAAGAAAGGGATAAAGAGATGAGAATAAGTGTGAGACACTTGGAAATAGTATTAAAGAGAGGAAGAGGGTTAAGACCAAGGACTTGGTTCTTGGCAAAAGTTTAATGTATTTAAAGACATGAGCATGGCATATGCATACAATTTGCATATAATAAAGATGATAATGACGTAAATATGTTTGTTAGGTAACCACGAATTGTCTGGAGCGGGAGTGACTCCAGGACCAGAAACAGGAAGCCGTCCAGGTGAGGGGTTTCCCATCCTTGCCCTACAGGGTTGAATGAGGATGTGAATACGTGGTTTGCTTACTTGCTTGTTTGTAAGAATTGTTAGGAAATAACATGCTATTGTTGTTCCTAAACTGTTATTTGTGAAAATATTTGTATATATGTGATTGATTAAAGTTGAAGTGGTACTGGAGGGTATCCATGTGATGACATGGGATACGCCAGACAGTACAAGTAAAAAAGGGGTAGGATATTGATCTCGTTCAATTTTTGGTTTGTCCTAATAATTAGAAACCCACTAAGGAAATGAAACTGACTTATTTATACACGTCGACGTGATTTGTGGTAAATGAACTTAGGAAATACCTTAGAGCTAGGTTATCATCTAATCAAGGGTTGGGTACTAAGCAAAGAATAGAAAATCTCATAATTCATTAGAAATTCTTAGTGGAGTTCACACTGCAGAGGTAAAGACACTTTAAAATAGAAGTGGGTAGTCCGTGTTACAAACCCCACTGAAAGTAAGAGAGTGAAATATGACATCAGACATTTGCCCGTTGTGGCTATTGCCCTAGCCTGGCACTAGGGTGGTGCATTTCATATACATGGTTGCCCGTTGTGGCTATTGCCCTAGCCTGGCACTAGGGTGGTGCATTTCATATACATGGTTGCCCGTTGTGGCTATTGCCCTAGCCTGGCACTAGGGTGGTGCATTTCATATACATGGTTGCCCGTTGTGGCTATTGCCCTAGCTTGGCACTAGGGTGGTGCATAGCATTTGAAAGACTTGCCCGTTGAGGCTATTGCTCTAGCGTGGCACTAGAGTCGATTGTATGATTTATAGTTTTGATATGAAATGTTTCATGTTATTGGTTGCTTATGAGTAGCAGGATTGAGGAGCATGATTCTTAGGTTTTTCTGTGATGTAATGTTATACTAATGTTGTCTGATCATTATATAACATATGATAAACTGGAATTTCGTGCGCGTGTGGTTGTGAGTGGCTCCCTTTCCCCAGCTGTAGTGGTACCCGCCGCTACGCCGAGGATGGGAAGCTTCCCACTGAGTCTATTGGACTCACACCCTCTGTTTACATGTTACAGATACAGGAATCGGGCAGGCTTCGACGTCCGGACAGTGATACGGACATCTATCCACTTGCACCGCACTTGTTCGCGTGGGTGGACATCCTTAGATTATTAGTATTTATTATTTTGGATTGTATATAATCTTAAGTTGTAAATGTGATGAAAATATTTGCAGCTTTTGAATTATGCTATATCTAGACATGTCGGCTTCACATGTACTTACTGATAGGATTCTGGGTGTTGGGAAAGTCTTGATATACTTATATATATATATATCTGCGTATGTGAATAGGATAGATCACACATAATGGTTTGTGATTAATATGTATATGCTATATATATACGTGTGACTTGGTATATGTTGGATGAAAAAAATATAAATATCTGCATGTGAATACGATAGATTACACGTATTGAGACGTGTAATCACTATGTATACTTAACTGTGCGTGTGAGTGTGCATGTGTGATTATGACAGGTTATATGTATACTGCGTGTGAATAGGATAGATCATTCCCTTGGGGTTTGATCACTATGTATATATATATTTATGTGTGACTGTCCTGAGTGTATGGATGTATATATACATGAAATGGGCTGAAGCGGCATTGAGCGCCGTGGATTGCAGGTTATCTAGGCCACCAATGATGGTGTGGCCACTATATACACTATGTGAATATTGAATGATGATTGTATATAAGGGTAGATAATTTATGATTATAGATAAGGCTTACGGGTTTAGAGGCTAAATTCTATTCCCGTGCCGGTCACGGATTCCTGGAATCGGGGTCGTGACAATATCGTCCTTCTAACCGGTTGAATCTAGGTGAGAAGTCCCGAAACTCTCAAACCCCAATTTTATCAATTTTAGGGATTTTTGGAAAGACCCCAAGTGATTCAATCTGAGTGTTCTGGGTCCTAAATTGAAGTATATGCATGTTAGGAAGTGAGTCGGAAGCTTAGGAACCGGAACCAAATTGATGGAATTTATCCGGATTGGAAAAAGTGTAGGAAAATGTGGTTCTTAAGGTTTAAGGGTGTTGTGGACTGATTTGGGGTGCATTGAAAGGTTGAATGATAATTATATAATTATTAAAAATTATTGGAATGTACGAGGGATTAAAACCTGAGTAATTCCCGTCTCACCCGGAACCCCGTTTGTGGAAAAAGAGACAATTTTCTAATTTTACGCGTATTCGGGTATACGTATTCATGTGTAGGTGAAGTGTTCAAGGTTATTTTGATAAATGGAAAGCTTGGACAAGTAGGATTTATGATTCTCTTGAGCCATAAATTCAAGACTTGGGTAATGGAAGTTTATATCGACACATAGAGGTGGAATTGGGTAACCTTGCATTCCCAAGTCAAAGCTTCCAAATAGTGTGATTAAGCAAGGGTTGGACACGAATTAGAAGCATGCTAGGTGTTCCGAAAACTAGTTGAGGGCATTCCAAGCCAACAACTAGTCTATGGAATTAATTAGAGAGAACATGAGCATTAGCGTTACATGTACACGATAGTGGTTGAATTCCATGTTGCTAAATCTCTCAAAATATATGTGTATAGGGCACCATACAGTGAGCGGACCTTCGGGCACCCCGAGAGCCGATCGGAGGGGCCAACCAGGTGAGGGGCTTTCCTATCCTTGTCCTATAGGGTTGACTGCGGATATGGATATATGGTTTGCCTTCTTGCCTATTTGTAGGAATTACATGTTAGATAACATGCTATTGTTGTTCCTAAATTACTGTATATGTGAAAACGTGCTGTATGTGTATATGTGAACTGTAAATGCAATGGTGGCTCAAGGAGCCTTATATGGAAAGAAGGTCATCGGGACCTAGATGATATCGGGGGTAGGATCGAGTCAATTTAATTGTGACGGTTTTGTGGTACTATAAACCGACCTCATTGTTGATCACCTGAAAAGGGTGGTTGTGTATGTAACTTCTTAAAGGAGATGAACATAGGTGACTTGTTTTAAACCGAGAGCTCCCGAATTAGAAAACCACTTGGGAATTTAGAGTTTCCTAAGGAGAAGAGAAATGAGTAAGCAGTGGTCCATAGGGGTCACTTATGGTACAACGTGGAAACCGAGTCGATCATGGATAGTCCGGGTAGATTGAGTCTGTTTGTCTTGAGTTAACCCACAGAAATACAGAGTATATGAGTACACCACATTGTGGCTATTGCCTTGGGTAAACCGAGGTCAGATGAGTCGCCGGCTATGCTCCAAGTGAAGTCTTGGGGTCAGACTATTGTTCCAAGTATAGTCTTGGGACCAGGGGTTCCTAGAATGATCAACTAGGTTCCCATATTGCTCACGTGAGATATTGCCTTCGGGCCAGATTCTCTCCTAACGGAGATATTGCCTTCGGGCCAGTTTATGATTACGGTTAATTGAATACGGGTGACCACTTGGAATTATATGCTAAACTATGATATGATGTATGCGTGAATTTAAATGTATGTAAATCCATGCTTTAAATTCTTTATTGTGAACATGATATAAGCTAATGCCTGACCACTTAATATATGGAAATTCAAATCTGTTACATGTGTATGCGATTGTGATTGGCTCCTCTTCCCCAGTTGTAGTGGTACCCGCTACTACACCGAGGATGAGAAAGCCTCTCACTGAGTCCGTTTGACTCACCCCAATGTTAAATGTTACAGACACAGGTGGTCTAGGCATCGGGAGCGTTTCCACTTCATCTCAAGGAGGCGGACAGACTTAGAGACCGCATGCATTGTTCGCGTGGGTAGTATTGATATATGTATTTTGTCAAGATGTATATGTATATGATTCTTTTGGTATAGCATTGTTTTGTACAGTTGCTATATGCATATATGTATTTGTCATACTCTAGAACTGTCGGCTTCATACAGATTAAAGATTGGTCTTGTTGTTGGGGATATAGGTTGTGATATGATGAATATCATGTGTATATACATATATATGGATGTGACTCCTGCATGTGAATAGGATAGATCACACGCATTGAGCGTGTGGTCAATATGTAAACTTATATATATGTGTGACTGAATACTTGATTGTGTAAAAATACGGCTTCCGCATGTGAATAGGATAGGTCACACGCATTGAGGCGTGTGATCAATATGTATATTTTATGCAGTTGTGTGATTGAATATATATGCTTGACTGTACACAGGGATTCTTAATGTGAATAGGTCACTGAGTCTGTTTGACTCACTCCCTCTGCTTCAATTTTTCAAATACAGGGATCGAGCAGAATCAACGTCCGGACAGTGATACGGACATCAGACCATCCTTACGCTCTTGTTCGCGTGGGTGGGCTCCTTTGGTTATTTTGATTTCTCTTGTTGTACATATTTTAAAGTTGTAAGAGTTGTATATATATATTTACAGCTTTTGACATGTACCTACTCTAGAATTGTCGGCTTCACATGTACTTAAAGACAGGGTCCAGTTGGGGATAAACTAGGATATATGTTTGAGTATATAAACTTCTACATGTGAATAGGATAGATCGTACGCATTGAGGCGTACGGTCAATATGATATGGATATATATATTATGTGTGCTTGCTGCATGTGAATAGGATAGATAGTACGTATTGAGACATACGGTCAATATGATATGAGTATTTATTTTATGAGTGTTGGTATATATATATATCTATACACTGAGCTGAGCTGAAGCAGTATTGAACGAACCGTGGATTGCAGGTTAATTAGGCCACCAGTGAGGTGTGGCCACTATTATGATATATATATATATATATATATATATATATATATATTGATTGTATAGCAGGGTAGTTATAGTTACGTTTACAGGGTAAGGCTTACGGGTTTAGAGGTAAAAGTCTATTCCCATGCCGGTCACGTACTCCTGAATTGGGGTCGTGACAATGATTGATTAGGATGAATTGAATGATATAAAGTATTTAGGTATTGAAATGTACAATTTATGTAGATATATATTAAGTATTTATGCATTTAAATTTATATTATTTAATTAATTTAGTTTATAATTTTGTATTTTTATAATAAAAACCCTAATTATCTAAAATCTTGAGTTTACTGTAGGTTTATTACTCTTGCTTAAATTTAAATATTGCTTCTTATAATTTTTTATGCTAAATTACTATGAACTAATAAATAGAGTTTACGATGGGTTTATTACTCTTGCTTAAAAATCAAAATTATATTATTAATTTCTTCAAAAGAAATAGATTAAATTATTTTTTAATTAGTTTTAATTGATGATGAAGAATCAAATACATATGATTGTTCAAATATGAGAACGAATAAGTGATGGCTCCACAAAATTCTTTAATTATGAAAAAAATAGATGTTATTTTACCTTGTTATGAGTGAATTTCCTACTTTGTTTCTAAAAAAAAAAGGTGATTGGGCATAGATATAGATAAATTTTTAAGATAAAGTAATTAATATGATGTTAAAATTTATAATTCATAATTATGTGCGTGCATAGGTATTTTCTTAGTTGAAATCAATAAATTTAAATTTGAGTGCAAATGAGTTATTGACAGTACGTAGATTGAAGCTCTTAAGAGACTGAGTATTATTTTATCTTTCCACAAAACATAAGCCCTAGTTATTTGTTTTTATTAAAATTGAAGAGTAAATAAGTTTTATATTTAGGTTGAATAAAAATATTTTGTATTACTATTCAGATAATGAGGAGAACAAAATTGTTTGATTAAAAAAATAAATTATTTAATTATGAAAGGCTAAGGTGAACTTACATAAGTGTTTATTATGAAATTTAATCAATTATAGGCTTTATTTATACTCTTTTTCTTTAATTATTGATCTTGCACAATTTACATTTTTATTTTAAATGTTTACTTTTATTAAAAAAAGTTAACATAATCCAAATAAAAAAAATATTTTAGGGTAAAAATTTGGTTTGTTTTTTTTTGTTTAGATTAGGTTTTTTTTGGCCAAAGGTTAATTTTTTTTTATAAAAGTAAAAAGTTAAATGTGAGGTGGAAAATGAAGTAGACTGTAAGGTGACGAAAGAGATACGCATTCATCGTCCACGTCAGCAAATTCTGTCAGGAAAGTTAACGATGTTAGCAAAAAGGGCAGACATGAACAAAATTGAAAGTTTGAGGGTATGCATGAACCGAAAAAAAAATTTAGGGGTAAGAATGAATCTTGCAGCAAAGTTTGTGGACAGCAAGGGTACTTTACCCTTACAAAAAATAAAAAAGTAATAGAACCCATCGTTGTAACATAAGTATTAGATGACGTTTGGTAGTCGGTGAGTGTTTTAGTGGGAAATAGAAGTAGAAGTGCAAATAAATGATAAAAAGTATGTTTGTATATGTAAGGAAATGGAAGTGGAATGTAAAAGTAATATTGTTTGGTATAGTGGGAAGAATATAGGAAAATAGAACATAAAAGTATGAAAAATCTTTTTTGCCTTTAATTTTTTAAAAGCCACAAATTTTTTTAAGTGCATTTTAGTCTTTAAACCTCACCTCACCTCACTTCACCTTCCCTCCCCATCTTGAGGGAAGGAAGCTTCCCTCTCCAAAGGGAACCTCACCTCACTTCACCTATGATGAAGACATACCAAACATGCTCAAGCTCAAGCTCACCTCACCTCACCTTCCCTGCTAGTAAGGGATATCAAATGTGCTCTTAGTTTGACACACATGGTAAGAGATTTATATATTTTTTAATCATTATTTTTTGGATATAATTTTCAAAGAAACTGAAAAATGAAGTGTTATTTATTGAGAGGATTATTCTAAATAATAGACATTACAATAGATTAATTATTAGGTTTTCTTTAACGGACATTTCAATTGTAAAAAAAATATCATATACAGTCACACCACCATGCACCAGCTAGCTTTACTTTTTCTAATTTTGAAGGAGGCAATTGAAGAGGAAGGTGTGAATCGAAACGAAATCCCAACTTTGCTTTACTTTTTCTAATTTTGTAATATAAAATTGTTGTTTACTAAAGAAATCATGTCCCAAAAACCCTAAAAGCACTAATCAAATACATTAATTTTAAATTACAAAATTAGAAAAAAGACATAAAAAAGTGTGTCTCTCTATCTTACACATATTATGTGTGGATTATGCTAAGTGGTAAATGACTAAAGACATAAAACAGTAACTTTTTTGAGGTGGGAAAAGGAAATGGAAATAGGTGGCCTAAAAATGACCATCTTCATTATGACAATTATACCCACAAATCCCCCCTTCTTGTTTTCTCTTGTTGTAAGAATATGGGCCAGTCTATCCCCTTGGTGGATTGGACCCAAGCCCAAAATTGATATTCGGGCAAATGTGCAAATAAAGAAAAGCGTGGGTATAGGAGTGTGATTTACTCCTTTAAGAATATTTGAAAGTGGTGGGAACGGTTATTCCCAAAATTAACGTAAAAAGGAAGGGGTTGGTTGATTGGAAGTAACACTCTCTCATAACAAAGAAAAGACTGAACCAAACTTCCTCCTCCATCCATCTCTCTCCTTGCTCTCTTGGTGTTTGTGCATTTTCTGTGAAGATCGTAGATCCGAGTCTGTCATCGTGACCGGGTCTTCGCGTGGGTACCTGCAGATGAATCGGATTCTTCACAAGTACGCCCGAAATTCTATCAGTGGCATCAGAGCCAGGTTTTTCCGCTGTGTTTCATATATTATATGTTTTTCTTCAATGTGACAAATGCATGACATATATATAACATGTGTAAATTTTTATTTGATGCATTTTTCACCGAACAGTAATTTTTGTGAACATTGAGTTCATTGAAACTACAATGTTAGAGTTCAAAAATTACACCATTGTGTAGAGCGCGAAAAATCGATGAAAATCGATATAAAATTTGCATGAAACAGACTCCGAACGGCATCGATACGATAATCGAAGTTTCGGGTTTGAAATTCGGGTTTCCGAAAACTACAATTTTAGGCTTCGAAATTGATCCCATTGCGTAGAGCACGAAAAATCGTGCGAAATTGACATAAAGTTTGCAGAAAACGGAGTTCGTATGGCTGAGATATAGACGTATGAAATTTTCCGGCGAGCTCCACCGTTTCCGGTCGCCGGATTCTGGAAAATGGAGGCTGAAGGTTGAACATGACGGTTAGCGACAGTTTTCAAAACTGCTGCTACAAAACCGTCACTAAAACCGTTTTCTTGGCGCGGCAGTTCAAAAAATCGCCGCCTAAAATCAAATTTTTTGAAAATTAAAAAAAAAACGGTTCGAACCTGACCCGGAAAATTTTGGGCCTGGCCCGAAAAAAAAATAAATTTTGGGCTTAATAAAAAAAAAATTTTTGGCCGGTTTTTGGGTCTATTATTTTTTATTTAAAACTTCTCGGGGTCATAATGGGTTCGTTTTAGCTCCGATTGAGGCGCGGTTTATTTCTAAAAATCCGTAAAATCAAGAGCTTTAATTTGATATATAATTTGACTATATTTGAGGTTATTTGGGATCTTATTTTATATTTTTAAATGCTTTTCTGGTATATTTTTTATGCAAAAAAATTCCAGAAAATTCAAAATAATTTTTAATTATTTTGTTCTAGGTAAATTGAGGCAAATGGCTTCTAATAGCACTGAAAACACCGATTATAGTGTGTTGGAATACTCATACCTAGATGAGGCAGTTCTTGAATACGTACCTATGGATGAAGATCCCGTGGAGGATCCTGAAGAGGATCTGGAGGAAGATCCCGAGGAGGACCCTGAAGAAGATCCCGAGGAGGATCCTGAAAAGGATCCGGAGGAAGATCCCGAGGAGGATCCTGAAGAGGATCCGGAGGAAGATCCAAACGAGGAACCTATGGAGGATCCTCAACAAGAACCGAAGGAGTTGATGATTTCCGGACCAACGTCGGAAACACTATTTCCTATCGAACCCCTCCACGTAGATTCTCAATTAATTTTTAACGACCCACTTAATCAAATCCGGGTAGAAGAAACCATAGTAGAGGAAGGCGAAGAAGTCAATCAACCTTTAACCCCTGAATTAGCTATGAATATAGCTGAAAGGGATGCAACAAGGCTAACGGACGTAAAAGACATTAATAGTGTATTCGTCAGCTACGTCCTAAACATGACCGATGAGGAAAACACTATATTTTACCTTGGAGTCATATTAGAATACATAAGAGCGACAACACTTACAAAGAAACTAGGTTGCCGCATCCCAAGCAGATTTCACTGGTTAACAGCAATCAGAGAAGCAATGAAAAGACGATTTTTGCCAGAGAAAGAGAAAATCTATTATGAAAACTTAATGCTTGAGGTATTTAAGTATTTGTGTTCTCATTTGTAAAGATACAATGTTTCATTTTTGATATCATTATTGAACATGATTCATGCATTATAAATTTTTGTTGAACATTTTAATTCTATGAGTAAATGGCGTTATTTAGAATTAATTGTTCTATGAGTAAATGTATGAATATATATATACTTGTTATAAGTGGGAGCTTTTAGAAGATGAGACTTCTAAGAGTCATAATTCAATTTAAGGCAGTTATATAGAATTCTTGATAGAGTATCATGATCATTGCTTGTATCTGTGTGATGGGAGATACAAACGTATGCTCTTGATCATGGATCTTGCAATGTCATTATTTTCTGATCAAGAATAATATAAGTGCATGACATTGTATACTTATCAGTGCTATATATATTATAAATGTTCTATGGTACGTATCTCTGGTAGAGAGAATGTAAAATAATGTGGGATCAGTTTGTCACATAACTGAAAAGTGAAACCAAGAACATTATTAAGAAACCAAAACAAGGGGGAATAACTTAATGGGGATAACTGTGATATCTGACATTGTAAAATACAATACATCTTGAAGGAATAATATGTTATTGGGCCTCTCACAAATGTTTGGTCGAACATGAAACTGAAAACATGGGCCAACATAAGAGAGACCACAAGACCTACCAAACTTGGAACAAGAAAAATAGCATAGCAAGGATAATGCTTCTGAGTGTCCTGGCTAATAACTTATTGTGCAAATTTGAGATGCACACAACTCCACAAGCTATGTGAATAGCTTTAAGGAATAAGTTTGAGGTATTTCTACCACCAAACTTTTGAGGTTGACGATTAAGTTCGACTCCGAAAAGTTTAATCTTGGCACTCTTATAAAGCATTATCCGAGAAAGATGGCCAATATGATCAGGGAACTAAAGGAAGCTGGACAATTTCTTTTGTTTGATGAACAACAAGTGTAGGTTGTCATCAGATAGCTCCATAGAAGTTGGGAGCATATGAAGGTGAATCTAACCCACAATGTAAACATTGTTACTTTTAACAATGTAGCTGAGCACTTAGAGTTGGAGGTGAACGCTTGGAGGCTTACAAGACTTTTGGACAAGTTTATTACACTGTGAATGCTAGCATTTCTCGTTCGATGCTTGTTATATAAAAGGGCAAAAAAAAAAATTTCATGCTAAAGGGAAGAAGGGCGTTCCTGAACCAAATAGGGAAATAAACAATTCAAAAAAAAAAGAAACAAAGGCTAGAAGAAGAAGCTAGACCTGAAGGGGGTCAAATGCTTCGCCTGCTAGAATTTAGGCCATTTCGCATATGACTGTTCAAAACAGACAGAGGGCGAAACGATATTAGTGAATTATGTGAATTCACATGTTTCTCGTACTTTTTTTACAGACTTTGTTTCTTCTTCTTGGATTATTGACTCAGAATCCATAGACCACGTAACTTGGGATCGAGGATCCTTTATTGAGTACCGTCGATTGTCATATCAAAGCATATGGTTTTACGTTGGAAACAACACGACAATCGAGGTCAAAGGTTTTAAGCACCTGTAAATTACTCTACGTGGTGAAAAGAACTTCATACTCCATTACGTGCTTTATGCTCTTGACATCCGACGAGACTTATTTTCTGTAATATGTCTTTTAAAATTTGGGTTTGATGTGAACCTTCATTAAAAGAAAAAGTTACTGACAATTTTAGCAACTTTTGTCCTTTATGGTTCCGCTTTCCTGTTTACAAAGGTTCTTTGTTTTTTATAATTATTGGTGAATACTTTGCTATTTCTTCGAGAAATGTTGAAATAAACTCCTAGCATGCTACACTAGGACACATTAATCAAAATGAAATGATCAAATAAACCAAAGAACAGTTGTTAGGTGTCATTCCAAATATGGAAATGTCACTATGAGAAAATTGTCTAGCTGGTTAAGGCAAAGCGAAAGCCTATAATTGGAGATCCATTGCAATTATTCTATTCCGATATACGCGGTCTAATGAATATGAGGGAAAAACACAGAGCATGGTATTTTATTAACTTTATGAATGATTATTCGCGATAAGGTCATGTCTATTTGAATTCGTATATGGTTAAGGTTTTTTTTAGTACTTTAGATGATACCTAAAAGAGGTACAAAATCAAATAGACAATAAGATTGAAATATTATGCGTTGATCGAGGTCGTGCATATTTGTCTAAGCGATTTAGACTGCTCTTCGAAGAAAAGGGATAATTAGGCAACTAACAATCCCTGGCACTCCACAATTAATAGAGTTGCCGAAAGAAGAAATAGAACTCTTCTAGATATGGTTAAGTCTATGATAACTCAAGCAAACCTACCAATTTTCTATTGAGGTGATGCTTTATTGACAGAAACCTTCATACTTAACCATGTACCCTCAAAATCAGTCACTTCCGCACCCTCTTGAGTTATGGAAGAAATGCAAACCAGATCTAAGTATCTTAAGACCTGGGGATCAGCTGCATATATCCATGATAATTCTCATAAGTAAGAGAAACTGGGTCATAGAGGAAAGAAATGTATCTTTCTAAGGTACTCAGATCAACAAAGGGACATGTTTGCATAGGTGAAAACAAAGATAGAACGGTGACTGAGATAGAAAAGATGCAACGTCTTTGAGACTGAATTTCTTAGTAAAGGAGATGTTGACCGCACTGTTTCATTTTATGAGACAGAAGAATAAGATAGTGCAGAACAAATTGACATACTAGAAGCGTCTAGGTGTGTCAATCTGAGTGGGAGCGAAGAAAGGTCAACATTGAGACCTTGAACAAAGAAAGAAAGATAAGCAAATTACTCCAGTCAGAAGGAGTGATTGGGAAAGTGTTCCCAGAAGACGCTTTCAAATAGAAAGTAAATCTTTCTTAGTTGTTCCAGATGAGAATATGAGCCCAGTTCTGTACGAGAATCCTTGTCAACTCCTGCTGAGGAGGGATGGGTAAAAGCAATGGAAGAAGAAATGGACTCAATAATAAAATAAAATAAAAAATAACCAACTTTGGGTGTTGGTGGTTGATCTTCGAAAAAGGCATAAAGCCACTGAGAACAAGTGGGTTCTCAAAATTAATATAAAAGTGAATGGATTAATTGACAAATATAAGGATAGATCAATGACAAAGGGATATACATAGACCAATTCTTGCAATAGTAAATGGTTAAGACCTAGAATTACATCATACGGATGTAAGAACCTCATACCTGAATAGGGATCTGAATGAAGAAATGGTATAGCCATTAGGTCTTATGGACAAAGTAAATAAGATCAAAGTTTGTAATCCATTTATGGATTTAAACAATCATCCAGACAGTGGTATTTGAGCCAAATAATAGAGGAAGACCACTTCATCTACATTAAGCGGCTTAAGGATAATTTTGTCATTATCCTCATATGTAGATGATATACTATTGGCCGGAAATAGTCTAGGTTATGGGATGGCTGTTAAGGACTGATTATCATCAATCTTGAGATGAAAGACATGGGAGAAGCAAAGTGTAAAATTGGAGTTAAGATCCAAAGAAATCGTCCATAAAGAATCTTGTCTCTTTCACAAGAGGATTGCGTCAACAAGATTCTTGAGCAATTTAACGTGAAAGATTGCAGACCCATGAGTACCCTGTTGCTACTTGAGTCCATACATGTGTCCTAAATCGCGATTCGGACAAAAGAAAATGGAAAGAGTTCCATATGCCAATGTAATTGGCAGTCTGATGTACACAATGATGTGTAGAAGACCAGATATCTGTAATATAATGAGACTGGTAGGTATATTCCAGTCTAACCCTAGAGAAAACATTAGAAAGTTGTGAAGAGGATCTTGAGATACTTAAAGGGCACTTCCAATTATGCACTGTGCTACGGAGGAAGTGATTCATGCCTAATTGAGTACTCCGATACTGGCATAGCGGAGATGAAAAAGAAAGAAGGTCATACCTTTTTACTCAACAATGGTATCATATGCTGAAGCAGCATGAAGAAAATGTGCATTGCCTTACATGCAATATAATTGAGTTTGTGGCATGCACTGAAGAGGTACAAGAGGCTTTATGGCTAGAGAGATTTATAGAACATCATGAAATTGGAAATGAAAGTAACAATATGGTGTTTTTATCCTGTGACAATATTGTAGCCATAGCTCATACCAAAGATCCTAAGTATCACAACAAGACCAAGCATGTTGGCATCAAATATAATTTTGTTAAGAGATTATATAACAAAATAAAAAGAAAGGTTGTTGTTGTACAATACACTTCAACAAATGTATGATAACAGACCCCCTGATAAAGCGAATAGGCTAAAAGTTTTTTTTGAAGAACATATGCAAGCCATTGGCATGCATAAAGTGTAATATACAGACATTATAAAATGTGTTTTATAATTATTTGTCATCACTTTATGTGTTTGTTTAGTAGTATACAATGTCTTGTATGTCATACAGGTTGAAAGGTTGGCTCTCTCACACGGGCAACCGCCTTTGACACTCAAGTGGAGTGTGCAAAGATGAGACATTTGTGTTCACCATTAAAGCAGCCAAGAGTGCTGATATGGTAGAGAAGAAACACAAACTATATGTCGCCTTGACTAACGTGTAGCAAGTCAAGATGAGATCCACATAAAATAAAGTTGGATCGAAGTTTGGAATCCCACTTCCAAAATACCTGTAGTCAGATAACAAACTCTTCAACGTCGACGTCGTAAATGAAAGTAGACTTGAAGAATTTGGGCCTAGATACTGGGTGTATCTAGACTTAAGTCTGTACGGTGTTAAGATAAGAATAAAATGACATATGCTCTTATAATAAAAGAGTAACACCGTAGCATGTGTTTCATACCACATGTACTGAGAGAACCGCAAGAGGGAAGCAAGTGAAAGATCCCTGCTTCATTGCTGTGTGAGTCCCAGGGAAGAACAATCTTTCCAGTGATGTCCTTTGAACTTTGACAGTATCACAGAGATATGCTTTAGTGACTGCTACTTTAGCTTTTTTTCTATGATCATGATTGATGCGATCTAAAGTATTATGCTAGGAAAGCGACCGATTCATATTAATGTGTTATATAGGCAAAAGGAAGATTAACTGAAATATACACATCTATGCTAGCATCTGTGACATGTCCCTTATGACATCTTGTTGTCATAAGTGTGGATACTAGACATATGTGAGGAAGGCAATTTGATCAAACATTGATTCGAGAGGGATTAGTTTTGCCATGTGAAAGTGTATATAGTTAAATCTAGGACATCGGAGGCATATTTTTAATATTTTAGCTACACGAAGGAGAAGGTAACTTGTGCTGGTCCTATAAAAGGGATTTTTAGTACAAGTACCTAAATGAAGACGTCATGCCCATGCAGTCACGGCAAAGCACTAAGTATGAAATTGAGAGGAGGCAGAGAGATTCAACCCATGACATCTAATCCACCAATTGTGAGTGGGAGATGTAAGAATATGGGCTAGTCCACCCTTGGTGGATTGGACCCAAGCCCAAAATTGATATTGGGGCAAATGTGCAAATAAAGAAAAGTGTGGGTTTTGGAGTGTGATTTACTCCTTTAAGAATATTTGAAAGTCGTGGGAACGGTTATTCCCAAAATTAATGTAAAAAGGAAGGGGTTGGTTCATTGGATGTAACACTCTCTCATAACATAGAAAAGACTGAACCAAACTTCCTCCTCCATCCATCTGTCTCCTTGCTCTCTTGGTGTTTGTGCATTTGCTGTGAAGATCGTAGATCCGAGTCCGTCATCGTGACCGGGTCTTCGCGTGGGTACCTGCACATGAATCAGATTCTTCACAGGTACGCCCGAAATTCTATCACTTGTATATAAGTAAAGCATAATAAAAAAAATTGCTAGCTTGTTTTCTCTTGATTATGACACGTTTTTTTTGCCTGATTATGACACATTTTTTAAATACACATTTTTGGCAATATATATATATATATATATTTATATGAAGATTCATGAAAGTCTGTAAGACAGAGTTTTCTTCGTCAATGGAAAATTTGAATTAACTAGCTTCAATTCTTCCTTCTAAAATATGTATAGTGTGATTTGGGGAATGTAAATTTTGAATGGACTAAACTAAGATAAAGTTACTTAGGTGCTTGCATGTAATACCCGAGGATATTTTAACTGGCATCATTTATTAAATTAAATTTATTAAAATAAAAGTGGAGAAATGAGATGAAAATACCCACTATCTTATTACCTATATTTCTTTTTTTAAATATAAATAAAGTAAATCCTAATTATTTTTTTTTATATAATTATTTTTTTTAAATTATTATTATCCTATCAGACCCTTTTTGTTTGTTATGTATATATATATATATATTAATTAGTTAAATATATATATATATATATATATATATATATATATATATATATATTAGATAAAAGAAAGAATAAGGAGATAAAGGAGAGAGGGCCATCGTGGGAAGAAAGAAGAAAGAAAGGAACAGAGCATGAGGGAGGGGGGAAGCACGGAAGCTACGCGAGAGAGAAGGGAAGGAGCTCACGGACGGAGGTGAGCGCGGTGGTGGCCGGACGTGCGAGCTGGTGCCGGAGGGAGACGTAGTCGCCGGAAAACGCCATTGTTGGTTGGAGAGAGAGAGAATTCGGGCTAGAGAGAGAAAACGAAAGGAAAGAGCTTTCTCGCCGGAAACTCGCCAGAAAACGTCGTCTCTTCACCGGGGAATGTAGCCGGGAGTCTCCTCTAGTCCATATCGTCCTTCTAACCGGTTGAATCGAGGGGAGAAGTCCCGAAACTCTCAAACCCCAATTTTATCAATTTTAGGGATTTTTGGAAAGACCCCAATTGATTCAATTTGAGTATTCTGGGTCCTAAATCGAAGTATTTGCATGTTAGGAAGTGAGTTGGAAGCTTAGGAACCGGAATTTATTTGTAGGAAGTTATCCGGGTTGGAAAACTAGTAGGAAAATATGATTGGTAATGTTTAAGGGTGTTGTGGAATGATTTGGGGTGCATTGAAAGGTTGAATGATAATTATATAATTATTAAAAATTATTGGAATGTACGAGGGATTAAAACCCGAGTAATTCCCGTCTCACCCGGAACCCCGTTCGGGGAAAAAGAGACAATTTTCTAATTTTACGTGTATTCGGGTATGTGTATTCATGTGTAGGTGAAGTGTTCAAGGTTAGTTTGATAAATGCAAAGCTTGGACAAGTAGGATTTATGGTTCTCTTGAGCCATAAATTCAAGACTTGGGTAATGGAAGTTCATATGGACACATAGAGGTGGAATTGGGTAACCTTGCATTCCCAAGCCAAAGCTTCCGAATAGTGTGATTAAGAAAGGGCTGAAAACGAATAGAAGCATGCTAGGTGTTCCGAAAACTAGTTGAGGGCATTTCAAGCCAACAACTAGTCTATGGAATTAATTAGAAAGAACATGAACATTAGCGTTACATGTGCACGATAGTGGTTGAAATTGCAAGTTTCTGAATCTCTCAACTATATGTGTATAGGGCACCATAATGTGAGTGGACTTTCGGGCGCACCGAGAGCCGATCAGAGGGGCCAACTAGATGAGGGGCTTTGCTATCCTTGTCCTATAGGGTTGACTGCGGATATGGATATATGGTTTGCCTTCTTGCCTATTTGTAGGAATTACAAGTTAGATAACATGCTATTGTTGTTCCTAAATTACAGTATATGTGAAAACGTGCTATATGTGTGTATGTGAATTGTAAAAGCAATAGTGGCTCAAGGAGCCTTATATGGAAAGAAGGTCCTCGGGACCTAGATGATATCGGGGGTAGGATCGAGTCAATTTTATTTGTGAGGGTCTTGTGGTACTAGAAACAAACCTCATCGATCATTAACTAAAAAGTGTGGTTTGTATGTAAATCCTTAAAGGAAATAAACATAGGTGACTTTGTCTTGAATCAAGAGTCCGAATTAGAAACCACTTGGAAATCTAGAATTGCCTAAGAAGAAGTAAAATGAACAAGTAGTGGTCCATAGGGGTCATTTATGGTACAACGCGGGAACCGAGTCTATCACGGGTGGTCCGGGTAGATTGAGTGTCTTGTCTTGAGTCAACCCACAGAAATACAGAGTATATGAGTTCACCACTTTGTGGCTATTGCCTTGGGTAAACCGAGGTCAGATGAGTCGCCGGCTATGCTCCAAGTGAAGTCCTGGGGTCAGACTATTGTTCCAAGTATAGTCTTGGGACCAGGGGTTCCTAGAATGATCAACTAGGTTCCCATATTGCTCACGTGAGATATTGCCTTCGGGCCAGATTCTCTCCTAACGGAGATATTGCCTTCGGGCCAGTTTATGATTATGATTACTTGAATACAGAGGACCACATGGAATTATATGTTAAATCATGATATGATGTATGTGTGAATTTAAATGTATGTAAATCCATGCTTTAAATTCTTTATTGTGAATATGATATAAGCTAATTGCCTGACCACTTAATATATGGAAATTTAATCCGTTACATGCGTATGTGTTTGTGATTGGCTCCTCTTCCCCAATTGTAATGGTACTCACTGAGTCTGTTTGACTCACCCCAATGTTAAATGTTACAGACACAGGTGGTATAGGCATCGGGAGCGCTTCCACTTCATCTCAGGGAGGCGGACAGACTTAGAGACCGCACGCATTGTTCGCGTGGGTAGTACTATTATATGTATTTTGACAGGATATATATGTATATGATTCATTTTGGTATAGCATTGTTTTGTACATTTGCTATATGCATATATGTATATGTCACACTCTAGAATTGTCGGCTTCATACAGATTAAAGATTGGTCTTGTTGTTGGGGATATAGGTTGTGATATGATGAATATCATGTGTATATACATATGTATGGATGTGACTCCTGCATGTGAATAGGATAGATCACACGCACTGAGCGTGCGGTCAATATGTAAACTTATATATATGTGTGACTGAATACTTGATTGTGTGAAAATACGACTTCTGCATGTGAATAGGATAGGTCACACGCATTGAGGCGTGTGATCAATATGTATATTTTATGCAGGTGTGTGATTGAATATATATGCTTGACTGTAGACAGGGATTCTGCATGTGAATAGGATAGATCACCCGCCCTTAAGCGCGTGATCAATATGTATATTACATGTACGTGTGATTGATTATGTGTATATGTATAGACTGAAGCGGAGTTGAGCGAGCCGTGGATTGTGTGCTACTTAGTTCATCGGATAGGGATGGCCATATAAATACTATATTGTTTGTATTAGAAATGGGTAGTTACGCATATATAAGAATGTCAATCAGGAATTAGAGGCTTACGGGATAGGAGAAATCCTACCTCCCGTGCCGGTCACAAACGTCCGTTAGGGGATCGTGACATTGCAATAAAGTTCACCAATATAATTGAAACACGTGGCAAAATTTTTTGTATAACCAATCATGGTATAGAGAGAAAATGAGTCGTGTCACAAAAAAATTGTAAGAGAAATAACATATGTGTAAAGTTTGACATGCATAAAAGAGATAAATGACATATCAACATACTATATAAGTAGTTAACGAAAAAACTTAACAGTGTAAGATAAAAAAATCAATATAGAGTAATAGAACAACTTGTAAAAATAGAGAGTAGATTTAAAATTTTTAAAAAAATAAAAGATTAATATAAAATAAATTTTGCTAAGAAGTGTGCTAATGGCGGTATTGTTTAAATATTCATTTTAACTAATGAAAAAATTTTAAAAATTATTCCTTTTAGTTTTTTACCAAATTCAAGACAATATATTATACTAGAATTCAACACGCACTCCCGTGCGTGTTGTCTGCTTTTCCTATGTGTGTAATCTACTTTCTTAAATATATGCGCGTGTAAAACACATACATTCACGCGCATATATTTAAGAAAGTAGATTACACTCATAGGAAAAACAGACACAACGCACAGGAGTAATTTTCAAAATATATAGTTCATAGTAAATCTCTTAATAGCTCAAAAATAATATTAACTTATTTTTTAATTGGTACTTTAAAAAAGTGTGTTGTAAATAGTAAATTTTTTTTGTAATTAATTATTAATTCATGAACACATACCCTGATAATGGGCAATATATATATCAAATCAAATAAATTGAAAAGCACAAATTCATTATCTCAAGAGATTCATATACATTAAATAAATGAGATTATACATGTGAAGATAATTTATATTTTAACGTAATTCTCAAGGAATGTGGAGATCACATTTGCGAATAAATAAAATAGAAGTTAATATTTAAGTAACAAATTTTAAGAAATCAAAGCAATTAACAAAGTTTACAAAATAGAACGTATAAAAAAAGTTTATAAAGTAGAATTATCTATATGAAAGAAAATTTGGATAAGTTCTAAAAAGGCAAATTCTTGAAGAGAATGAATAGTAGTAATTAAGCTAAAAAGTATTTTTTTAGAATTTATTAACCCAAGGTTTTTTAATAATATATTAATTATCAAAAAAAGATTGATATACGTAACTATAAATCATAAATTTTCAAAACTAATATCTTCCTTAATTCTCATTTGTATAAATAAAGGATCGAAGTATAATTCAACTATCAAAATTAGATACACATTGAAAATTTTTTAAGATATATTTTATTTTGAATGACTGTAAAATAAATTTTTTATTTAAAAATTTAAATAATGGAAGTCAATTTTTTCTTAGAATAATTAAATTTAAATTATAGGTCATGCATATATCTTTAAATTTTTTAAGATATATTTTATTTTGACAATAAATTTTTTTTTTTTGAAATTAAATAGTAGAAAATGAAGTTAATAAATGCAATTATAAACTTACACATCACTTATGTGTAAACTATATTATAAAAATATGTGAGAAAAAATTGTCAAATACAAATAATACTTAAATAATTCAAAAAATATGACGCTATGTGAGGATTACTAACTAAAATGCAAGCATTCACATATTAGAATAAAAATATGAGGATTACTATAATTTCACATGTACGTACAAATATGTGAAATTAAATATTAGCGTCACATAATATTTGCATTTTAGTTACTAACTATGCTGTCACGGCCCCTGTTTAGAGGACCGTGACCGGCATAGACCTAGGGAATACCCCTATGCCTGTAAGCCTTATCACCTAATTGAAAGAATATCTTTTTTTGAAAATACATTCGCATGCATTATAATACCATGGCTACACCGAAATGGTGGTCTATCCTAAGCAAGCAAATCCACGGCCAGTGCCGCTTCAAGATATAGATATAGGAAAACACACATAATATATAACCTGTGTACTGGCTACACATCCGATGATGCTGCCTATCCTATCCACATGCAACGGATATATGTATATATATATATATTTTTTGAAAACAAGTTTTCCCCTGTATCGTGATATAACTAATCTTGATCTTTAAGGTATGTGAAGCTGAGAGTTCTAGATTTAGTAATACAATCCAATTGGGTACGTCTACCCTTTACTTTATGATACAATAATAAAGTAAATTAAATTACAATTACAATTCATTCACCCACATGAACAAGTTGTGGGTCTTAACCACGCGACTCAGTGAGGACTCTCCCATAGCGCTGGGTTTGGGAGTCATATACAACCACAAGCAAAAACAATCAGTTACTATTAATTAGCATACATTCTTGGTGATCACACAACAACAAAAATTTCACCCAAACAATCACATGCATTTAACAGATATAAGCATGCAGCAGTTTGTTCCACATCATCAATCATCAAGTAATCATGCCGGCTTTTACTTACCGGTCTTCTCACGTTCAGCTTGTTTGAATCAAACAAGACATTGTGGTGATGTAATCCTGTACGTCACCACTACACTGCACAATCAACAATTATAAGCAAACACAGACAATTTGTACCTACACACAGATACTATAGCATACATCTACTTAATTTCCCCCACTTTGGGGTATATACAGGCCACTACATGGCCTTTCCACTTCGAACCCGTGCACTTGGGTTGCTGGCCACCACGTGGCAAAACACACTTAATCCATTCACTTATGTACTGGTCACCTCGTGACAATTCTATTAATCAAACACAATCAACTTCTACATATCAAACAACTGATCCGTAGCCACCATGTGGCACGTCCTGACCTCTTGCTGCGGGGCAATAGCTTGAGCCCACTCGTCCATTACCCAACCAGGCCACATGGCAGGCACAGCACGATGTCTCGAAGCATGGCCACTGACAAACCATGGACTAACTCCACATGATGATTTCTCTTTTCTAGATTAGGCTCACGGTTCACCCGTAGGTTCCTCCCGTGTCTCCTTACCTTAGTCTCACATATTAATACGATTCTTTCTATCTTTCCCAAAGGATTAACAATTCCTCTCCTTGTTAATATGGACAAGTATCCTCAACAGGATATAACTCATATACCCGTCCAGATGCACTCTTTGAACCTCAAGCTATCGTCATAGCAATATAAATCCTTTCTGACCCTATTGCCAGGATAGGGCAATGACTATCGTCATGGTGATTATAAAATTGAGGTCTCAAGTGCCATCTGACGTTGTTCTAGTCGATGTATCACATCGCTAGCATAATCAAATCCGAAACCCACCATTAACAATTCCTCTCCTTGTTAATATGGACAACTATCCTCAACAGGATATATCTCATATACCCGTCCAGATGCACTCTCTGAACCTCAAGCTATCGTCATAGCAATACAAATCCTTTTTGACCCTATTGATAGGATAGGGCAATGACCATCGTCATGGTGATTACAAAATTGAGGTCTCAAGTGCCATCTGACGTTGTTCTAGTCGATGTATCACATCGCTAGCATAATCAAATCCGAAACCCACCAATAACTCCTTTTGCGTGATTATAATCTAAGTCATCGTCGTGACAAGTTTTCAAATTAAAAGCTTAGTCCTTCTGTACAAGGACTCTTGCCATCGTCGTGGGAAAAATTTAATAAAATACTCATCACGCCTCCGGAGTGTACGAGTTGGATTTGTAACACACCAATCATAGCAAACAATTACTCTCTACTCCTATGTCTTCCTATCCGAGTTACTTTCCACAATCTATTTTCTAGTTCTTTTATTCTTTTAGCATTCTATACCTCTAACTAACACATATCAGACATGCAGAGAATATACATACTCATGTAATCCACATAAGCATACAACCCTACGAGCAGAGATGAAAGAGCCCTCACCTTGGCCAACCTTCCATGCAATCCTCTCTTGTAGCTTTAGTCTCCTTGGAGTTCCTGTTGCACTCTATTGCGTGTTGTTGTTCCTATAAGAACAACATTTACTTAATTAAGGTTATTACTTAACTTAACTCGTTATTTATCTCTCCATTAATCTCACGTGTAGTCCATGGTTGCCACAGAGTCAAGCTCTTGGTCTTATTGGACTTCTCTATCCCGACTTATGCGTATCCTTCCTCGGACACTTGACTTACTCGCATATAACACTCTACTTGAGTGTTTCACATACTTGGATTTGAGTACTAGACCTCTATCTAACTTGTATTCGCATATAAGGAAGCTTATCTAGCTTGGTTGGAAGGAATCCTAATTCTAGGAAGGTCTAAGCATTTTAATTCAACTTGTGTTTCTACTTGGGTTCTAAGAAATCTAGTTTCTAAACCTCAATATACCTCCAATTTATCCTACTTGGGTTCTAAGAAATCTAGTTTATAAACCTCAATATACCTCAAATTTTTCCCACTTAGGTTTCCTAAAGGCTGTGAAGGGATAAGGTTGCAATTCACGAAGTTAGACCTAATTTGTTCCGCAAGTTTTCGTCCTTGAGAAACAAGAAGGTACTTAGAGTGATTTAAACGTCAAAAACATGTTTAGGAGTGTTCTAGGGTGTTTAGGATTGAAGAAAGGGGGTTCGGAGGTCTCAATTCGCCCTTAAAGTGGGCTTGGGGCAAGCCAGGCAGGGACCTGGCGCTGCCGCACCAAGGTGCTGCCTTGGTAGCCCTTAGCCAACCAGCATGTGGGCGCTGCAGCGCTAGCTCGCAGCACAACAACGTTTTTGCTGTGCTGTGGCTGGTTTCGGCCCCCTTTTCGGCCATTTTCCGATCCGGCTTCGATTCCACTTTTTCACGAGTCTTGTTCTCCTACATATATACTACATTTAGGAAGTCCTACAACTCAAATCCAACTTCGATTCATCGCCGAATCGTTGATTGTTCGAAATTGGGAAAAATGGGCTTTATAAACCCCAAACTCTTCCAACTTCGAATCCAGCCAAATCCAACGATCTAACCTCGAATCCTAACCCCGATGAGTGTTCAAGAACACTTTAGAAACATTATTCTACCCTCGAGTCCGCCTAGACTTGGATTCTCAACTCAATTCCAAAAATGAAGAAAATGGGAACTTGGAGAGAATCGGGCGTTGTACCAACCGTAACTCGAGAGATTGAGATGAGGAAGATGACAAGGATGATCTCCGGCTCCTCCTCCAACTCCGGCTCGCCGGATTCTGGCGAGATTCCAGCCGTGAAACCCGACAACAATATATGGAAATCAAACCCAAGATCGCCAAAGAAGGATGAACAATAGGAATATTGACCCAATGATTATTAAGAATCAAGAACCAATATTATCAAATTAAGATGGAAATAACAAGTTCTTACTTGAAATCTCCGCAAGTTTTGCTTAAGACAGCAAAGGAGAGAAACTCTCACAAAGTTTTCAAATTCAATAAATCTAACCTAGTTTGGTGGTTGCAAGCATAATATAAAATGCATCCTAGGGTTTTCTAAAAATATTAGGCTGGACTAATTAGATGTTTAAGTTAAAATAGCCCAATTACAAGTTTGTTGACTAAACACACATTTGGGCCTTAAAATAAGATTACTTAAGCCAAAAAATGAAATTACATCACTTAAACAAAAATTCACTAATTAAATATGAATTGTGGCCTTCACTTGGGGTTTAATTGAACTTGCAAAATGTTGACAGCCTTTAGGTCTTGTTCCATGCCCAATTCTTCTAAATTAGCTTTATGTCCATGAACTTGCTTCATTAGACCTTGAATAGCTTGTTGCATCCTCTTAGCTTTAGCTCTTGTTATTGGTCCGGTTGGCAAATGTAAGTGATCACCTTGATTCGCATTCTGGTCCATATCAAACCTTTAGGACACAAGGAGCAAACTCTCATGTCGTTTCATGCATACATTTAAAAAAAAGTAAAAAAAGTTTATTTTTCTTATAATTTTCTTTGCATGGTATGTAATAGCCTTTCGAATTGTAAATAAAAGAAAAATAAAACAAATTCTCTTTGCATCGCATATATAAAAAAAAAATTCCTTTGCATTGTAAGAAAAATAATTATTTCCTTTTTCTCATTATTTCTTTTAAATTGTGTATATATAAAAATAAATAAATAAAATTTTCTTTGCATTGCACATGTATATAAAAAAAATTTCTTCGCGTTATATAAAAAAAAAACTCTTTTTCTCATAACTTTCTTTGCATTGTATATATACAAAAAAAAGAGGAAAATCATTTACATTGTATATATATATAAAAAGAGCAAAAATAAAAAGTTTCATTTTTCTTATGATTTTTCTTTACACTGTATATAAAATTGTCTTTTAAATTAAAAAAAAACAATTTTTCTTTGCATTGCGTATATATAAAAAATAACTTCTTTGCATTGTATAAAAAAATTCTTTTTCTTATGATTTCATTTGCACGGCATACAAAATTCTCTTTTAAATTATGAATAAAACCTCCTTCTCTTGGCACTGTATATACAAAAAAAATTTTCTCTGCATTGTATAAAAAATTTTCCTTTTTATAATTTCATTTGTGTTTCATGGTAAAATTTTCCTTTGTATAAAAGAAAAGAAAATCACTTTTTCTTTGCATTATATAAAAAAAAAGAGAAAAATCCTTTGCATTGTATAAATATAAAAAAAAATGTAAATTTTTTTTGCATTGTATATAAAATTTTCCTTTGAATTGTGAAAAGTATTTTTTTTCTTTCTTTGCATCGTATATATAAAATTTTTTTTACATTATATAAAACAAAAAGTTTTCTTTTTTTCTTATAAAAAAATTATTTTTCTATAATTTTGTTTGCATTGCATTTAACATTTTCTTTTGAACTATGAAAAAAGCAATTTTCTTTTTTTTTTAAAAAAAAAAAATTTCTTTGTATTGTCTATAAAAAAATATTTTCCTTTTTCTTTGCATTGTATATAAAAAAAGTTGACTGCATTTAAAAAAAATATATATTTCTTTTTCTCATAATTTCCTTTGCATTGTAAAATAAAATTTTCTTTTTCTTTCTTTACCACATTTGTTTCTAATTTAAATCACCATTGCTTATGCTTTCCTCTTGTGAATAATATTTGTATATGTGACGAGAATGTTTTCTCCCCCACATTAATTTCTAGGCCATAGGAATGTATTAACATTTGTTCATTTATCTGCATAGATAGTAAACAGTGGTTATATTTACAATTATTGAGGTGCATGGTGTCAATCTTTTGGGTTTATACTAGCAAGCTTCACGCGAGCTAAAGTCAATGTTGCGGCTAGTAATTGAGACGCTTAACGTGAAGGAAATATTCTTTTTCCTACTAATCATGAATTTTCATACTTTGTGGAATCTCTGTTTCCGTTGAGAATCTCATTTGCCAATCGCAACATTTGACTAAAAGAAAAAGAAACCCCATGTGTGTGTAACGAAACTTTTCTTTACACTCCAGTCTTGGTCTCTAATAGAATCCCTTGACTGACAAAG
Source organism: Senna tora (assembly GCA_014851425.1). NCBI lineage: Eukaryota > Viridiplantae > Streptophyta > Magnoliopsida > Fabales > Fabaceae > Senna > Senna tora. The sequence goes on along the minus strand of CM026263.1, from coordinate 13,986,251 downwards.
AGACAACTAGAGATCCAGAGAATGATCCTCAAGATAATTGCAAATGTAACCACATCTTTCTTGAAAAGAAATCTTCATCAAGATACCTGTAAGGACCCTTTATTGCAAAGAACTTAACATGGTATTTGTGGTAAAGCCATTTCTCTCATATTCTTTTGTTGATTTTTTTTTTTTTTCGTATTTTTGCATTGCATTCAAAGCTATAATTGTATTTGGCTGGTGCCCGATAATTGTTTGGCCTCAATAACGAGTCTAGCTGTTGAAGCTAGATGGTGACTAAAAAACACCTTTCTAGACTCATTTTTTGCCTTGGGCCTCAGCGCTTGCATTGGGCAACCCCCGTTTTGAATTCCTAGTGTAAAGAGGGTCATCGCCTTAGAACTATCATTCTTGACTTAAACCTAGTGCCTGCACCGGGGAATCGCCCTCCTAATCTTGTATTTGAACCTTAATGCCTACATTGGGGAATCACCCATTAGGCCATATCTCAGACCCTAGTGCCCGCATTGGGGGATGTGCTCTCAACACGTGTCTAGTACTCAGTGTTTATACTGGGGAATTATTATCTTTGGGCATGTTTTGGTCTCTCATTGGGGAACCATCGTTTCAAATTCATGTCTGCCTTAAAATCCTAATGCCTGCACTAGGGAGCCATTGTCTTTATCCCATGGCTGCCATGAGGCCCAGTGCTTGCACTGGGGAATCTTCTTTTTAGCTCAGGTGTCACTAACCCCACGACATACTCTGAGGACTACCATTTTAGCTCATGTTCAATCTATGGTGTGGTCACCATGATACCAGATAGCACCCTTGTGTCCGTCACAAACTCCAATGCCTGCACTGGGGAACTGTCATTTTAGGTTATACTCAATGTCTATGTCGGAGATGCATCATTTGAGAATCTCATTTGTTTTAAAATCCTTAGTGCATGCATTGGGAGATTATCATATCCGGATTCTGCAAGTGTCTCAAATGGAATTATTCAGACAGTTATCAGATCAAGGGATCATAAACCCAAGACCCATGGTTCCATTAACACCTTCGTACCCCAGATGGTACAAGCCACAACTTTCATGAGTGCCACACGAATGCGCATGGTCATTCAACTGAGGCAGGTAGCATTTTTAAAGCCAATGTCAAAATATTAATGAGGAATGACAAGATCACCCGAGCTCTTGAGTTTGAGGGTACATTCGCAAATAGGGTAAAATAGGATAAGCTTGATTAAAAAATGTTAGAGTGAAAAACATCAAATAGTTTGAAGTGCCTTAGAATCTTTTTCGAATGAACTTCGTCACACTTATTTTGGGAATAAAGTAAAGTGTCTTTTTATCAGTAACCGTCGTTCATTTTAATCCAACATTGGCAATTAACTTGATTGATAAAGAAGATACCGCACATATGCATAGTCGTGAGTGTCTCGAGAAGCATCACTCACTTCATAAGCGACATTTTTCACACACCTCAGTCTTAGTCATGTTTTCTAGATAATTAAAAATAAGGGAAATAAGGAAAAAGGAAAAGAAAAGTAAAAATAAGGAAAAGTGCCTTAATAAAAGTAAATGGGTTGGCTATATCAAGGATATGAGGCATTTCTTGGTTTTCCTAAAACACAATAAAGACCACCTCTAGTCACCCCATTTGGGCCAGGAGTGGAGTTTTCAAAAGTCTAAACCTAGTCAATGTTCACCTAGAACGAGTAGTCTTTTGACTTTGTGTATTTCAAGAAATCAATTGCCAAAATAAAAGGGGAGAGGAACACTATCATCCATTGTTAGCCACTTTTAAGCCTTCGTGCATATGTTTTTAAAAAATTACTTGACATTAAAATAAACCCTGGGGAATAACAAGGATATCTCACGATATATGTTCAATCCATGAAAAGAGCTTTGTTTCTTATGCAAGTTTAGTATCCAATTGGCACTAACTTCTTTTCATCAATTATCATTGAGTATAATCTGTCTGCTCATACCGGTTCTAGAACTTGTTTTTAATCTTAATTGAAGCTTTACATGCATTGGTTTGATAGAAAGGATGGAGGCATTCATTTCATTCTCTCTTTTTCCAAAACACAAACCCCATTTATATTTCCTTTTGCCACCTATTTTGAGCCTTTTATTAGCAATTTTCAAGACACTTTATCACGTGATTCTTGGATGAGTATTACATTTTGACCTATTGCATATATTCTCTGACCACTCATTCTCGCGAGTTGGATTCGCCGAACAATTTAAGTAAGCCAAGAAAGGGCTTGAGAAAAAAGAAAAGAAAAGAAAGAATAAAATTATTATAAATGAAAAAAGATAACAAAAAGAAATAAAAGTGCACAAGCAAAAAAGAGAGAAGATCTAAGGCATACCCTCTCGGTGGATAGAGAATGATCGGTTGGTCGGCGTCTTCCTTCTTAGGTCAAATTTATCGTGCTCATTCAAGAAACTATTATTTCAGGCTTGATAATTGCTAACTTCATTTCTTAAACACTTTTTCCACATTAGCCATTCCTCCATCTTTACAAGCTTTTAAACACCTCTTGATCTATTATACTAATACATCTGTAGTAGAGATATAGATTAATTACAAGCCTATGGCAATTGGCTAATATTCCAACAATGGCAAGTGAGAGAATAACTTGTTCTTTGGTCGTCTGTATTTGCTAGTTGGATGCTCAATTTTTCTAAAGACCTTATTAACTCTCAAATGCAAAGCTCCTGGGTTAGAGCAATTTCAATTCAAAGAGTTGTCATTATGTTCCCACAATATTTTTTGGGCCCCTTTTTCCCTTTCATAAGCCCACATTTTGCACCCATAAAGTCCTCATTGAGGTATAGCAAATTCAAATGTTTTGTGTAGGGCTAATAAAATAAGGGAGAGACTTCAATCTCAGCACTCAAAGACTAAACTTTCCCCCGGGATCTTGAATCTCTTGATCCCTATCCAAATTTTATCCTAAAATGAAGCTGGGGTAATTCTTTGTCCCTTGGGCCTCTTACCCTCTTTTTCAAACTAAAAAAGGAAAAACCCTTTTCTCCCCAGTAAACCCCATTAATTAATTGCAGCCAAAAATCCATAACCCAGAGAAGTCTCACTTTCATCCCACTGTGATCATTCTTTGGAGATTCTATATGCATATTTATGGTACCTTGTTGTTGTCAGTCAGGTGGTCAATGTTATCACTTGAACGACTCGTTCTTTCTTAATACGGGTTCATTCTTCTGATGGATTTCTCCTTTTCCACATGTGTATCACATAGACATTTTACATTAGTCCCAAAATAAAGTTGATAAATCTTTCTTTATTCGATTATCATTTTAGACAGGGCATTTTAAACTTTTGGTGATCTCATTCTAATGTGAGGGAGCTTGTGCTTCACATTTGCAAATCATTGAAAATCAAAATATGAGGGAGCAACAATGCTTGATTTCGAATATTGAAAACAAGTAACTTCTTCTATGAGATTTTTCCATTGGGTTCTCAATGATTGAAATCAATATATTGATTAATTTCTTTACCTGGTATTCAATTGTTGAGACCAAGTTAATCGACTTCTAAGAGAAGAAGTTCTTGATTTATGTTCAAAACTCAAAATCCAAAATAAATTTCAAAATGAGATCAAAATTTTCTCACTTGTCTTTTGACAATTTGTTCAAAACTGAAGCATCTTTAACACTCTTTGCTTGGTTTTCAATGATTAAAGGTATGATCGAATGGTGTTTGTCTTCACTTGTTGTTACTCCTCCAACTGCTAGGAGAGCAATTTTACCTTATCCCCTCATTGAATTGACTGTTGCCCCGTCTCAGTCTCTTGGCTGGGGAATCCCTTTCTACCCAAATTGTGGTACTAGCCCCTTGTCCATTGACTAGGGAATCCTCCTATTTTTAGAGACAGGGTCACGAGGTCCCGCAAATGTGTCTCTTTCTGTGCTTATCATGGGATTTAGATGTCTCAAATTCTCTCTTAATTCTTTGATAAATTCCATCCTAATGAGAGTAAGGTTATACTTCACATTTACATGTAAATCCTTGAAAATAGAAGTATGAGGGCAAACAATGCTTGGTTTTGAGGATTGTAATCAAGTCACCTCTACCATGCTATTTTTTTTCTACTTGGTTTTCAATGATTGAAACCAATGTATTGATTTATTGCTTTACTTGGTTTTCAATGGTTAAGACCAAATTAACTTTTATGAAAGAAGAGATGCTTGATTAGTGCTCAATACTCGAAATCCAGATGAACATCAAAATAAAGTCAAAGATTTCCTTAATTGGTTTTTGATAGCTTAGTCAAAGCTGAAGCATTTTTTTACCATCCTTACTTAATTTTCAAAGACTAAGATGTGATTAAATATTGTTTGCCTTCACTTGTCTTCGTTGATAGGAGAGTAACTTTACATCCTCATTATATCAACAATCATCCTGCCGCGATCTATAAATTGGGGAATTCCCTTCTCCTGGATCCAGACTTAATCACTTCACATTGACTGGGGAATCATCTTATTGGGATCGAAGTATCCCAAAAACATACCCCTCTCTGCTTGTCTTGGGATTTCGATGTCTCAAGTTCTCTTTTAACTTCTTTACAGACTGGAGAATCATTTCCTCTGCATCTAGGGTTGGGATCCCGGTGTCCCAAAGCAGATTTCAAGCTGTATAGGGTCTCTAATGCCCTGAATTTTCCTTCATTCTCCTGTTGATGGACTGGGGAATCATCTTTTTGGCTGTTGGGATCCTAATGCGCCTACAACATTCTTTCCCTAAGAAGGCTGGGGAATCACTTCCCCTCAAAGTGTTGGGGCATGAGTATCCCCAAATTTTGTTTCCATTTTCCCTTTTAAAGAGAAAATCAAATAAAAATAAATAAAGTGAAGTTTTGGACCATGTTTGTATGCATGTCTCTTATATGCTCATGTTATCACTATGTTTGCATATGTTCATTCACATTTGAGTCAATTAATTTATTAGTATCGTTGCTGCATTTGCACGTGCATCAATTTGCATGACATTTGCACAATACTTTCATAAGTCATCAAGTGATTATTGTGCGATGATTGCATAGAACTCATGATTTTTACATTCCTGTCTCCATTTGACATGGTATTCGCATGAGCATTTGCATGATCCACATATGCATAAATCATTTTATCACTTACTAAACCCGAGTAAGTTGGAACAGCAGGAAATGCATGTTTTGCATAAATCCTTTTAGACCTGTGAAGTCCAGGCAAGCTTGGAAGTAGGGAAAATCATTTTAGTCACTTAAACTTTATTTCATGTGGTGATCAGTTTTCGATGCTCATAGAAAGCCATAAAAAATCTGGTACCCATAATTTTTGGGACTCGTGCCTGCCGCGATCTCCTTGGTTGTCAAGCTATCACCAATGAGTGTTTGGGAATCTTAGATACCCACCTTTTTAATTGGACCAAATCTCACTAGTAAGTGTTTTGAGGTCTGGCACCATTGAATCCTACCAATGAGTGTTTTAGGATTCAATATCTTATCCCACCAATAAGTGTTTTGGGGTTGGATACGGGAATCAGCAACCTACCAATGAATGTTTAAGGATAGTGATACCCGCCTTTTAATTAGACCAAATCTCACCAATAAGTGTTGAGAGATCTGACACCATTGAATCCTACCATTGAGTGTTTTAGGGTTCAATATCCTATCCCGCCAATAAGTGGTTTGGGGTTGGATACGGGAATCAACATCCTACCAATGAGTGTTTAAGGATAGTGATACCCGCCTTTTAATTGGACCAAATCTCACCAATAAGTGTTGCGAGATCTGGCACCATTGAATCCTACCAATGATTGTTTTAGGGTTCAGTATCTTATCTCGCCAATAAGTGTTTTGGGGTTGGATACGGGAATCAACATCCTACCAATGAGTGTTTAAGGATAGTGATACCCGCCTTTTAATTGGACCAAATCTCACCAATAAGCGTTGCAAGATCTGGCACCATTCAATCCTACCAATGAGTGTTTTAGGGTTCAGTATCTTATCCCGCCAATAAGTGTTTTGGGGTTAGATACGGGAATCAACATCCAACCAATGAGTGTTTAAGGATAGTGATACCCTCCTTTTAATTAGACCAAATCTCCCCAATAAGTGTTGCTAGATCTGGCACTATTGAATCCTAGAAATGAGTGTTTTCGGATTCAGTATCTTATCCCGCCAATAAGTGTTTTGGGGTTGGATACGGGAATCAACATCCTACCAATGAGTGTTTAAGGATAGTGATACCCGCCTTTTAATCTGACCAGATCTCACCATTAAGTGCTTCGAGAGCTGGCACCATTTTGGACCCTACCAAAAGAGTGTTTTGGGGTTTGATGCTTAGTCCCACCAATGAGTGTTTTGGGATTAGGTATGGGAATCGAAATCCCACCAAATTAGTGTTTAGGGATTTTGGCGCCCATCTTTTAATCTGACCAGATCTTACCATTAAGTGTTCTGAGAGCTGGCACCATTTTGAATCCTACCAAATGAATGTTTTGGGATTCAACGTCTAGTCCCGCCAATAAGTGTTTTGGGATTAGGTGTGGGAATCAAAATTCCACCAATGAGTGTTTAGGGATTTTGGTGCCCATCTTTTGATCTGACCAGATCTCACTGTTAAGTGTTTCGAGAGCTGGCACCATTTTGGACCCTACCAAAAGAGTTTTTTGGAGTTCAATACCTAGTCCCACCAATGAGTGTTTTGGGATTAGGTATGGGAATCAAAATCCCACCAAGTAAGTGTTTTGGGATTTTGGCACCCATCTTTTGATCTGACCAGATCTCACCATTAAGTGTTTCGAGAGCTGCCACCATTTTGGACCCTACCAAATGAGTGTTTTGGGATTAGGTATGAGAATCGAAATTCCACCAAAAGAGTGTTTAGGGATTTTGGCGCCCATCTTTTAATCTTACCATTAAGTGTTTTAAGAGCTGGCACCATTTTGAATCCTACCAGATGAGTGTTTTGGGTTTTAACATCTAGTCCCGCCAATAAGTGTTTTGGGATTAGGTGTGGGAATCAAAATTCCACCAATGAGTGTTTAGGGATTTTGGCACCCGTCTTTTAAATTTGACCAGGTCTCGCCATTAAGTGTTTCAAGAGCTGGCCCCATTTTGAATCCTACCGAATGAGTGTTTTGGGGTTCAATACCTACTCCCGCCAATGAGTGTTTTGGGATTAGTCACGGGAATCAAGATCCCACCAATGAGTGTTTAGGGATTTTGGCGTCCATCTTTTAATCTGACAAGTTCTTACCATTAAGTGTTTCGAGAGTTGGCACCATTTTGAATCCTACCAAATGAGTGTTTTGGGGTTCAATATCTTATCCCACCAATAAATGTTTTGGGATCAGATATGGGAATCAGATTCTGCCGAAGAGTATTTCGGGACCTGACACCCACCATTTTCCATAAGGGATCAGATTCCACCGATGAGTGCGTCAGGATCTGACGTACACTATTTTCCATAGGGATCAGGTTCCGCCGATAAGTGTTTTGGGATCTGACGTCCACAACTTTTTAGAGTTTCTTGCCCGTCAAGATCTCTGTAGTGATAAGTTTTCGCCGTTGAGTTTTTCGAAAGCTGACTCCCATAAATTTTTGGGACTCACGAGCCTCACCGTAGGATTATCTACGGCATTCAAAATTAAAATCTACATTAGAAAGACTAAAAAGCTGAAGTAGATTTCTTGTCTCTTTTTCCTAGGAGCAGACTTGGCAATACCATTTCTCATTATTTTCATATTTTGGGGTGCATAATCGGGTAGATTTTCTTAAGTGTTTTAGCACCAATTAGTTTTTCTCTGGCCAAGACAAATAGGACATCCTTTTGTCTTTACTTGTTCCCTCCGTCAGTGTCGAAAGCGTCCCTTTTGGAGGAAGGCAAGTAAAGAGGGGAATCTGTGCACACCCTATTTTGTCCGGCCCCAAAAAATGCAAATAAAAAATAAAATAAAATAATAAATAAATAAAATAAAATAATGCAAAAATATTATTTTTGTCAAAAAATAAGAAAAAGATGAAAAGTGAGAGATGGTCTACTCTTAGCTCTAATGGGCCAAGCCCAAAAGACTTAAGAGAACCCTAGCTTATAAAAGAAGAGTGACTAGGTTAAAGAGAGAGAGGAGGCTAGGTCAAAGAGGTGTGGAGGAGATCAAAGAGGCAAGAGGAGGAGAAGGAGTCAAGAATGCCTGGAGATGGTAAAGGAAACCTAGAATGAAAGGTGATGAGGGAGTACTCTTCACTTTGACACTTTTTTGTTTTGGTTGAATGTGATTGCTCACTTTCTCCGCTTTGTTTTTGGTTGTTTCGATATCTGTAATTGCTTTCTTGAATTTTTATCTTGTATATGCATACCTTTAGAGTATCTCCGAATTTATTCATGAATTTTCAAATCTTTTAACAGAGTAAACAATTTTTGTGAAAACCTCTGCCCGAAATGATTCTGAGTTCTTCGGGCAATGTGCATTCGACACACGATTGTGATTTCAATTTAACTCCAAATGGAGTGATTTTTTTTCCTGAAACTAGACATCCATAGCTTTCTGAACATAGGTCTTTTGTTAAATTCCATTTGGTATTTTTCCCCCAGAAAGTTTTATAAAATCAATTTTTCAAAACACGTTGCAGAGTGACGTCCTGAATGTCACTCTATTTAGTGAAATTGTTTCTCCACCTACACAACTCCGTTTTAATTGATTTTTGTCCCTAAATCTTCTTCTTTGTCTCTGGAACAAAGGATAAAAATATCATGACCAAATTCATCCAGAATGATTTATGGCATATTTATTTATCCCAAAGTATCATTTCAAACAGCTTCTAGGTAACTGTGCTTTCAAAGATCATATCTTATATAAATTACTATTGATTTTGGGGCAAAGTCAGCGGGGCTGTGTAGGGGAGATCTAGAGCTTTCTTACCCTAGGTTTTGACAATTTTATATATTTTGGAAGCGACCAATTTGATTTTTTATTTAATGTCTAGAATCAGGAAAATAAGCATTGAAAAGTTTTCTTTGTTTTTCTAAAAGAGAAAATTCCAAAAATATCATAGACACTTTCTTGGTGTATTTTAATCAACGTCTTTTTTTATGTGTAACCTTGTACCACCAAGAGGCTTTTGCCCCTATAGGAGTACTAGTCTTCACGCCATCTGGGCATGCCGCCTGATGAGCCTTCACACGTGCACATTTCTTGTATTCATTGCGTGAATCTATTGTATGGTAGATAGGTACCAAAAGACTTTGGCCACTTTAGGTACATTGCACTAGGAGGCCATCTGAGTATTCGCTTGATGAGTCTCCCCTCACTCACACACTTGTATGTCACAGGAACTACGTGAGCTTTGATCCCTCTTTGAGGGTACGTAGGCTCTAGGCTTTTATCCTAGGTCAAGCTCTCCCTCTTTCCTCCCCCATATTATTTGTATTTTGTTCTAAGGCCAAATAATTTTAATATTAATTTTTAGGGTAACTGTCTTCGGACGGGGGAAGAAGGGTGCCTAACACTTTCCCTTCATCTCAATCAGATTCCCGAACCCAACATTTTGTGAAAATTCATTTTACCCCACTTTTAAACTTATTTTCCTTTTTCCAAATTTTGATTGAAAATTTGGTGGTAACTCCCGTCGAAGGCTCGGTCTTCACATGTACTACACATACACTTATGGTAGTAGTTGGTTCTCCACCTCCTACTTGACTCTTATCCTATGGGGTCCTATAGGCTTCCGCTCTTCCCCCCTTATGGGACTACTTATCCCTGTCTACTTTCTCTCCCCTCGGACCTCCACAAGTCCCTTTGGGGTTTATCTCTCACGTTATCTCGTTCGAGAGTTATCTACTACAATAGCACTCTTTTTCTTATCTCTGGATGGTACCCGAAGGCTTCTAGACCTGCTCCGGTCTAATGCCTTCGGGTCCATAATCACCCTATGGCCCCCTTAATTTGTAACCCTTAGGTTTACCTGTATACTCCCTTGGCACTTTAGCACTCTCTAGTGCTTTTCGATGTCTACTTCACTTTAATCACTCCGAACGAGTGATTTCTCAACTACATCTACCATCCTTATACAGCTTACCTGTAAAAGGACTATTGTTTGGTAGGGTATTGGTCACTTGAGTTAGTTTTCTTAGGCACACCGCAGGTTTTAAAAATTAATTCAAGTTTATTTCTTAGAAAATGACGCCTAAGGTTTTCGTAAATGGTTAGGGTTTAACCAATTGGAATGACACAAATTGAGAAAGAGTTTTCATCAAAATTTGCCTTCCAATTGTTATCCCTAGTATTTTTAAAAAAAGTTTGAGGGTCTTTCAGAATCTTTCATCCGGAAAGACCAAAAAGATTTTTACCAAAAATTTCTCATGTGATCAATATCCTATTTTTTATGCTCTTCCTTAAGAAACCCAAGAGAGTTTGGTTGGGTTTAATCCCTCATTTCCCCCTTCTTTGCTTAAGGAACTAGCAGTTCATGGACAGAGCGCAGGGTTGGACTAGGCTCCTTCCCTGTGCCTTACCAGTTACTCTGTTTCTTGCTCGGCATATGGTCACGCTCTACAGGTTTACATATGCCTCTACTTCTTAACATCTATCTCTGGCATATGGTTCGGCCACTTTGCCCTTCCATATACCGTATCCTAATTTTCTAGTCCGTAGACTTCTACTTCTATACTGTGGCATACACCACCTCTTTTCTGTTTACTTTCTAGGAAGGACCACTCACTTCCTTCAGCCATAGCATACCGCACGGTCGTGACCCATTCTCGTTGTCATCTTCCTGTCGGTCTCATGCCCCATTCATTCTTGTCTGTAACCTTTCCATTTCAATCGCCACATGGGCTTACTTTCTTTTCTACACGCCAAGTGTGTCTTTTCTTTCACTTTACAACCCATTCCTAGCCTGAACTACCATTCACTGCATATTTCTATTCTACTTGCATTCCATACTATAATCAAACAACTTGTGCCTATACTATAGCACACAATGCGCCGCTAAAAGAGTTGACGCATCGTCTCATTTGACACCTGCAGCAATCACACATTGTAGCGCATTCCTGCCTACAATTCAACCAAATGTGTCTGTGTCTAGGTAGCATCCTCCATGGATGTCTCCTTTCCCTATTATGGTGTCCTAAGGTTCCCGGGGTCACTGCAACCTCACCTTACGCCTTAGTGCTCATCGGCACTTGTGTACTGTAGAGGTTATATGCTTTGCATAGAATTTCACATACAAATTCTATGCCTCAAGCGATAACTCGAAAGAATTTATGACTCAACATCCTGAGCAACCTCATAAGTGCCCGTCGGAACCACCGTTACGTTCGGATTCCTAATGGCTAGCCCAACTGACACCCGAGACTACTAGTTAGCTTCACACCCTTAGAGAAAAAACCAGGCTCTAATACCAAGTTTGTCACGGCCCCTGTTTAGAGGACCGTGATCGGCACAGACACAGGGAATACCCCTATGCCTGTAAGCCTTATCACCTAATTGACAGAATATCTATTCTTGAAAATACATTCACATGCATTATAATATCATGGCTACACCAAAATGGTGGTCTATCCTAAGCAAGCAAATCCACGGCCGGTGTCGCTTCAGGATATAGATATAGGAAAACACACATAATATATTACCTGTCTACTGGCTACACATCCGATGATGCTGCCTATCCTATCCACATGAGACGGATATATGTATATATATATTTTGAAAACAAGTTTTCCCCTGTATCGCGATATAACTAGTCCTGATCTTTAAGGTATGTGAAGATAACAGTTCTAGATTTAGTAATACAATCTAATTGGGTACGTCTACCCTTTACTTTATGATACAATAATAAAGTAAATTAAATTAAAATTACAATTCATTCGCCCACATGAACAAGTTGTGGATCTTGGAAAGTTTTGTTCGTTCCTCACTCCATCGAGACTTCTTCCACCTGTACTTAACCTGTCTCTGTGTAGTAAAAATGAGGTGTGAGTATTAACCACGCGACTCAGTGAGGACTCTCCCATCCCCGGCGCAAGGTGGGTACCATAGCGCTGGGTTTCGGAGTCATACACAACCACATGCAAAACAACCAGTTACTGTTAATCAGCATACATTCTTGGTGATCAACAACAATAGAAATTTCACCCAAACACTCACATGCATTTAACAAATATAAGCATGCAACAGTTTGTTGCACATCATCAATCATCAAGTAATCATATGATATATAGTGTCGGCTTTTACTTACCGGTCTTCTCACGTTCAGCATGTTTGAATCAAACAAGACGTTGTGGTGATGTAATCTTGTACGTCACCACTACACTGCACAATCAGCAATTATATGCAAACACAAACAATTTGTACCTACACACAGATACTATAGCATACATCTCCGTAATTTCCCACACTTAGCCACTACGTGGCTTTTCCACTTTGAACCCATGCACTCGATTTGCTGGCCACCACGTGGCAAAACATAATTAACCCATTCACTTGGGTATTGGTCACCTCGTGACAATTCTATTAATCAAAGACAATCAACTTCTATCTATCATACAACTGATCTGTAGCCATCATGTGGCACGTCCTGACCCCTTGCTGCGAGGCAATAGCTTGAGCCCACTCGTCCATTACCCAACCAGGCCACATGGCGGACACGAGACGACGTCTCGAAGCATGGCAAGTGACACACCCTGGACTAACTCCACAGAATGATTTCTCTTTTCTAGGTTAGGCTCACGGTTCACCCGTAGGCTCCTCCCGTGTCTCCTTACCTTAGTCTCACATATTAATAGGATTCTTTGTATCTTTCCCGAAGGATCAACAATTCCTCTCCTTGTTAATATGGACAAGTATCCTCAACAGGATATAACTCATATACCCGTCCAAATGCACTCTTTGAACCTCAAGCTATCCTTGTTGATTTAGACATTTGACAACTTTTGGGATATGGTAAAATAGAGTTTTGATTTAGTTTTCTCATCTAGATTTATTTTTGGGTAAGAATAGGAAAATTTAGAAAATTTTGGGTAATCAAGGCCTATTAAAAATATCTGTCACTGATTCTCTAGCAGATGAGAATTTTCTACCCAATACAATTTTTATTTCCGAAAAATTCTCAAATTTAAACTATAAGCTTGAAATAATTCATATGATTCATATTTAACCCAATTTATATTTTTGTATTTGAATTTATTATTTATTTTAATTTATCACATTCCCAAAATCTAAAGCAATTAAAATCTTAATAATAACCCAAAAATTCTTATTTCATTCCAAAAAATTGTTTTTATTTTATTTTGTAAAAATGTCCAACCTCAACATAAAAATTCTATCAATTTCATATTCACCCATCATTTCTTAATTAGGATTATTTATCTATATATATATATACATATTTCTTTTTATTTACTTGTTTATATATTATTATTATCATTATACATTCCAACTCCAAATGATGACCATTCTAAGTCTTACTATATATTTGACTTTATTCCAAAAATACCACTCGGGTATTACAATCTTCGAAAAAAATTCCTTTCCGGTTTCTTTTAACTTTCATACATTTTCTATATTTTTTTTAAAGTTTTAATTCCTAGCCCCGAAATAAATCATTCTTAAATCCTCAAAATTTTAAATAAATCATTCTTTAATCCTTGAAATTTTTCCGGGGTATTACATTATAACTCTTGCTGAAAATTTAATATTGCTTCTTATAATTTTTTATGCTAAATTACTATGAACTCATAAATAGAGTTTACTGTGGGTTTATTTCTCTTGCTTAAAAATCAAAATTATATTATTAATTTCTTCAAAAGAAGTAGGTTAAATTATTTTTCAATTAGTTTTAATTGATTATGCAGAATCAAATACATATTATTGTTCAAATATAATAACGAATAAGTGATGTCTCCACGAAATTCTTTAGTTATGAAAAAAAAAAGATGTTATTTTACATTGTTATGAGTGAATTTCCTACTTTGTTTCTGAAAAAAGGTGATTGGGCATAGATATAAATAATTTTTTAAGATAAAGTAATTAACATAATTTTAAAAATTATAATTCATAATTATGTGTATGCATAGGTATTTTCTTAGTTGAAATCGATAAATTTAAATTTGAGTGCAAATGACTTATTGACAGTAGATTGAAGCTCTTAAGAGACTGAGTATTATTTTATCTTTCCACAAAACATAAGCCCTAGTTATTAGTTATTATTAAAATTGAAGAATAAATAAGTTTTATATTTAGTTTGAATAAAAAATATGTTGTATTGCTATTTAGATAATGAGATCAACAAAATTGTTTGATTAAAAACATAAATTATTTATTTATTAAAAAGCTACGGTGAACTTACATAAGTGTTTATTATGAAATTTAATCAATTATAGGCGTTATTTATACTCTTTTTCTTTAATTATTGATCATGCACAATTTAAATTTTTATTTTAACATTTCACTTTTATTAAAACAAGTTAAACTAATCCAAATAAAAAAAATATTTTAGGGTAAAAATTTGGTTTGTTTTTTTTGTTTAGATTATGTTTTTTTGGCCAAAGGTTAATTTTTTTTAATAAAAGTAAAAAGTTAAATGTGAGGTGGAAAATGAAGTAGTCAGTAAGGTGACAAAAGAGATACATTCATCGTCCATGTCAGCAAATTCTGTCAAGCAAGTTAACGGTGTTAGCAAAAAGGGCAGATGTGATACCCGAGACTATTCTAATTAGCACCATTAGTTAAATTAAATTAATTAATTTAAAAGTGGGAAGTGAGATAAAGAAAATACACACTAGCTTATCACTTATTATGTGATAAATATAAATTTTTGTAAAATCCTAATACTTATATATATATATATATATATATATATATTAAATTATTATATATATATATATCTGTGTGTAATAGAAAGAAAAGCAACAGATTAAAAGATAAAAAAAGAGAAAGAAGGAGGCGTGAGGGACAAAGCTACGCGTACAGAGGGAAGAGAGGGAGAAACGGAGGGAGAGGTTGGGCGTGGCTGGAGGAAGCTCGACGGGAAGGTGGCCGGATGCACGGGCTGAGCATGGTGGTGGCCAGAGTCGTGTCCACCGGAGCCGTAGTCGCTTTCGTTGTGCTAGAGAGAGAGAGAGTTCGGACTAGAGAGAGAAACAAGAGGGAGAAAGCTTTTTCGCCGGAAACTCGCCGGAAAACGTCATCTCTTCACCGGGGAAGGTAGCTGGGAGTCTCCTCTACTCCATATCGTCCTTCTAACCGGTTGAATCGAGGTGAGAAGTCCCGAAACTCTCAAATCCCAATTTTATCAATTTTAGGGATTTTTGGAAAGACCCCAATTGATTCAATCTGAGTATTTTGGGTCCTAAATTGAAGTATATGCATGTTAGGAAGTGAGTTGGAAGCTTAGGAACCGGAACCAAATTGATGGAATTTATCCGGGTTGGAAAAAGTGTAGGAAAATGTGGTTGTTAAGGTTTAAGGGTGTTGTGGAATGACTTGGGGTGCATTGAAAGGTTGAATAATAATTATAAAAATTGTTAAAAATTATTGGAATGTGCGAGTGGGGAAAACCCGAGTAATTCCCGTCTCACCCGGAACCCCGTTCGAAAAAAAAAGAGACAATTCTCTAATTTTACGCGTATTCGGGTATGTGTATTCATGGGTAGGTAAAGTGTTCAAGGTTATTTTGATAAATGGAAATTTTGGACAAGTAGAATTTATGACTCTTGAGCCATAAATTCAAGACTTGGGTAATGGGAACTTCACATGGACACATAGACGTGAAATTGGGTAACCTTGCATTCCCAAATTCAACGTTTCCGAATAGCGTGATTAAGAGAGGGTTGGACACAAATTAGAAGAATGCTAGGTGTTCCGAAAACTAGTTGAGGGCATTCCAAGCCAACAACTAGCCTATGGAATTAATTAGAAAGAACATGAGCATTAGCGTTACATGTACACGATAGTGGTTGAATTTTCAAGTCTCTGAATCTCTCAAGTATATGTGTATAGGGCACCATACTGTGAGTGGACTTTCGGGCGCACCGAGAGCCGATAAGAGGGGCCAACCAGGTGAGGGGCTTTCCTATCCTTGCCCTATAGGGTTGACTGCGGATATGGATGTATGGTTTGCCTTCTTGCCTATTTGTAGGAATTACATGTTAGATAACATGCTATTGTTGTTCCTAAATTACAGTAATTGTGAAAACGTGCTATATGTGTGTTTGTGAATTGTAAAAGCAATTGTGGCTCAAGGAGCCTTATATGAAAAGAAGGTCCACGGGACCTATACGATATCGGGGGTAGGATCGAGTAAATACTATCTGAAGGGTGTGGTTTTGCATGTAAGTCCTTAAGGAGGATAGACCTAGGTGACTTTGTTCAGAACCAAGAGTCCAAATTAGAAACCACTTGGAAATCTAGATTTGCCTAAAAAAAAGTAAAATGAACAAGTAGTGGTCCATAGGGGTCATTGATGGCACAATGCGGAAACCGAGTCTATCACGGGTGGTCCGGGTAGATTGAGTCTCTTGTCTTGAGTCAAACCACCGAAATACAGAGTATATGAGTTCACCACATTGTGGCTATTGCCTTGGGTAAACCGAGGTCAGATGAGTCGCCGGCTATTGCTCCAAGTGAAGTCTTGGGGTCAGACTATTGTTCCAAGTATAGTCTTGGGACCAGGGGTTCCTAGAATGATCAACTAGGTTCCCATATTGCTCACGTGAGATATTGCCTTCGGGCCAGATTCTCTCCTAACGGAGATATTGCCTTCGGGACAGTTTATGATTATGATTATTTGAATACAGAGGACCACATGGAATTATATGTTAAATCATGATATGATGTATGTGTGAATTTAAATGTATGTAAACTCATGCTTTAAATTCTTTATTGTGAATATGATATAAGCTAATTGCCTGACCACTGAATATATGGAAAATTTAATCCGTTATATGCGTATGTGGTTGTGATTGGCTCCTCTTCCCCATTTGTAGTGGTACCCGCTACTACACTAGGGATGGGAAAGCCTCTCACTGAGTCTGTTTGACTCACCCTAATGTTACATGTTACAGATACAGGTGGTATAGGCATCGGAAGCGCTTCCACCTCATCTCAGGGACGCGGACAGACTTAGAGACCACACGCATTGTTCGCGTGGGTAGTACTGTTATATGTATTTTGTCAAGATATATATGTATATGATTCATTTTGGTATAGCATTGTTTTGTACAGTTGCTATATGCATATATGTATATGTCACACTCCAGAATTGTCGGCTTCATACAGATTAAAGATTGGTCTAGTTGTTGGGATTATAGGTTATGATATGATGAATATCATGTGTATATATATATGGATGTGACTTCCGCATGTGAATAGGATAGACCACTCGCACTGAGCGTGTGGTCAATATGTAAACTTATATATATGTGTTACTGAATACTTGATTGTGTGAAAATACGGCTTCCACATGTGAATATGATAGGTTACACGCATTGAGGCGTGTGATCAATATGTATATTTTATGCAGGTGTGTGATTGAATATATATGCTTGACTGTACACAGGGATTCTGCATGTGAATAGGATAGATCACCCGCCTTTAAGCGCGTGATCAATATGTATATTATATGTACGTGTGATTGATTATGTGTATATGTATAGACTGAAGCGGCGTTGAGCGAGCCGTGGATTGTGTGCTAATTAGGTCATCGGATAGGGATGACCATATAAATACTATATTGTTTGTATTAGAAATGGGTAGTTACGCATATATAAGAATGTCAATCAGGGATTAGAGGCTTACGGGATAAGAGAAGTCCTACCTCCCATGCCAGTCACGGGCGCCCGGTAGGGGGTCGTGACAAACTGGGTATCAAAGCCAGGTTTTCTTTAATTGTATGAAGCCATTGGTATGATCGGGTGTCGGTTTACCCCTCTTTGTGTACCCGGGCACAACGTGGGAGTAAAAAGACACTTGTGGAAGTACCCAGGAAATTGTGTCAGCCTTTCTTTCTACTCTCTTTTATACGAAATGTCATTAATATACGTGTACTTATTAGGTGTGGTCCTTGTGCAGCATAGGGATGTCACCTATTACGAGACGGACTAGGGGTGGAGGGAGAACTCCTACTGAAATTGATCAAGAGTCAGTTCGGGAGGAGGTAATGCCCACCCGAGGCCGAGGTAGAGGCCGCACCCGAGGCCGAGGTAGAGGTCGTGCTCGAGGTCGAGGAAGAGCACAAGTAAGAGGGGAAGAGAGGGGACAGTCACCGGAACCTCAACCTCAAGTAGAGATAGGTGCACCTTCCGTGGCGGAAATGCTCACGGCAGGATTTCAGGAACTAAGAGAGGAGATGACAAGACAAATACAGAGGGAAGTACGCCGGTTGATAGTCGGCGAGGAAGAACAAGAGAGGGTTCCTAGTAATCAAGAGATGGAGGTTGTTGAGGAAGAGGATAGGGAATGGCAACAACCACAGGGAATGCCTCGTGAGTCACGGCTAGCACCTAGAGAGCTGCCAATTTCAAAATTTCTGAAGCTTCATCCACCCACTTTCTGGGGAACTAGTGAGAAAGAGGACCCGCAGTACTTTATCAGAGATGTGGTCAGAATTGGGCGCATGCTGAGGTGCTCAGGCCATGAACTAGTGGAATTAGCTTCATTCTAGCTGAGGGGAGCAGCTAGAGTATGGATAGAGTTCGTACAGACGAGGTATTCACGCAGAGTGGCACCGATGACCTAGGAAGATTTTCAGAGGGAATTCCTGGGTCGGTTTCTACCTGAAGGTACCAAGGATGCAAAGCGTCAGCAATTCGAGGAATTGTGGATGACGCCTAACATGATCGTGACAGAGTATGAGTTACTTTTACTGAACTGGCTCAATTCTCACCTGAGTTAGTTCCTGATGAAGAGGCAAGGATCAAGAGATTCATACACCGACTCACGGAGCCTTTATTTACTGCTTTGCTACCTCAGAGGAGACAGTTTGAGACTTTAGCCCAAGCAGCAGACTGTGCTAGAATGATGGAAACCAGGAAGAGGTATGGGACGTCTGTTGATCCTAAAGTCAAGTTAATTACAGGCAGTGACAACCATGGAGGTGGAAGTAAGAAAAGGAAGACAACAGGTGGAAGTGCAGGATACTCAGGGTCCGTTGGAGGACTATCCTCAACTACCACCTATGAAACAGGTACAAGAGGTAATATTCAAGGGGGACAGAGGGAACAAGGGGGTGGAAACGCCGGTAATACAAAGCCCCAATGTGTGACTTGCGGCAGATTTCATTCTGGTATATGTCGGAGACTGACAGGTGGATGCTACCATTGCGGCCAGATGGGCCATATGGCTAGAGAGTGTCCAAAGAAGAAAGAGGGTACAAGTGTGAGAAGCAATCCGACGCCGAGGAGTACACCTATTCCAGCTCCACCAGTGAGAACCGTGCCACCACAGGCAGCAAGTACAGGTGCAGCTAGAGGCCGTGGTACAGGGTCTAGTGGCCGAGGGCCAGGGGCGGTAGGTGGAGGACAAGCGCGGGTATTTGCACTGTCTCAGCATGATGCTCATGCATCAAATGCAGTTGTGACAGGTACTCTTATTGTCTGCTCTCTTGAAGCACGAATCTTATTTGATTCCGGCTCCACTCATTCCTATGTGTCACATGCATTTTCCTCTAAATTCAACAAAAGTCCATCTAGAATGGAAGAAACAGTACTGGTCTCTACACCAATGGGAGAATCGGTACACGTAGAACATGTGCATAAGTCTTGCATTGTGGAGGTCGATGGTCATGAGACTGTGGCAGACCTTCGGTTGTTGTGTATGGTTGATCTTGACGTGATCCTCGGAATGGATTGGTTGTCGTGTTGCCATGCGGTTGTGGACTGCAGGGCTAAATGCTTGAAATTCAATATGCCAAACGAGGAGCCCTTTGTGATACGGGGTGACGGAGCTGCACCGTATCCAAGCTTGATCTCGGCTTTGAAGGCATCCAAATTACTTACAAAGGGATGCAAAGGGTGTTTGGCATTCATCCAAGATACCACGAAAGAAGTACTTTCTCCGACTCAAGTACCTGTAGTGCGAGAGTTTTTGGATGTATTTCCAGAAGAATTGCCGGGGTTGCCGCCCGATCGTGAGATAGAATTTGGAATTGAGCTGCGACCTGGCACCCAGCCTATCTCCACACCACCTTACCGTATGGCTCCGAAAGAGCTAAAGGAGCTACATACACAATTGCAAGAGTTGCTTGAAAAGGGTTTTATAAGACCCAGTTTCTCCCTTTGGGGTGCGCCGGTCCTTTTTGTGAAGAAGAAGGACGAATCCTTGCGGTTGTGTATCGATTACCGAAAGTTAAATAAGGTGACAATTCGCAATCAATATCCACTGCCGAGGATAGATGACCTATTTGATCAGTTGCAGGGTGCGAAGCGATTTTCTAAGAATGATTTGCGATCTGGGTATCACCAATTAAAGATTCGAGAATCGGATATACCTAAGACCGCATTTCGGACCCGATACGGACATTACGAGTTCTTGGTGATGTCTTTCGGATTAACTAATGCTCCTGCAGCGTTCATGGACATGATGAACAGGGTCTTTAAACCATTTCTGGACCGATTTGTCATTGTCTTCATTGACGACATCTTGGTCTATTCAAAGAAATCTGAGGAACATGCTGAACACTTGAGACTAGCATTACAGAGGTTGAGAGAGGAAAAATTGTATGCCAAGTTCTCTAAGTGTGAATTCTGGCTTGACAGAGTTGCCTTTTTGGGTCACGTGGTATCATCAGAGGGAATCCACGTTGATCCAAGTAAGGTAGAGGCAGTGAAGAATTGGTCCCAGCCTACTTCTGTTACAGAGATTCGCGATTTCTTGGGTTTGGCTGGATATTATAGAAGATTTGTGCAGGACTTCTCTAAGGTTGTTGCACCGATGACCAGATTGACTCAGAAAGGAGTGAAGTTTATATGGCATGACAAATGTAAACAGAGTTTTCAGAAGCTGAAGGACAGCCTCACTACCGCTCCGGTGCTGGCATTACCTGAAGGCACAAGAGGGTATGTGGTATACTGTGATGCGTCGAGGATCGGGTTAGGGTGTGTCTTGATGCAACATGGCAAGGTGATTGCGTATGCATCGCGACAACTGAGGAAGCAAGAGAAGAACTACCCGACTCACGACCTCGAAATGGCGGCTGTAGTGTCCGCTTTGAAAATATGGAGACACTACTTATATGGTGAGACCTGTGAAATTTATACAGACCACAAAAGCCTCAAATACATTTTCGAGCAGAAAGACTTGAACTTGAGACAACGTCGATGGTTAGAGTTGTTGAAATACTACGACTGCACGATCTTGTATCATCCAGGAAAGGCTAATGTGGTTGCCGATGCTCTGAGTCGGAAATCCATGGGTAGTCTTGCTTATATAAGTGAGGAAAGAAGACCGTTAATTAGAGAACTGCACGAGCTAGAGCAAACGGGAAATCAGTTTGAGATTAGAAGTTCTAACTCACTTTTAGCCCATTTGCAAGCTAAGTCCTCTTTGGTAGAAGAGGTGAAGGCTAGACAAGATGAAGATACCGACCTCAAGCAAATCAGGGATACCATAACTAAAGAGAAAGGGGACGACGTCCGATTCTCTATAGATGATTTTGGGATACTTCGGTTGGAAGAACGGTTGTGTGTCCCTATGGTTGATAACTTGAAAGAAAGAATTCTGGAAGAAGCACACTGGACAGCGTATACAATCCATCCGGGAGCTAATAAAATGTATCATGACCTGAAACAGTTGTATTGGTGGAATGGCATGAAAAAGGATGTCGCAAACTATGTAGCCAGGTGTTTAGTGTGCCAGCAAGTAAAGGCTGAACACCAGAAACCCGCCGGAACATTACAACAGATAGAAATACCTGAGTGGAAATGGGAGAGGATAACAATGGATTTTGTAACAGGGTTTCCAAGATCACAACGGGGATTTGATTCAGTTTGGGTAATAGTGGATCTCATGACTAAGTCCGCACACTTTCTGCCAGTTAAGACCACTTACAGAGTGAGTCAATATGCACAGATTTATCTATCAGAAATTGTTAGATTGCACGGTGTGCCAGTGTCCATAATATCTGATAGAGGGCCACAGTTCACTTCCAGGTTTTGGAAGTCATTGCAGGAAGTGTTGGGAACTAGAGTTGATCTGAGTACTGCGTTCCACCCACAGACCGACGGGCAATCAGAAAGAACCATTCAGATTCTTGAGGACATGCTTCGGGCGTGTATTGTGGATTTCGGCGGAAGTTGGGAAAAGTATTTACCTTTGGCTGAGTTTGCGTATAATAATAGTTATCAAGCAAGTATTCAAATGGCACCTTTCGAGGCTCTGTACGGTCGTAGATGCAGATCCCCGATTGGGTGGTTCGAGGTCGGGGAAGCTAGCCTAGTCGGCCTGGAATTGTTACAAGATGCCTTGCAGAAGGTAAAGTATATAAGGGAGAGATTGCTGACGGCTCAGAGTAGGCAAAAGTCTTATGCAGACAATCGAAGAAGAGAACTGGAGTTTGCCGTTGGTGATCAGGTGTTCTTGAGAATATCACCGATGAGAGGCGTGATGCGGTTCGGTAAGAAGGGGAAGTTGAGTACTCGGTATATCGGACCGTTTGAAATCTTAGAACGAGTGGCAATGTAGCGTATCGGTTAGAATTGCCTACAGAATTGGAGGGGGTACACCCTGTCTTTCATATATTGATGCTTCGGAAGTATCTTCCCGATCCCTCGCACGTGATCCAATCGCAAGATGTGCAACTAACCGAAAGCATGACGTATGAAAAGGAGCCAGTGGAAATCTTAGATCGGCAGTTGAAGAAACTCAGAACGAAAGAGATTCCATTGGTTAAAGTTTTGTGGAGAAACCACTCGACCGAAGAAGCTACATGGGAGGATGAGGGTGAAATGCGTAGGACGTATCCTCAACTATTTCGAGACCAAGGTTAGTATTTTGTTTGAAATTCAGGGACCGAATTTCTTGAGGGGGGAAGATTGTGATACCCGAGACTATTCTAATTAGCACCATTAGTTAAATTAAATTAATTAATTTAAAACTGGGAAGTGAGGTAAAAAAAATACACACTAGCTTATCACTTATTATGTGATAAATATAAATTTTTGTAAAATCCTAATACTTATATATATATATATATATGTGTGTGTGTGTGTGTGTGTGTGTATGTGTGTGTGTGTGTGTAATAGAAAGAAAAGCAACAGATTAAAAGATAAAAAAAGAGAAAGAAGGAGGCGTGAGGGACAAAGCTACGCGTACAGAGGGAAGACAGGGAGAAACGGAGGGAGAGGTTGGGCGTGGCTGGAGGAAGCTCGACGGGAAGGTGGCCGGACGCACGGGCTGAGCACGGTGGTGGCCGGAGTCGTGTCCACCGGAGCCGTAGTCGCTTTCGTTGTGCTAGAGAGAGAGAGAGTTCGGACTAGAGAGAGAAACAAGAGGGAGAAAGCTTTTTCGCCAGAAACTCGCCGGAAAACGTCGTCTCTTCACCGGGGAAGGTAGCTGGGAGTCTCCTCTACTCCATATCGTCCTTCTAACCGGTTGAATCGAGGTGAGAAGTCCCGAAACTCTCAAACCCCAATTTTATCAATTTTAGGGATTTTTGGAAAGACCCCAATTGATTCAATCCGAGTATTTTGGGTCCTAAATTGAAGTATATGCATGTTAGGAAGTGAGTTGGAAGCTTAGGAACCGGAACCAAATTGATGGAATTTATCCGGGTTGGAAAAAGTGTAGGAAAATGTGGTTGTTAAAGTTTAAGGGTGGTGTGGAATGATTTCGGGTGCATTGAAAGGTTGAATAATAATTATAAAAATTGTTAAAAATTATTGGAATGTGCGAGGGAGGAAAATCCGAGTAATTACCGTCTCACCCGGAACCCCGTTCGAAAAAAAAAGAGACAATTCTCTAATTTTACGCGTATTCGGGTAGGTGTATTCATGGGTAGGTAAAGTGTTCAAGGTTATTTTGATAAATGGAAATTTTGGACAAGTAGAATTTATGACTCTTGAGCCATAAATTCAAGACTTGGGTAATGGGAACTTCACATGGACACATAGAGGTGAAATTGGGTAACCTTGCATTCCCAAATTCAACGTTTCCGAATAGCGTGATTAAGAGAGGGTGGGACACGAATTAGAAGAATGCTAGGTGTTCCGAAAACTAGTTGAGGGCATTCCAAGCCAACAACTAGCCTATGGAATTAATTAGAATGAACATGAGCATTAGCGTTACATGTACACGATAGTATTTTTGGGGAAGCCATCTGATATAGAACCCTGCAGCTAACGCAGTATCGTTAGCCCTTGGTGCACCTTGGAACCCCAGCTAGCAGGGGTGTTGCTAGCCCCATGTGTTTATTATTATTATTATTATTATTATTATTATTATTCTATTAGAAAATACAACCGTGAAATGGTTTGTGAAAAACTCATGCGTGTAGGTTTGTTCCCTTCCTGATATGGTAGGTATTGTCTACTCACTGAGTTGCAAAACTCATCCCTCTCCTTTCATTTTTCAGTTACAATTGTAATTTTGATACATTTCCCTCAATGTGTTTCGGGCTTCTGTGTTCTTGGTGAGCCTGCTTTTGTCTGTGGGTTATAACGTATTTTGATTCATTTTCTGTTAATATTTTGCCTCTAGATATAGCTCCATTGATCACAGGTAGGGTCCTTACAATCCTTTTATGTATTTTGCATGAATATATATTATTCTGATTGGTTGAGAGTGAAGCTCTCTAATAAGAATTCTGCATGTGATGTTAGTTTTTGTATAAATTGGGAATGTTCATATTTTAGGAGATGCTCTGCCAAATTTTTGGAAGAATTCTTTCATAGTTATAAAATAGTAATATTAGAGAATATTTGTTTTTAGATTTATGTGGCATGGCTTACCGAATACTATTCTTTTTCTTGAGTCCGGTGCCAGTCACTCCTCTTTAGTTTTCGAGGGGTGTGACATTACCACTAAAGTGATTTGTCATCTAAAATTAATAAAATCCCTTGTGGATAGAATTTGTTGCTAAATTAGTACATATAATTTCCTGCCCAAAGGGGGTAATTATGTGTATTAATTTCATGATAGCATGAGACATATTAATGAGTGTATATGATTTGAAAAATTAATCTGCCCAAAGGGGATTAAAGTTTATAAATTACATATTCTTATTGGTTTTTGAGATATAAAGTTTGAGAAATTTTTTCTGCCTAAAGGTGATTTAATTTCTTAAAATTTTTATAGTCTTTGTTTGCTTCATGAAGGAGGAATACAGATAGCATATTATATCCTCTGCCCAAAGGGGAGTTTATAATAATGCAAAAAGGGTTTTCCTTCAAAGGTTGTTTAAATATTAAATTGATGCATAATTGCCTCACTAATTTGCCATATTAATTTTTGCCAAATCAGTTACCTTCAGCGTGAACAACAATAATGCTACCATTGAGATGTTGTCCAGTTCCAATTACAAAAAATGGAAGGAGGATGTTGAATTTGCCTTGGGGATAGTTGATCTTGACTTGGCACTGAGGGTGGATGAACCAGCTGCGCTTACAGAGGATAGTAGCACTGCAGACTGAGACTACTATGCCAAATGGGAGAGATCCAATAGGTTGAGTCTCATAGGCATCAAGAGGTCCATTCCTGAGCATCTTATGAGTGGTTTGCCTGAAACCACTAATGCTAAGACCTTTATGAAGAATGTGGGAGAAAGATTTCACATTTTGAACAAGGCCGAAGAGGGACAGTTAATGAATGAACTGCTTGGGATGAGGTATGATGCTTCCAAAGGGGTCAGAGAGTATATCACTAAGTTTGTTCACATCCAGACAAAGCTCAAGGTGCATAAGATACCTCTTCCAAATGACTATGTGATTCATGCTGCCTTGTACTCACTCCCAGTTGAATTTAGTCAGATCAAGACAGCTTATAACACACAAGATGAAACCTGGAGTATTAATTCATTGATCTCCAAGTGTGTAGCTGAAGAGGAAAAACTGAAGAAGGAAAAATCTGAGAGTGTCTATCTTGTTTCCTAAAGCAAGTCCTCCTCTAAAAAGGGAAAAGACAGATCCAAGAATTCCAATGCCCTTGTTGTTAAGAAAGATGAGACTTTTAAGAAGTCTGGAAACAAGCATAACAAAGGCAATGGTGGAGGCCCAAAAGGCAATTCTAGTAATTTGAACTGTTATTTTTCAAAAAGAAGGGTCACAAGAAGGCAGAGTGTCGTACGTATAAGGCATGGTTAGAGAAAAATAAGGGCAAGGAACAAGGTGAGTTGACAGCCTATGTTTGTTTTGAATCCAATTTTGTTGATGTGCCTTTAGACTCTTGGTGGCTTGATAGTGGTGCCTCTGTCCATGTTACTTGCACCTTGCAGGGGCTGAATGGAAGGAGAAGGCCAACTGAGAGGGAGTCTAGGCTGAAAGTAGGAAATGGTGCTGACGTAGAAGTTCAACATGTTGGAAATGTTTTGATTTTAGATAATGGTTATGAACTTGTATTGAAATCTTTTAGGATGAATCTTGTTTCTATTTCTGCTTTGGACATTGTTGGATATCAGTTCAATTTTAGAAATAATAAAGTTGGCATCTTTTATGATTCTGAGAAGATTGGTGAATGTGTTTTAACTGGTGGTTTATATAAACTCTGTACAAGTTTGAGTAGTGAATGCTTACATGTTGAAAATTGTTCTACTAAGAGGTCCAAGACAAAGGATAAATCCTTTGTGCTGTGGCATAAATGTCTGGGTCACATTTCAAGGGAAAGGGTTGACCGTTTAATTAAGGATCAGATATTGCCTCCTCTTGATTACAGTGACATAGGGGCTCATGTCGATTGTGCTAAGGGGAAACTAACTAAGACTGGAAATAAATCTGCAACTCGCAGTGATGGGCTTTTAGAGTTAGTTCACACTGACATTAGTGGACCCTACTTGACTACCCTGTGTGGGAAGAAGTATTTCATACTTTCATAGATGACTTCTCTCGTTATGGCTATCTTTACTTGATCAAAGAGAAGTCTGATGCTCTTGAAATGTTCAAAACCTACAAGACTGAAGTTGAGAAACAGTTGGGGAAACTTATCAAGACAGTGAGATCAGACCGAGGTGGGGAGTATTATGGAAAGTATGATGAAGGTGGACAGCAAAAAGGTCCTTTTGCCAAATTCTTACAGGATTGTGGTAATGTTGCTCAATATACCATGCCCAGAAGTCCACAACAGAATGGGGTGGCAGAAAGGCGAAATCGTACACTTATGGATATGGTAAGATGTATGATGATTAGATCAAATCTACCTGAGTACCTATGGGGTGAAGCAATCAAGACTGCTATTTATGTACTTAATCGTGTTCCTAGTAAATCTGTGCCCAAGACTCCGTTTGAGTTATGGATTGGGAGGGAAGCCTAGTTTGAACCACCTTCGTGTTTGGGGTTGTCCAGCAGAAGCAAAAATTTACAACCCTCTTCAAAGAAAATTAGACCCCAAAACATCAAGTTGCTACTTTGTTGGCTACCCAGAACATTCGAAGGGTTTTAGATTCTATTGTCCTACTCGTGGCACTAGAATTGTGGAGGCATTGACTGCTAAGTTTCTGGAATTAGATGTGGCTGAAAATAGTGGCTTTCAACCTTCTAAGACACCTGAATCTAGCAGAAGTGTTTCCATCCCTCTGCCATCATTGATTGAGACTTTTTCGCCTGTAACTGTTACGGAGGAAATTTTGACATTACCAGCCCTAGATGAAGATCCTGGGATGCCGGTGCCTAAAGTTCCTCAAGATCATGATCTAGTTCCTGACATTCCTCAAGGTCATGATCCGGTCCCAGAAATTCCTCAAGTCCATGAACCTGCTCCAAAGATTCCCTTGAGGAGATCTCAGAGAGAAAGGAGATCTGCAATCAGTGCTGATTATCATGTTTATTTGGGAGAGGCTGACTATGACATTGGTCATGCTGTGGACCCCGCAATATTCAAAGAAGCATTGGATAGCCCGCAGTATGATTTGTGGAACAGTGCCATGGATGATGAGATACTCTCTATGTCAACCAATGTTTTGGGAACTTACTGATTTGCCTGAAGGTTTGAAAGCAATTGGTTGTAGATGGATTTTCAAAACCAAGAAAGATTCAAAGGGACAGGTGGAAAAGTTTAAAGCCCAATTGGTGGCTAAGGGGTATACTTAGAGAGAAGGCATTGATTTTAATGAGACCTTCTCACCAGTATCATCAAAGGATTCTTTGAGAGTCATCATGGCCTTGGTGGCTCATTTTGAGTTGGAACTACACCAGATGGATGTTAAAACAGCTTTTCTCAATGGAGACCTTGCAGAAGAGGGTTACATGGTACAACCTGAGGGTTTTGTGGAAATTGGGAAAGAGAATTTGGTGTGTAGATTAAAGAAGTCTATATATGGGCTGAAATAGGCTTCTCGACAGTGGTATCTCAAGTTTGATGAAGTGGTGACTTCATTTGGATTTGTTGAAAACAGATTTGATTAGTGCATTTATATGAGGACTAGTGGGAGCAAGTTTATTTTTCTTGTGCTCTATGTTGATGAGATTCTTCTTGCGAGTAGTGATCTGGATCTCCTCAATGAGACTAAGAGCTTCCTATCTGCTGCGTTTGAGATGAAAGATCTTGGGGAAGCCTCTTATGTTTTGGGGATTGAGATCCGACGTGATAGGACTCGTGGGTGTCTAAGTTTGTCTCAGAGGGCATATGTTGATCGTGTGCTCAGACGATACAATATGCACAGCTGTAGACCTGGTGACACTCTTGTTGTGAAAGGTGATAAACTCAGCAAGAATTAGTGCCCGACAAATGAGCTTGAGAGAGAAGCTATGAGATCAATTCCATATTCCAACGTTGTTGGTAGTCTTATGTACTTGCAGGTGTGTATTGGACCCGACATAGCTATTGTAGTAAATGTTCTTAGTAGACATTTATCTAATTTGGTAGTCTTATGTACTTGCAGGTTTGTACTAAACCTGACATAGCTTATGCAGTGAATGTCCTTGGTAGATATTTATCTAATCCTGGACCAGAACATTGGGTTGCTGCTAAGATGGTTATGAGATATCTGCAGAGGACAAGGAATTTCATGCTCGTATACAGAAGGTCGGATGATCTTCATATTATTGGCTATTCAGATTTAGATTTTGCTGGATGCCAAGATGACATGAAATCCATATCTGGTTAAGTTTTCACGTTGGCTGAAGGTGTCATATCCTGGAAAAGTGTAAAGCAAACATTGATAGCATCCTCAACAAAGTATGCTGAATTTGTCGCATGTTATGGAGCGGCGCTGCAGGCAGTTTGGCTTAGAAACCTTGTTTCGGAACTCCGAGTTGTTGACTCAATATCGAAGCCGATGGTCATTTACTATCACAACAGTGCAGCTGTGTTATTCTCTAAGAACAATAGGATTAGTAGTGCTTTAAAGCACATGGAGATCAAGTACTTGACTGTTAAAGACTTGGTCAAGAAAGGTGATGTTGCCGTTGAGAAAATCATCACAGAGATGATGCTCGTAGACCCACTGACCAAGGGATTAAGGCCCGTACAGTTTAAAGAACATGCTCAGAACATGGGTGTGATAGGATCTTTTGATATCTTGGGTTAGTGGGAGTTTTGCTGTTTTTCTTGATTTCCTTGTTATAAACACCTTATGGATGTTATTCAGTTTTATGCAATTAATGGCATATTCACCTTATTTCTGTGTATATACATGCATGTGGCTAAATATTATTAAATGATGATCATCTGTGAATTAATACTTTGCTTGTGCAAAGAAAAGTGTGTGCAACATGTGCCTTAAGACAATGTGTTTGTCTTGAGAGTGACAGTTGCGTTGAGGATATGACATGTGTCTTAAGACAATGGTTGTCTTAAGAGTGACAGTTGTATCAGGTAGACATAACATGTGCATTATGACAAAGTTTATCGTAAGAGTGATAGTTATGTCAAATACAGTGATTTCTACTGCGGTTTATAGCATAAGGTTATTGAGAAATCAAACGGTGGACTGATGAGAGATGATGCGTTATTTCTCACTACACTCCCAAACTTGTGATCCATGTCAATGTGATTGATGGTATGTGTGACTATGGTTGGTCTTATGTCAATAAGAGACGTATTGATTGCTATAATCCCATATTATTGGTTACATTGGACTGGATTGGTACGTCATGCTGAGAGTTGACCATTGTTGTCTAAAATGTGCGCACAAAAGAGTCTTTTACTTGTACTATCAACCCTAGAGTCTTTTTCTTTCTTTGTTTTAAATTGTTTTACAAAATTTAAAATGAATGTGGCCCAAGTGGGAGAATGTTAGAAAATTGGGCTCACATTATTTATTTTTGTCTTGATAAAATAAGGGTTGATAAATGGTCCATTAAAGTGGGTCCCGTGGTGTTCAGAACCGAACAAAACCGCCGCACTTGAACCAAACCAAACCGAATTAGCACAAACCGAACAAAACCGATCAATGTTTGGTTTGGTATGTCGAAAAACCAAACCAAACCGCATACACATACATGTATATATATGTACATGTTATGTTAAAATTTCTAAATAATAAAGCCTACAAGGTTTGGTTGGAGCCCATAATGGGAGGGCCCAATTGAGCGACTATAAATAGAGACTGAGTCCCCTCTCTAGCCTATTTTAGTTGAGCTACCCATCAAAGCCGCTGTGAGACAAAGGGAATAGAGAGGAAGACTCGGGCAGAGCATTCGGAGTCGGACCAATGGCCAAATCAGGTATGTCTCAATTCTAGTCATTTCAATGATCTTGCATCGCAATTGATCCCGAGAATCTATCATTTGGTATCAGAGCTTAGTTAATTGTGGTGTTGGATCTTGACATTTTTCAGTTTTTTGGAATTTTTCGCATGATTTTTCTGGAAATTGAATCTCAATTTTCGATCTTGATCTGGCTTGTTTGTGTCAAATAAGTTTGTGTGTTTTGTTCATCTCTGTGCAAGCTTTAATTTGACATATAGTATGCTTAATTTCCTGCTCTGTAGAGAGAGAAATCACATGCTAAAGTTAGTCCCATGAACATGAATTTTTTTCGTTTCTTGAATGTGGAAAATTTGATCTAATGCGTTTTGGACTTGTTTTTGTTCAATTAATTGCTAAAAGGCTTGATTATGTGTATCTAGATCTATTAGAACAGTTTAGTTAGATTAAATTGCTCTTTAATCCGAGAAATTGGAAGAAGATTAAAAGAAAATGGATTCTTTGAACCTTAAGCATTTTTCCTCAAAAATCGATACATCTAGCCATTGTTTCTCGAAATTATATGTACAGAGGTGTTAGAAAACTCATCATGATCAAAATCCATCAACAAATCGTGAGCCGAAACGCGTCCAAACGGATGGAAAAGGAAACCGGTCGCTCGACCCGTTTCCTGCCCGTGGGTCGACTCGGCTGGAGGTTAGGGATGACCTCCAGCCAGCCCAAACGAAGCCCACTCTCAGGTGTTTATGGGGGTAGCGTGTGAGGCCCTCCCGCAGCTCCGTTTTCGGCATTTTCAAACGTCATTTTGCTCGTTATAATGTTCTTGATTTTTCCATAATTTTTATTTAATTTTTGGACAACGTTAAATATTTATTTTGAATTTATTGGTGTATATTGCCTTAAAATTCAAAATAAATAATTTTAAATAATATTCTGACATGGAAAAATCATAAAAAATTATTCGGGCACCTTCTGAATTTATTTTGATACTTATGCTCCTGTAGCTAGAATCACTTCTATAAGAATTTTGTTTGCATTAGCATCCATTTATGATTTATACATCCATCAAATGGTTGTGAAAGCAACATTCTTAAATGGTGATTTAGAAGAGGAAGTATGTATGGAGCAACCTGAAGGTTTTATACATCCTGGAAGAAAAAAGTGTGTAAGTTAATCAAATCCTTATATGAACTAAAGCAAGCTCCAAAACAATGGCATGAAAAACTTGATAAAGTAATATTATCAAATGGTTTTAAACATAATGGAGCTGATAGATGTGTTTACTCCAAGTTCACAAAGAATTATGGAGTGATAGTATTCTATATGTTGATGACATGCTAATCATAGGAACTGTTGGATATATTCGGGTCTTCGGAACTAAATATCCGCCCATGTGGGAGTCCGATCGGGTCGAGTGAGGATCCGTTGGAAAGCTTGCAGAGAGACGAAGAGAACGAAACGAAAATGACTCTCATCGGAGGTCACACGAGCCCGTACTCGTGGCCCAAAGTGGGCTAGGTGATCATGATGGAAGCATGATATTTTGTTCACATTCCAAGTCCCACATTGCTTGCGTCAATGACGGGAGCTCTCTCATCCTCCTATAAATAAGAGTGACTCCACACCTTTCTAGTTGCTCATTCCATGTGTTGGAAAGGGGGGTTCCGTTTGGAAAACCCCACATAGTATAATATTTCTCTTTCTCTTTTGAGTCATTCTTCCGCGCATCAGTCGTGGACATGTGGCTCTACCTCTAGTAGGTAGAGTCCTCCGTTTGGTGCGGCCCTTTTCGGAGATCATCGATTGGAGGTCAGCCTTGGTGGAGCAAAGGCACTGGCAAGATCCAAGGTCTTAACATTGGCGTCCAAGTTAGTAGCTTCCGCAATATTTATATTTTGCCTAGATTTATTTTTGGTTTTCTTTTAGGATCCTGGGTCGGGCCGGGTCATGTGGATCCGGGCCTTTCCCTACATTGGTATAAGAGCCAGGTTCTGCTAGAGCTCTGTTCTCTAGGGATTGATGAACCAAAAAGGGTTAGGAACATGTTTAGGTCTTGTATGATTTTATATTTAAAATTTAGGAACATGCTTACACTACAAAAAAATTGAGATTTGGTGGTGACTAAAGTCGCCACCTAAAGTTTAAAAGTCGCCACCAATGACTTTTGGTGGCGACAAAGAGGTCGCCATGGCCTTGCCACTTATGTCTTTGTCATCGAAGACATATGGTGGCGACTTTGGGGGTCGCCACCTAAAGTTATAGATTCAGTGGCGACCAGATTCACCACTGAAACCATGCCAGAGTTCGTTATAAAAATTGATTAGTGGCGACATTGGTCGCCACTAAATATAACCTTTGGTGGCAACTGTTTGTCACCACTAAAAGTTGTTATTAATGGCAACTACTATCGCCACCAAAGGTAACTATCAATGGCAACCTTCGTCGCCACCAAATAAGGCCATATTCAGTGGCAATGTTTGTCGCCACTGAAAGTTATTAATTTTTTTTAATATTTTTCATTTGATACAAAACATCAGAACCTGATTTTGTGACCTTATCCTCCATATCCCCCAATTCAGTTCAGTAACATCCAATAGCAAGTGTATTACCAATAAATAGTACCAAGAACTTAAGTCTTTCCAAAATTAATCACAACTTTGCATATATAAAGTTAAACATATTTAATCATAAATACAAAATATATATATATTTCTGCGCCTACAACTACATCAGTATCAGTTGATTCCCAAAATTGTAAGAAAAGACTATTCCTCACAAATTGGGTACAAAGGTAAGATACCAAAATAATAATAATAATAATAATAATAATAATAATAATAATAATAATAATAAGGAACAATGTTTAAAACCAAAAGTCCTAACTGAGTTGCAACATGCTAACTAATGCATTTGCACAAAAATTGCTTTCCAAAATGTGCTAAACCTTGATTCGGCAAAAATCTTTCAGCAACCCCCCTGAAATTTTCAAAGTGTTGGCATTAGTGATGAGTGACGCCTATTGTATCATTCAAAATTAAAATAACTGCATTTGGAGAATATTTTTTCTGAGTAGGAAATAATGCATTTCATTCAAAACCAAAGAAAAATCAGTACAAAACCACCTGAACACAGTAGAATAAGAAACAGCAAAAAGACCTATCAAACCCACAAGAATTAACTAATACCACTACGCCACAGACTTAATTTATCAATCAAAATAGCAAAGCCTCTTTCAAACCATAAGCTTCAACCATAAATGCCGAATTGCAAGGCACATTCTTATAGCAACCATCAATCAAACCCCCACCATAATTTCTAACAAACACATATATACCAGCTTTATTTAGTCATTTTTTTCATGAACATTGCAATGTCATTAAAAGCATAAGAGTGAACACATAGTAAACAACATCAAGAATATACACGAAAATTTCTTTCCAAGTACAGAAACACCAAAACACAGTACAACAAGAAACACCAAAAAGACCTATCAAATCCATAAGAATAAGCCAATACCACAACGCCACAAACCTAAATCATCAAACATAATATAAGCCAAAGAGAATGAAGGGTTGCAAACCCAGTCCAAAGGACACATCCTCAACAAAAAGGCTTTGGCCAACCAATCAACAGGTTTATTCAAAGTCCTACCAGCAAACCTAATTTAAGTATTACGCATTGAATTCAGCAAACCAATAGAGTCTTCAAAAAGTGAATTCAGCAAACAAATATTACATATTAATGTCATT
The DNA here is from genome assembly GCA_014851425.1 of Senna tora. Classification (NCBI taxonomy): domain Eukaryota; kingdom Viridiplantae; phylum Streptophyta; class Magnoliopsida; order Fabales; family Fabaceae; genus Senna; species Senna tora. The sequence continues at coordinate 13,951,720 of CM026263.1, read as the reverse complement.
TTTTTCATGAACATTGCAATGTCATTAAAAGCATAAGAGTCATACACACAATAAACAACATCAAGAATACAGAGCAAATAAAAGGCTTCACCACCTAAACCAAACAAGGTGCTACAATCAAAGCATTTTATTACCAAAGTTATCATTGATTTTGTGCTCCAGTTGGAGAATTTTCAACACTATTTGAACCAGTAGCTTGAAATTGCCCCTAAGGAAATAACAAATGTTACATATTAAAATATATAATATGAAATAAAAGTAATACTATAGTAGCCAAATAATGTAAAAAAATACCTGTTGCAATCTTCCCATTAAGGCACCGAGTTGTGCATTAAGCCTACGATCAATCTCATCTTGCATTTCTGAAAGTAATTCATCACGCAATTTTGCACGCGCACTTTCTACCGCAGATGACACTCTAGCTTCAACCTCATATTCACTTATTAACCGCTTTTTACCTATAGGATTGGCTCCACAACCTTTTCCCCGAACATGTCCTGATCTTTCTCCTAGGACAGATTGCAAAATTTCATCTCTGTTTATATGAGGTTCATCTTCACCTTTAGTTCGTTCTTCATTTACCAGTTGTTGGATGCGGCCCTACAATAAAATCAGAAAATTAAAATGATTGATACATATAACTCAAGTTAGTTGCAAAGGTTAACGTAAATGCAAACTTACGTGGATTTCTTGCGACTGTGGATCTGACCACACCCATTCTCCATTTTTTTTGCGTGCGTGTTGCTTCTCCCACACACGGTCAGGTGGAGCCAATTCTCCGATTTCAGGATCTCTCAGCAGTATATGGTTTAATGTAACAAAACACAATTAAAATCTTAAAGTTTAATATAAAATAATAATATACATTTATATCACAATAAATCATAATCACCATAGATTCTTCTACTTCTGCGAATGACTTTGGACCACAAATATGTTTTGTGGTTTGCTTACTTCTGTTTCTTTTATTTCTTTCACTCACAGCCTGCAATTAATTGATTAATCATTTAAATTACATAATTTCAAGTATGCGCATAATAAAATAATAGTATTAAGATATTATATAAACCTTAAATTCTGGTGTGCCAAAGTGATGCACCAACCACCTCCAATCTTCAGGACTAACATTATCTGGTTGATGTTTAAGTCTATCCTCATCATTGTCATACTTTTGATAATGATAAACATGTAAAGTATTCTTCCAAGTTCTAAATGCTTTTCGCAAAGCCATCACACAATATCCTTCGAATGTGTGCTCGTTCATGCCACTCTTAGGTTTGAATTTATCCTAAAACAAAAAGCATAAAATCTTTTGTTAGAAACTTATACAAGTCGTAAATAAAATAAAATTATTTAAATATTTTATTTACCTTCATCTTTGTGAACATGGCTGGACCATGCTTGGCAGCTATTTGATCCCATGTACCATCTCTAAATGAGACAGTAGTCCTCAAGACATGTCCAAGATAGTTAGCAATAAGCCTAGCCATATCCCCTACAGCCCTATTAACACCCACAGCCAAATCTATGCTGATTAACTCACCATTTTTTGTCAACTTCTCAACTTCCTTAGATCGATATCTTCCCCTAACATTCCTTTTGCTGGAAGGACCTGTCAAGCATGGTTCATCATCTATACCAAGATCCACTGAAGTTTGGCCTTCATTATTATGCTGTATTGGTGGTATTTGAAACCTTGATGTAATTTCATCCCTTTCATTTCCTGTACGAGTACCAGATTTCCCGCCTCTACCTTTAACTCTTGACATCAGTGACCTGCAACGTCATATACGAAATGTAATAAAAGTTTTAAATATATGGATGAGTATATGATAGTTTATATGTTTACATAACAACTCATCATGCATTTTCCAATGTAGTGGACTTGGATTACTTCGCCTTCGCTATCTTTATGATTAATTGAAATAAAGTAAATAGTCACTTTCACACAAGTTTTAGTACCATTAACAAAATAAAGTCAAGTGGAAACACCACTAGGAACACACAATCAAAATTACAAAGTAATAATAAAATGAGTTATGCACAACAAAATACAATACAAATAAAAAATATATGAAAATTAAATAATAACATTCTGATTAGATGTAGTCTTCATCTTCATTCATATCTATGTCGTTGTCTTCCACATCATTTGAGTCATTTTGAACACCTCTTTGCAAGTTGTTGTTAATGAGACTTATGCTTTCTGGCTCAATATCATCTTATGCAAGTTCATTTCAAACACCTCTTCATTCACGTCTATTTCATCGTTACTTTGCACGTTTGATTCAATCTGTAATTGTTGAGATGCTTCTACTTGTTCGTCCCAAATCAATTCATCCCCATTTGGCATATTAAAAAGATCACGGGGACTTGTCTTTACGACAAAAAGCCAATCTTCATTCATAATTTCTTTCACATAGAACACTTGTTCTGCTTGGGATGCCAAGACAAATGGCTCATTCGTGTTCAGAGAACAATGAGTATTCACACTAACAAAGCCATACTTGTCAATCTTATATCCTCTTCCTAAACGAGCAACATCCCACCAAGTGCATTTGAAAAGGTATACTTTTCTATTTCCTATATAAGACAACTCATAAACATGCTCTAGAACACCATAATACTCCTTACTATCATATGAATCATCCCCCCTTACAAGTACCCCACTATTTTGAGTCTTTTTTCCTAACGCACGAGCTCTTGTATGAAATCTAAATCCGTTGACCATAAACATTGGATACAAGTTGGCTATTTTATTTGGACCAATTGCCAGGCTTATAAGCTCATCAATTGCATTTTTTTCTGCACATAATTCAAACACCTGGACAGACAAACAAATTTTTGTTAACATTGGTCAATTACGCTATCAATTAACAAAAGGGTCAAGACACGTACACGTGCTCGAAACCAATCCAGAAAGTCACTATAATCTGTCTCATTTGATGTCGAAGCTCTATTCTCCTCATACTGCCTACAATTAATATTAAGTTAATTAAGACAACACAAAGCGTTGTTTGTATGGTTTTAGGGAACTTTAGTGAACTTACTTCAAGAATGGGGCAACCTCTTCACAATTTCGCAAAACATACATACGGGCTTCATGAAGCTCTATATGTGACATATTAAGGGGTTCAGGACGCCCTTTTGCTTGACCCGTGTTTTTAAATATAGATATCGTACAATTTGTAGCAGGTCCATCGTCATTCCTTGGAGGTTTATTAAACTTTGTCGGGATATTTTTCAAGTATCTTGAACAGAATGTTAAACATTCTTCAGCTAAATAACCCTCTGCAATTGAACCTTCTGGTCGGGCCTTGTTACGAACAAACGACTTAAGAGTTCGCAAGTACCTATACACATAAATTAAACTTAATATTTATTCTAGTTGTTAGAGTCATAAAGCATTAATATGCTAGCACTTGTTACCTTTCAATGGGATACATCCATCGATATTGTACAGGTCCACCGAGCTTTGCCTCTCTCGCTAAGTGGATTAATAAGTGAATCATGACATCAAAGAATACCGGCGGAAATACTGTTTCCATTTTGCATAAGGTAATTGAAATTTTTTTTTCAAGAGTATCTAGATCATCATTTGTCAAGCACTTTGAGCAGAGATTCTTGAAATATTTACTTATTTCTATTAGTGGATCACAAACTTCCTTAGGCAACAAATCACGTATTGCAAGTGGGAATATGTCTTGCAACAATACATGATGATCATGACACTTCAATCCGGAAATTTTCTTCTCTCGAATGTTGACACACCTTGAAATGTTTGAGGAAAATGCATCTGGAACCTTCAAATCAGCCAAAAAATTGCAAACCTTCAACTTCTCTTCTGGAGACAATGCATAACAAGCAGCAGGCAATAGGAAATTCTGCCCATCTTGAATAGGATGTAATTGATGCCTGATGCCTAAATCCTTCAAGCCATAACGACTCTTCAATGTGTCTTTAGTTTTACCACTTATGTTCATAACCGTTGACATGATATTGTCAGATACATTCCTTTCTATATGCATCACATCAAGGTTATGTCGTAATAAAAGGGACTTCCAATAGGGCAATTGGAAAAAAATACTCTTTTTCCTCCAGTTATACGCAATGTTAATGTCCGGACGTTTTCTCTTTTCACCTTTTCCAAAAGTGACAGGGCCTAGTCTTTATAATTGCCTAAGTGCTTCGTCACCAATTAAGGGAATTGGCGCAACACCATTTTCTACCTTCCCGTCGAATGCATTAGTGTTCTGACACCAAGAATGATTAATAGGTAGAAAACGACGATGACCCATGTAACACAATTTGCTTCTTAAAGAGATTGAATGTGTGTCTTTATGGCAACAAGGACATGCCAGATAACCTTTGGTTGACCATCCAGACAAGTTACCATAAGCAGGAAAATCATTTATAGTCCACATAATTGCTGCACGCATCATAAAATTAGACTGTGAGTAGGCATCATATGTTTCCACCCCATCTTCCCATAATTCTTTCAACTCTTCAATTATTGGTTGCAAATAAACATCTATATCATCCCCAGGACACTTAGGGCCTGGAATAAGAAGTGACAACATGAAGTAAGGTTGCTTCATGCAATCCCATGGTGGCAAATTATATGGTGTTAAAACAACAGGCCAAATACTGTGACTACTGCTCATATTCCCATATGGCTGAAATCCGTCACTTGCGAGACCTAAACGAACATTTCTGAGGTCGTCAGAAAAGGTAGGGTGTTGTTCATCAAAGGTTTTCCAAGCCAAGGAGTCGGCAGGATGCCTTAGTACATTGTCATCAATACGCTTCTCCTTATGCCATCTCATATTCTCAGCTGTGGCTCTTGCCATATACAACCTTTGCAACCTTGGTTTTAAAGGGAAATGTCGTAAGACCTTGTGGGGAATTTTTTTGCCCTTCTTTTTAAATGAATTCCATCTAGGCTCCTTGCACTTGGGGTATGATTGCTTATCAACATGTTCTCTCCAATATAAAACACAATCATTCTTACAAGCATCTATTTTAGTGTAATCTAATCCTAGATCTCGAACAACTTTCTTGGCTTCATAATAAGAATTTGGAATGCTTGCCCCATTTGGAAGAACTTCTTTGATGAGACTTAACAGATCATCCATAGACCGATTACTCCATTTATTAAGGCACTTCAAGTGGAGTAACCTCACAATGAAAGAAAGTTTCGACACTTTCTGACACCCTGGATAAAGTTCGGTCTCAGCATCTTGTAATAATTCATAGAATTTCTTTGCATTCATATTTGGCTCTTCAGGGACTTCAGGACCACCATTTATTTCCCCTGTATTTGTAAAACCACATGCATCATGGACCATCTCAGTAATATGATCCTCTTCATCACTATCCTCGTCTACTTGAACCGGATTGTTCAATCTTGTTACAACTTCTCCATGTAAGTCCCACACTCTATAACTATCACAAAAGCCCCTTTTCAACAAATCTTCTCTTACTTTGCATCTCAACTTGAAACTTGCGTTCATGCACCTCTTGCAAGGGCACCAAATCATAGTACTCACATCTGGTTGACTGAAAGCCCACTCAAGAAAGGAATCTATTCCTTTAATATATACTGGGTTAGCCCTATTCTTAATCTCTAACCAACTTTTATCCATCCCTATTTCCTACATTTCAAAACAAAAGGATTGTCCTAAATAAGCTTTTTAATATTTAACATAATGTTTATTTGCTCAGAGTAAGCACTAAAGCAGTGCATATGATTCAAACTCACATAATTGTTCCCCTGATTTTATTTATACACAAAACAAATAAATAATAATAAAAAGATTATAAGCAAACTCACATACTATAAATTCCCTCTTACTCACATGATTAAGATTATTTTATTTTGTAAAAAATGCCTTATTTGGACATGATCATAATGTTATTGTCCATGATTCTTAGTTTCATAATTAACTCCATGGATTTGTTACATAACCTTAATTACTTCCAGGAGACAACAAAATTTGAGTCAAACACCATGTCGTTACTCACTTAAAATTGTGTTCATATCAAATGAATCTTTTAAGTATACAAATTATAAAATTATTAAGTTATGAACACCCAAAAAAAATTATTAAGTTATGAACACCCAAAAAAAATTATTAAGTTATGGATATTCTAACAAATCTCAATACTTGTAATTTCATGTGAAATTATAAAAAGGGGATGTAATGACTTATGACTCTCATCATGTCTCATGTGATGACTAGCACTATATATTGAAGTCCATTAAAATTAATTATAACTTAATAATTTCATTATTATATATATTATATATAAATAATATCTAAATTTTAAAACTGCCTCATTTTAAAAAGTGTCAGTCGCATGTATGGCCATGAATGAAACATATATAGCTTAATAAGTTTGATTTACGTTTTGACTTCAAAGCTTCAGCATATTGGCCTTGACACTTTTTACAACTGATTTCCTTTCCCATCACTTTCACATATATCCACATCCAATGTTAAAGCTACCTAATATATATATATCTTCTTAATTAATTATAATATTATTAACATTTGTCTAAATTCATCCAAACTTATCATTATGCATAACTTTCGGCAACTATATGTATATATATATATATAGATATAGTTACCACACTTACCAGTTTCTGTATATATATATATATATATATATATATATATGCTTATTTCATTCAAATACTATAGTAAATATAAGTAAAGAGAGAGAAGAGAATTGGAATATCCGTTAGTAAAAACTGAATGTGAACAAGAATGAGGTGAGAAGAGAAAATGATGAAAGCATCTTTTGTACAGTGACAAATTAAACGAGAAGGGATAATTTCATTAAAGCTTTTTCTCCCAGATCTTATCCATCATATCACTCACAATATATATATATATATACATATATATGAATTTAGAGATTCAAAATTTTAAAAAATAGAGAAAGTTAGTTATAACAAATTTTAAAATGAGGCAGTTTTAAAATATAGCAATATGCTTCCAATCATGCAATTACCCTGTTTTCTATGAGACATTGAAATTGAACATGTAGATCTCAAAAGAATAATATGAAGCATAAAGTAATAATTAAAATATTATTAGGCCCTGAACATATTATATATATTCTACTACACTTCTAATTCCCTCCATCATATTATATATATATTCTACTTTAATTTTCTAATTATTTTTTTTCTAATTTATCGATGTGTGTGTGTGTCTGCTCATCTGCCTGCTATATATATATATATATATATATATATATATATATATGTATGAGATCCAAGAAGGCCTTCAATATAATTCCTCTTGTAGTCAAGATGTGTTTGTGATTAAGCCAACCCACTATAAGCAAAGCAATAGGATAAGTATCAACTCTCCCCTAAAGTTCTATCTGCTATAATTTTTTCACATTTTTCCATCTCATTACCAGCACACAAATATGCAAATAAGAGAGAATCAAATCCTTTCAAAAAGAAATTATTTGAACTTTTGAAGACTGAAAGAGAAAATGCGAGAGAGTTAACCTGAGAAGAGAAAGAGTTAGAAGCAAAAGACGGTTGACGTTGTCGTTGCCACTGCCGGTGTGGAGGAAGAACGTTAAATCAGAGATGAGAGGAGGCACCAAAGGGCTGACGTTGTTGTTGCCGTTGCCGCTGCCGTTGTCGTCAATTGCTCCTCCTTTTCGACGTTATGGGTTTTGGTTTAGGGAAATGCTTAAGAGAAGGAGAGACCTTTTTTCGATTTGGAAGCAAAAGACGGCTGACGTTACCGTTGCCGCTGCCGGTGTGGATGAAGAATGTTGAATCAGAGATGAGAGGAGGAACCAAAGGGCTGACGTTGTCGATGCCGTTGCCGCTGCCGCCGTTGTCATCTTTGGTCGTCCTCGTCGATTGCTCCTCCTCCGACGTTGTAGGGAGATGCTTATCGGTTTGGAAGCAGAGAAAGGAGAGAGCTTTTTTCGAGTTGGAAGCTGAGAAGATTTGGGGAAAAACGATTGGGAAAAAAAGAGCGCTACTGCATTTAGCGCCAATCTCTTTTTTATTTTTCTATTGTTGTTAAATAAAAACGAAGCAGAAAATATAATAAAATCTGACAATGCCACAGTGGTTACAAATACTGTAGCAACTCAGGCATCCCGTGTTCGAGTAGCTGCAGGTGTCAAAATTAATTTTTTTTCCTTTGTAAAAAAAATTTCATTTTAGTAAAAATACTTTGCAAAATGACATTTGTGGGATTCGAACACGGTTGAAAGAGAAATAGAGCAAAGGAGACAACCATTACTGCAGACAATAACTTATGATAATGTTTGCATTAATAAATGCTTTAAATATTTTGTAGAGAACATTTTCATTTTAATATCTTCAATTTTTTAATCATCCACCATTTAAGAACCTTAGGTGGCGACCAATGTCGCCACTGTAAGTCATAACACCTTCAGTGGCGACCAAGGTCGCCACTGTAAGTCATAACACCTTAAGTGGCGACAAAAGTCGCCACTGTAAGTCATAACACCTTAAGTGACGACTAAATTAGTCGCCACCTAATATCTCACATTAGGTGGCGACGTCCTGGGGTCGCCACAAAATACCTGCATGCTAATAGAATTAGTGGCGACTTTTTAATGTCGCCACTGAAAGACATCTTTCAGTGGCAAGTACTTGAGTCGCCACAAAAAAGTCGCCACCTATAAATCAGTTTTTTGTAGTGTTAGGTTCCCAGTTTTATTTAAATGTTTTAATTTTAATTTAAAACATGTGATAGTCAAATATTGTAGGGTGGGGTCCCATAATTTTTGAATTTAAATTATATGTGTTAATTTTTTAATTCAATATTGATTGGTAACCCATACCCTAAAACCTAGAAACATGTTTAGGTTTCCCTTTCAATATTAAAAACCCTAATTTGCATTCATGTATATATTATTTAAGGTATGTGTACCCTACGAATTAGATATATACCTGTGGATATATGCTACTGCTTTGGGGAAAGGGAAAGTTGACTAATAGGATAACGTTGACCGGGCGGGAGGCTGATGGAGTCGTCGCCGCCGGTGGCCGACCGGCAGCCGGCTCCACCGTGGACCGCTACCGACAGTGGTCGGCCGGTGGTTCACCGGCGACCGGCGCCCCTCCGCCGGCGACGGGGGTCCGGCGCTGCCGCCGACGGCGGTCACCGGTGCCGGCAGATGTTCGACGACGGTCGGCCGGAGGTACTCCGATGAACGCTGTCACCAAAGACGGCGGTCGGCCGGCGGTGGTCCGACGCGGCAACCGCCGCCGCCGCCCATGGTCGGTTGGCAGTTGGTCGGCGCGGCCGTTGACTGGTCAACGCTGACAGTTGACCAGCGTCGCGATGTTTTCTGTCGCGCATAATTTCTCTGTTTTAGCTCCGATTACGACGATTTTCGAGTCATTTTTTTTGTTTTCGCGAGACGAATACAAATATGAGGAGAAATTAGGGTGAATTGGAGTCTAAAGAGCGGATATGACCATCTCTTAACTCATTCACATACACAACGAAAGAGAAGATTTAAGCAGTTTGTGATCGTTTAAATTAGCTCAAGCATTTTACTCGAGTGGGAGCTAGGGGCAGCATGTGACAAACCCATAACTCGATATAATTCTTATCCACGTGGGAATTTAAATAGTAAATGACTATTTAAATGATTGTAAGCATTTTAATCAAGTGGAAGTTCGAGATCGTACCTGTGGCGACTTGATGTCCTTCTTGATCGCTTACATAGTGGGAATCCAAAAGGGATTTTGAATAGTATGTGACTATTCTATGAAAATTATTGAGTCGAGCAGAGAAAGGTGTACATATATAGGCTCTTTGTGTGATGAGGGTGGTTGACCCTACTTCTCGAATGCAGAGACTGACTATATCTACACTCGTCTTGCGTTGATTACAATTTTCAAGAGTTGTGTGTTGTGTAATAAGGAGCTGTGTAATTAGTGTTAGCGTTTTGGATTGACTGATAGTGTAACTACAAAACTTGTAAATGTGGATCACATTAGAGAGATACTACTTTGGTGACACTGTGGCCACCAAACTGAGGCAGCTTACAATCAAGTTTGATGCCTCCAAGATGCGCTCTGACAAGAGAATGAAGACGCATCTAAGGGAGAAATCAAACATAATTTGGGAGTGTGAGTAAGCCTGAAAACTCCCCACTGGTAAACAGTGAGTTCAAACTGTTGTCAGATCTCTTCCCTCCTATTGGGAGTGCATATAGGTCATTCCGACCTTCACTAATACCATCAAGTTTCTTGATGATATTAAAACACCACCTAGTGCTCAAAGATTGGTGGCATAAGGCTGCAAAATCTATCGAGAACGTAGCCTAAGTGGCTAAAGTTACTTAGAGCTCTAGGCTCCAACAACAAGGACAATGGGTCCAAGAGATGTGGTGCTAGGAAGAGAAAGGGTAAGTGTAAGGTAAGTAGCCTCAGTTCAAAGGAAATACGAGGAAAAGAGATTTTGGCCAAGGTCAAATGTTGTTTGTGCCATTCCATAAGGCACTATGCGTAAAAATTGTTTGCAGCAATCATTTTCCTCTCACCCATGAATATTGGTTCATGGAGTTCCGTCCTCTTCCCAATGGGTGCAGAAATATCCTCGTGGGAACAAAGCATTATTAAATTTAAGAGGTTGAGCAACTACAAAAACGAAGTTGCGTATGGTCACTCTTTATCTTTATATTTGTTTTGTGTTCTAGATACTGAACGGAACTCAATAGTTATTTTTTCGTGAAAGAACTTAAGATATAATGTGATCTACATGTTTATCATGACTCCTTAGTGTTAGTTATGATTTTATGACAATGGTTGTGTTGTGATACATTTTGGATTACATTCCCGTAATTCAACTAGTTGCTTTGCTGTGTCTTCCTCTGTGGTTGATACACCTTTTTTTGGCAAATGCGTGTGGGACGCAATTACGTATTAGCAAAGGAGAATTTGTGAGGCCAAATTCCTAATGCTAGTTTGTAAACTTTTCCTTACAGACAAAGCAACCTGAAAACCATTAAGTAATGAAATCAGAAAAACCCGCTTTCATCAAATTAGTCCACTCGGACATAAGGGTCCGATAAGCGTAGGGGCAAGGCAAGTGGCCCAGTATTTTCTCACAGTTATGTGATGAAATTAGGATAGTTAAACAACTAACTATTCCACACACTCCACAGCAAAATGAGTTGCTCCTGGAGTTGATTAAGTTGATAATGACTTAAGTGAACGTTCCCATTGGGGACATGTTTTACCAACAGTCACTTTCGTACTTAACCATATGCCCTTCCAAATTATGTGAGTGACTCCTTATGAGTTCTAGTTAGGTAAAAGACTTGATTAGAGTATGCTGAGACCATGAGGGTATAGAACATACTTGATCCTTCCTATGAGTATGGGAAGCTTGACCCTAGAGGCAAGTAGCGTGTCTTGGTAAGATAGCTTGGTCACTCTAAAGGATACGACTTCATTAACGAGAATGAAGACACTCTGGTCACATAATTTGGGATGTGCATCTTTGTTGAAAGGAGGCGGATCTTCAGCATGTTGAGAGGAGCGTATAGACGCATCTCCAGTTGTTGAGTCCAGTGGGAGTAATGCTTAAGAGGAGCATATCTTCCACGAAGCACAATCCAAGAGGAGTACTAGAGGAGTACAAAAATTATCAAGTAGAGCCTTAGATAACTAAGAAGGCTCTCTCCGGCCCTACTAGAAAAATGTGGACTAAAACGATGGAAGAAGAAAAGACTAAGTCTATAAGGACATACCAAGTATAAGACTTGGTGAATCTGCCCCGCGTCACAAAGCATTTTGAGAACAAGTGTGCTCTCAAAAGTTAAGGGAGACAGATTGGTCAATCGACCACTACTAGGCACATTAAGCAGTGAAGAAGTACACACAACAAGAAGGTATCGACTGTGACGAAACCTTCTCGTTTGTTGTGTGGTTAGAGTATGATTCTAGCTTTGGTCACCAGTTTAAGTCTGGGAGTACATCGATTAGAATGTCAAGACCACTTTATTGTATGGAAAACTAGGTGAAGGGATCTATGTGAACAAGCACATAGGTCTCATGGCAAACCGCCAAGAGCGCAGAGTATGCCGACTCCAAGGATCTTTCAAGATCTCACATATTCATCTAGACTCGTGGTAATTGACCACTTAATCCATTTCAAGAAAGCTGAGAGTATTTCATTACCCTCACGCTATATGTAGAAGACATATGGCTAGCTAGAAATAAAACAAAAGCTGCTTTAGCCAATTAAGGATGGCTATCCTTTCATCTTTTAAGATAAAGGAAATGGTTTAGACAATGGGAGTCAAGATTCATGGAGAATGCTCTAAGAATTGACTCACTATGTCATAAGAATCCTATGAAGAAGAGATTCTTGGCGGATCCCATTTGAGGGGACCAGAACCTGAGTGATGTGCTAGTAGCAAGAGGCAAGAGTTTGAGTCTTGCCACACGTCTTTAAACTAAGTCAGAGATGGAGTCATTGGATGGTATTTTCATACATGTAGTTGGTAGCTTGAAGTAAAATGTGGAGTGTACTAGCTCCAACGTGCTTTTTTTGTAGTCGGCTTTGTGAGCCGTTATCAGTCAAGCCTAGGTCAGACCCACTGTTTAGAGTGTTCTAAGGTACTTGTAAGGTGATACTGAAGGGCGATGCTGACAATCGATTGTTTTCATCATATTGTTGACCCGCAAACGGCGGGCCACACATTGATGTCAATTGGGTAAAAGACTTGGATGAGAGGACATGCACGTCTTGGTGTGCTTCGTTAAGCACTGGAACCATCTTGTAGAGAGGCAAGTAAGGATTATGCATTTCTCTGTCCACTAGGGACATGGAGTTCATTGCATGATCATCAGCAGTACAGGGCAGTTTGGATTGGAAGATCTAAAGTCACTTATAGATCACAGACAGAGCTGTTGACCTAGTGACGTTGATTTCATCAAGTCAAACAGCTATGGTTTACACCAAAGAAAGCCTAAGTACCACAAGAAGTGACCGGAGAGAGAGTCCTCATAGTATGACCTGTGATAGAGCATTGGCTCTATACCCTCACGGACCCTCATTGGTGGCTTGGCTGTATAGAGATACAAGCCATAAAACTAGTGTTTTTAGATTCACATGATTGCTTAGAACCAGGGTGATTTAACATAGTTTATGTCATGAGGACAGACTTTGTGAGAGCTCTATTTTTTATCATAAGTAAAGTATGATGCTTAGGCATACCTTTATTTTGTGTGGATCAAGAAATAGAAGTACATATTACACAATATATAAAGTATGTCGTACAGGCTTGGGAGGTTGGCTCTCTCACACGAGCAACCGCCTTGGACACGCAAGTGGTGTGGGCCAAGATGAGACTTTGGTGCTTTTTCCTTGAACACCAAAATGGGATATAGAGTGAATATCCAGAGGCAGCTGAAAAGCACCGAGTGTTGGACAGGAAAACGCCACTGAGAATTAATAAGTTGCCCTAGTAAGTGTACTAGGATGAGATCTGCTAAGATATGAGGTCTTATGATCGAATTATGAATCCCCGCTATTCATAATGCCTGTAGCCAGACATGAGTGCTCCACTTGGTGCTATGTGAAGCGAGCGAAGTGTGGTAGCAAACTCAAGTCAGATTGTAAGTGAGTCTGGACTAAGGTCTGTGTGGTGTAAGTGATTGAGGATCAAAATCGACATACGCTCGAGAACACCACAACGTGCGTTTCATACCGCATGTGCTTTAAGTACCGCAAGGGAAGCATGTGAATGAATCCCTGCTTCAATGCTGTGTGAGTCCCTGAAAGGATGCATCAATCCTTTCAAAGGGTAGCCTTATGCACTTTGACTCTGTCATGAAGAGATGAGGTAGTGCATGCTACTTTGATACCTTTCCAAGAGGCTATGGAAAAATACGGCCCGATGGAAGACTGTCATTCTTCAACTTGTTGGAACTTCTATTTATAATGCTCCAAAGATCCCAATTTGACTAGGATTGAGATAAGAGATCACATATAAGTCATTCCTAATTTGACTTTTGAATTTGAATTATTTTGAATGCTTATCTAGATCTTTAGATGACTAGGATATCTCTCAAATTCAACCATTAAGTTTTTCCTGCGTCACGTGCCTCGTCGTCACTCACTCGCTGTGGCGAGTGCTTTTCTGCTCGTCATGGCGAATTGGTCCTTACTCGCTGTGGCGAGTCACTCTTGAATTGCTATAGCGAAATGCTCCATGCTTGTACGTCTTGGCTTCCTTCTTTTTGTCTTGCTACTAGTTCCAGCTCTCGTTCTGGTCCCACACTTGGAATATCTTCGTCCATTGATCCCTGTTAAGCCTACATCACTCAACAAACATCAAACGCACCTATCTAAGATTCAACATGTTTTGTGGATAATCAAGAATATCAAGAATTAATGCCTTTTATTGGGGATTTTATCACATTTCTATTATATTCCTTGTGTTGAGATATTCAACCCAATTGGTGTAAATTCATGTATATTTATATAATTAATTTCTTATTTTACACCTTAAAGTTAGGTTGATTTTTGGTGGGATCACTTATCAACATCTTCTCAACAACCTTTTGATATGAAAACTCCTCTCCCAAGTGTCTAATTCTGTTTTGTACTTCATGAAGCTTAGAAGAGTAGTCCTTAACAGAATTTTCCTCCTTCATCTTCAACATCTCAAACTCCATTTTATGAGTTAGGAGTTTGACAGCCTTTACCCTTTCACTCCCTTCAAACTCTGTCTTCAACTTCTCCCATGCATCCTTAGGTGAATCATTAGGCCATTATTCATGTGAAAATACTGTCACTTACGGCTTAATGGATACAAGTAAGTGCCCAAGGTTTCTTGGCCACTTCCTCATCATACTGCCTCCTTTGAGCTACAGTTGTATTTGCTACAAGAGGTGTTGGTTCTGCATCAGACTCTAGCACACTCCATAAACTCTGAGCCCTCAAATAGGCCTTCATTTTGATAGCCTATATATGATAATTTTCTTTGTTGAACATTGGTGGTCCAGAAGACACTAAACCAGTATTGGCAACCATGATCATACAGCTTCCATTGCTGAGTTTTGATGATTTTCAGGTCTCGTAAGATGCCAGCTCTTATACTTGTTTTGAATTGGGAAGAGAGAAGTCGAGAGAGTAGCAGAAAAATGTCAAGAGAGTGAATGAATTACTTACATAATGTTAGAAGAGCAATTACATACTTGCTTACAACATAAGATAGCAAAACATACCTACTACATACCTAAACGATGGTAAAAGGATTTGATCATCATGCTAGGTATGGTCAAGAGAAACTACTCATAACTAACACATACCTACTACCACATAACATACTACAATTTACACATAAGCATTTCAACATAGCATAAGACAAAAGAAGAATTAAGGACTAAACCTCAAAAAGTACCAAGTAAAAATCTTAACTTCTACACCTCACACTTAAACAATTGCATTGTCCCCAATGCAACAAAATTCAACAAAACAAAAGTGGCGAGAAAAGAGTAAAGCAACAAAGGGGGGAATTAAACTAACTAAACTAATTACCTAAATTACTGGAATGTTCTTCCCCACACTTATCTTATGCATTAAAGCTCAAAATATGTAAATAGATAAGGGAAGGAAAGAGACAATCTGCGATTTAAGGATGCTTGAAATTCTCATGGTATATCTTTAAGAGATACCCATTGAGACAATCTGCGATTTAAGGATGCTTGAAATTCTCATGGTATATCTTTAAGAGATACCCATTGACTTGGAGATTTTGTCCAGTTGCTTCATCAATGAGCTCTATCATGCCAAACTTGTGAAGTTTGGTGACTTTGTAAGGGCCATTCCACTTAGAGTCGAGCTTACCATGCTTGAATTTGAATCGGGCTCTAAATAGTAACACCTTGTCACCAACTTGAAAAAAATTTCTGATAGTGCCCTTATCATGAAACATTCTTGTCTTTTCTTTGTAGAGACGAGAATTCTTATACGCATTTAGTCTCATCTCTTCCAACCCTTGTAGTTGCAACTTCCTTCCTATGCCCAAGGATTCCATATCCATATTGCAAGCTTTAACTGCCTAGTAGGCATTGTGTTCAAGTTGCACAGGAATGTGGCAAGATTTGCCATAGATGATGTGGTAAGGTGACATTCCTGTTGGGGTCTTGAATGCAGTCCTATATGCCCATAAAGCTTCTTCTAGTCTTAAGCTCCAGCCTTTCTTGGAAGGTTTTACAAGTTTTTCCAAGATGTGCTTGATCTCTATATTTGACACCTCAACTTGACCATTAGGCAGTGGAAACTTTGTGGGTAACCCCCAATTTAGCAAATAGGCTATCAAGAATTCTATTGCAAAAATGGGTTCCTCGATCGCTCATTGTAGCCCGAGGTATTCCAAACCTACAAAAGATATGTGACAAGAAATTTGGAAACCGTAGTTGCATCATCCTTACGTGTAGGAATAGCTTCTACCCATCTAGATAGACAATCTATATCAAGAAGGATATAATTAAAACCAAAAAAGGGTGGAAGGGACCCAAAAAGTCTATTCCCCAAACATCAAAACCCTCACAAAACAACATCGGCTGTTGCAGCATCTCATGCCTTTTACTCAACCCCCCAAACTTTTGACACTTATCACAAGCTTTACAGAAGTTATAGGCATCATTAAACATGAAGGGCCAATAAAAGCCAGCATCTAAAACTTTCCCAGAGGTTTTTCTAGCATTAAAATGTCAACCACAAACCATAGAATGGCAAGCTGAGAGTATGGAATGAAATTCATCTTCCGGAGCACATTTTCTGATCATTTGGTCACTGCACATCCTCCATAAGTGAGGAGCATCCCATACATAATGTTGAGCTTCTCTCTTTAGCTTCTACACCTGAAAAGGAAACATAGAATGCGGAATCAAATTTGTGACCAAGTTATTGACTATGCTTGCAAACCATGACTCTTTAATAGCTAAAGTAAAGAGTGCAGCATCAAGAAAATTATCACAAATAAAATCAAAATTATCTACTCCCTTTGATTGATCTAGAAGTCTTCTTAAGTGATCAGCTAGAAGGTTCTCTGCTCTAGCTCTATTCCTGATCTCAACATCAAACACTTGTATAATTAGCATCCATCTTAATAGCCTTGGTTTGGACTGGGGCTTCTTGAAAAGATATGTAACTACAGCATGATCTGTGAAAATAACAACATTGGAGTTAATCAAATATGACCTGAACTTATCTAAAGCAAAAATAATGGCAAATAACTCCTTTTCAGTGGTTGTGTAGTTCACTTAGGCGGCATCCAAAGTTTTGGAGGCATTAGCAATAACCTTAGAAATCTCACCATCCCTTTGACTAAGCATAGCTCCTACTGCTCTATTAGAAGCATCACATGAAAGCTCAAATGGTAAGTCCCAATTGGGAGAAGTCAGAATAGGAGGAGTTATGAGATCATTAAATGCATGCTTACAATTATCGTAAAAAATAAACTTCACATCTTTTTGTAGCAAATGAGATAATGACAAAGCTATTTTACTAAAATTCTTGATAAATCTTCTATAAAAGCCAACATGCCCTAAGAAAGATCTAAGCTCTTTAAGTGTAGTGGGATATGGCAAAGAAGATATTATTTCAATTTTAGCTTTGTCAACCTCAACTCCATTGCTATATATTAAATGGCCTAAAACAATTCCTTGTTTAACCATAAAATGACACTTTTCATAATTTAGCACAATGCCTTTTTCAGAACACATAGCAAGGATTTTATCTAATCTGTCCAAACATGCATCAAATGATTCTCCATAAACTGTAAAATCATCCATAAATACATCCATGCATTGTTCAGGGAAATCAGAAAAAATAGACATCATACAACGCTGAAATGTACTAGAAGCATTACATAAACCGAAAGGCATTCTCCTATATACAAATGTACTAAAGGGGCAAGTAAAGGTGGTCTTTTCTTGATCCTTCGAAACTATAGGAATTTGAAAGTATGCTACTTCCCTGCCAGTCTTTCTAACATTTAGTCAATAAATGGAAGGAGAAAGTGGTATTTTCTAGTGAATGCATTCAGTTTCCTATAATCAATGCAAACTCCCCAAGCATTTTGTACCCTATTTCGAATTAATTTATTCTGTTCATTTTTAATCACAGTTATACCACTCTTCTTAGGAACTAATTTAACTGGACTAACCCACTCACTATCTAATATAGGATATATAATTCTAGCACTAAGGAGTTTAGTGACCTCCTTTTTCACAACATCGAAAATAAGTGGGTTCAATCTCGTCTGAGGCTTTCTAACAGGCTTAGACTCCTCATTAAGCAGTATCATATGGGTAAAAATAAATGGATTAATCCCTAGTATATTAGCTAATGTCCAACCTATAGCTCCTATGTGCTTTTTGAGCACACCAACTAACCTATCCTCTTCATCTAAAGACAATGCATTAGAAATGATCACAAGAAAATTTTCATTACTTTCTAGAGAAGCATACTTTAGGTTAGAGGGAAAAATTTTCAATTCAAGGTCAGGAGGTTGAGCATTAGAAGGAATTAAATGAGTGAGTTCTAGGGAGCAAAGAGTACTCCCTTTTTGAGTTTCAGCTTGGGTGCACTGATTTAACTCATGTGGCACAACTTGCTCTTTGGTCTTCCCAAGTGTTGAATCAACTCTAGGTTGATTTATGGCAGCAACATGCTTGGGGTTCTCCTTCGCACTTGCGTCACAATCAGAAATAAGATCATGTAAGTATCTCAAGGTTTGAGGAGAAATAGCAGATTTAGAAAATTTAGCATTTGGTTTCTCATAATTAGGTTTAGGCTGCTTTTGATGTTCTAGAAGCACAGGAGAAGGTGAAGTAATTAGAATGTGGTCACTTTTATCTTCTTGTGTACTCAAAGAGTCACTTCCAACCAATAATTCAGCTTTCATCAAATCTTGAATATTTGCACAATCACAAAGCAAACCTTTCTCGGAACTTTCATCACTTGCTAAAGAGGAAAAAGTAAAATCTTGTGGAGTGGAAAGACAACAATTACTTTCTTGACAATGAATGCATGCCACGTCATCTCCACAAGAACAAAAAAAGGTGAAGATAAGGAAGAAGAAGACTCATCAGATCCATATATATCAAGATCATTCAAATCAATTTCAGCATGCACATTCAATTCATGTTCATCTCTCACCATACAATCAATGGCATTGACACCCAATAAAGAATAATCTTCATAAGGATGTTTCATAGCCTCATACATGTTAAAATAAATTTTCTAGGCCCTACCTCCATAGTGATGACACCTTCTTTTATACTAATCATAGTATTGACAGTCCTCAAGAAAGGTCTACCAAGGATCAATGTAGTATCATGTGATACTTCATTAGTCATATCAAGTACATAAAAATTAGCATGGAATACCAAATCCTTTACTTTAACAAGTATGTCCTCCAAAATTCCAAGAGGATGCCTTATAGTTCTATCAGCTAATTGCAACACTACACTAGTGGGCTTAAGAGTTTTTATACCTATTGATGCATACATAGACTTAGGCATTACATTTATAGGAAACCCTAGATCTAACAAAGCTCTATTTATGGTTGCCTTACCTATAGTGCAAGGGATAGTGAAAGATCCAGGGTCTTAGAATTTTATAGGAATTTAAGGTTTGAACAAGGCTGACATATTAGAACTAATATGCACTTTTTCATTAGGGCTAAATTTTCTTTTATGTGTGCATAGGTCCTTAAGAAATTTAGCATATTTAGGCACTTTTTTTATTAGTTCTAACAAGGGAATATTGATATCAAGTTTGCTAAACAAGTCTAAGATCTCTTTATCTTGCTTGTCATCATCCATTTTCTTGCTTGAAAGATAAGAGTGAGGAAAACGAATATCCTGAATAAATACCTCCTTACCTATATGCTTTGAGGCTCCTTACTCATCTTCTTTCCCTTGTTTAGGCTGTTTTCTTCCGTTGGACTTTGCAAAACCTGCATGAAACTCTGAAGAATACTCTGCTTCTTCATATGGATAAGCGTTATCTTTACTTTGGAGATCTGATTCTTGTTAGGCAAGCGTGAGATTGTTTTTGACAAGTAGCTCCTTTTTCTTTCAAACTCACTGATTCCTTCAATGTGTTAGGAATCAATGATTCATCATCAACTACAGCTTCAGCTTGTTCATCATTTTCACCAGAAAACTTCACCTTTTTGCCACTTCTCAGAGTGATGGCATTCAAAGATTTAGGGTTGATGACTGTGTTGGAAGGTATTAAACAACCACTGATTTCTTGTTGCTCACTCATATTTTTGGATAGTTGAGTAACAAAACAAGTGAGGTGGTTATTCTTCACCCGTAGTTCCTCCAACTCTTTACAAATAGTGGAGAGTTGAGAATTAGTAGTTGCTTTATCATCTTTTATCTTATTACCCATTTAACTGATCTGAGTCATCAATCCATTCAACAACTGGTTGGCCTCATCATTTTTGGGAATAGAAAGAGAATTGTCTTGAGAAGTTCTTGCCCCACCACTCTGCTGAAATCTATTTTGGCCTCTGTTGTCTCCATCTCTCTAATTGAACTTGGGATTGTATCTCTACCCTCCATTATATGTATTGGAGTAAGGGTCCCATCTCTGAGATGTGTTGGGATTTCCTTGATACATAACTGACACTTCTTCAAATTAGAGTGGACAAACACTAGAGATATGCATCACTAAAGCACAAAATTTACAACTTAGGGCCACAATTGCTTGAGAAGTTGGATGTTGCACATTCAAGTTGTTCAGTGAAGCAGACATCTTGGACATTTGAGCAGTTAGTGTTTCCACTTGTGAGGAGAGAGAGCTAATTTATCTTGATTGGCTTGAAGAGCCACTCAATGCACTCACAGGTCTTGTGTCTCGACAACTATACTGTTGGCTATTTGTAGCCATCTTCTCAATTAACACCCATGCTTCTTGAGCTGTTTTGTCAATCAAAGAACCTCCAGATGCAGTATCATAGAAAATTTCCTCGTCTTATGATGATTCAAAAGTCCATCATAGAAGTATTGGACCAAATGTTCCTCTGGGATTTGACGATGAGGACACTTTGTTCGCAAATCTTGAAATCTGTTCCAATACTCATAAAATGTCTCTTGATCTATCTGCCTTATTGAATAAATTTCTTTTCTAAATGTAGAAGTTCTAGATGCAGGGAAGTACTTTTCTAGGAAAACCCTCTTCAAATTTGCCCATGAGTTGTATGCATTTGCCACATGACGAGGAAATCTCATGTACCAATCCTTGGCTTTTCCTTCAAGAGAAAGATGAAAGACCATCCATTGAACATCATATGTGTTGGCTCCGGCGGGCTTCTTGATTGGATATACCATGTACAAGGAGTTCAAATGGTTGTAAAGGTCTTCACCTGCCAAGCTACAAAATTTTGGTAAAGCGTTAACAAGAGGACCTTTCAATTCAAAATTCAAATCAAAATTAGGACAAGCAACATTAATAGGATTAAAATTAGCATAAGAAGTTGTCATTTCCCTAATGCTTCTTCTCACATTATGCCCATTATTTTCAGCTTCTCTTTCCCTATAGTTCCCATTATAATTTTTTTTTCATTATGATCCCTAGGTATATCTTGATCATCCATAGTGAAAGGAAAATCAATGTAAAATTCTAAACTAGATTCAGAATCACTAGACACACCGGACACACTAGATACACTAGTTTCTTGAATTACACTATTGCTACTAATGCCTCCTGACTTCTTTTCTTTCCTTAACTTCCTCAAAGTTCTTTCAATTTCTGAATCAAATGGTAAACTTCCAAAACTTTGGTTCTTACACAGTCAGAATAACATTCAAAAGCAATAATTAAAGAAAATGAACCTTAATGAACAAAACTATTCCCAAAGAGTCCAAAAGATCTATACACTTGAAAAGTGTAAAGTATGAGCTATATCTATATATGCAATGCACTAAAAAATATAAAACAAAGGTAAGAAGAAAAAAAAATTTGGTTCTTGTTTTTTTAAATGAATGGAAGGGAAAATTGCAAAAAGAAAATGATATGTAAACTATATGTAAATACGCTTTACATAAGCCTAAAACAAGAAAAACAAAATCTAATAAGCAACAAAAGAGAGATTGACACTTAGCTAACCAAAGAAATAAATAAATTGGCTCCCCGACAACGACCCCAAAATTTGATCACAACATGTCGCAAGGTTGACCAAATTAACCGAATTAAAATGCAATATAGCAGCGTAATCTGGATCATATTCACTTAAGGAGTCTTTATTCAAGATCCTAGGCTAAACTAAGTATAAAAAAGAAGCAATTAACAAACTAAATTGATGTTTTGGGGTTCTTAAGTTATCTACTAAATGAGAATGCAATGAAAGTAAAATTAAATGTAAATAAAGAGAACCTAAATTACTATTTTTGGTATTTTATTGAATGGGCTAATTAAAAAGAAGTTGGAATTAATATTAAAAATGATCTTGAAAATGGAATTATAGCTATCCTAGTCCAAATGAATATGGGAGTTAATATTTCACTAAGTCTTAGGGGAAAACCTCAAGGTAGCACTTGAGTCTTGTGTTCTTTCTTAGTAAATACTCCTACTACCATAGCTAGCAATTACTCCAAAAGACACAATTATAAACCACTTAATGTATGATTAAAATTAGACAAAAGCAACTTGTTCCTCTACTAAAAATTGCTCAACCGAGACAATCAAATACAAGCATACACGATTATATCCTGTAGTCATGAACATAATAGAAAATACTTTCTAATTGCATTGTAAAGGCAATATTTCTATACAATCATCAAGTTGTCAAAACCAATTTAAATCACAGTCACTCAACACACATAGACAATGTACCCATAAATCTAAGATTCCAAATTGCATAAAGATAATCCTGGAACTAGAATCAAATATACAATATTGAGATAAAATAAATCCCATTTTTAGAATTGGAATTCAAGCTCTAACTCCACCTCCAAGACGCAAGGGAATCTAGCCACACATTGCTACAATGTCCTTAACTTCTTCAACCATGTTGCAGGAATTGGAAATGAGAGGATGATGGTGGTGAGGAGGCATCAAAACAGAGAAAAAAATTTGGAAGGAAGTGTGATAGAAATGATGATGAAGGAGTGATGAAGGATTGAGAGAGTGGGGTGTCACGTGAATGTGGTGTGGAGGAGGAGAAGTGGGATTTTGAAAGGAGATTGAAGGGAAGAGGCGTGAATGGGGTTTGTGATGAAGAATGACGAAAATGGGTCTCTGGGTGTGAGGCGTCGAAGACAGGGGAAGAGAAAATTTGGGAGAAATTGCCGCCTATCCAATATGTGACCAAAAGTGAAATGAGACTTAACCTAATATGATGGGGGGTGATTTGCTGCCTCCCTCCATTTTCTTTCAAAGTGGCATGAAAACCTTGGCAAAATGGCATAAATTGGATTTGGATTTGGATCTTTAGTTCAATGGGTTGGATCATAGATTGGATGTTGGGCTTTTCTTAGGCTTCTAATTTTTTGGATTGAATTCCTTTCTTCAATATTTTTTTTTTATAACCTACAAAGTAAAAATAAGCCCAATATAAAATAATCACCCAAAATTTTTTTAATTAAAAAGCAATCACAAAAACGTAAAAATTTAACCCTTTTTAATATTATTTTCATGTAATTACTCTTTAATCAAATTTATCATAATTTATGCAATTAATCCCAATAAAATATAATAAGAACTCTAAAATAGGATAGAAAATATTATATAAAATAGGGACTTATCAAATTCCCCCACACTTGAAGTTTTGCACTCTTGGGCAAAATCTATCAAGTGCAAACAATTCATGTAACACCCCAGTTCCAGACCCTTTAGAAATTAGAGTTTTGTAATATAGAATATATCTTTGATCTAGAACCGGTGTGTTACCTCTCTCCTTCTACCCGAATTTGTTAAAACTTTTTCCATATTAATTAAATAAGTGAAACTAGTTAGGGTTCTATCTCTCGGGTATCTCTCGCGCATACTTAAAACACGAAAGCATACAAACAATCATACATAATAATCCATGATTAAAAACTTCTTCATACTTATATTATGTATATATACAAATATATTCGAAATATAGTCATACACATATATTCTTACTTATATACATCATAATACAAAATCCTTATCTTCATCCCTTATCTATACATGTACAAAATATGCCATTTAACCTTTCCAAAAATATACCTAAGGTTAATGGCTCAAAGGGACGGACATTTCAACATATACAAAATGAAACTATATGCATCTAGACTATCTTGTCTGCTTCTTTTCAAACGTCAGGCTACCCATCGCTCCAATCCCCGTCTCGTAGGCATTTGGATACCTAATCAGCTGATACACACCAACGTAATGAGGATAAACCCCAGTAATTAAAACTACATGTTTTCAAACTCGTTGTTGTGTACCACTGTGCCTCGCACAGAAATCTCTGCATTCCTTTCTTATTATACACATAAAACATGGATGTGATGTTTAAGTTCAAACTTATGCATGTCATACTCTTCATAAAACATTTAGCATGGAAATTCATACATGTTAGGGCATATGAAATGGAATGGCATACTTACATGTCATAAAACATTTAATATAAGCACATACTTCTTAAACATGATCTTACATGTTTGAATGGTAGAGAAATAACAAACATTATAAAACATATGGGCCTTTGCCCCATTTCATGAAAAACATATGAGTACCTATAGCAATTAAGCTATTTATGTTCTGTGTACTATCTGGAGCGTCCCCCAGTGGATCCGAGTACTATGAGATCACCCCCTTTTCTCGATAGGTCGTATATCAACTTCTGTTTGGTTCTACTTAGCTAAGGGAGTCACTTCTACTTAAAACTTGGAGGTCCCCGTCTCTTATTAACGGTTCTTCTCCTTTTAAACTTAGAGGTCTCTGTTTCTTTTTAATGGTTCTTCTCCTTGTAAACTTAGAGGTCCCCGTCTCTTTTTAACGGTTTTTCTCATATTTGTTTATATAGATCTTCCATTTTTGTATGCTATCTATACAAATATGGGATGAAATGTCTAGGTCCCAATCATGGTTAATCTAATTTTAAGCATGTGACTCTTGATTTGGCCATATAGAGTCTACTAGCTTAAAATTAAACAACTAGCAAGGTGTTTTCGAAAACATTGTTTGGTCTATTGAATGTATTACCATCCTAAAACTTGGAACTACCGTGGAAAGTCAACGGTCATTCGATACCAACAATTGAACATTCGATTAAGGACCTATCCATTTGCAACACATATATGTAAGATACTTACTCTTCTCTTTTCTATGTTATTTCTCTCTACCCTTAGCTCATATTACTTTCTAAACTTAGAAAATATTGTTTAAGCATGTCATGGGGCATTTGAAATCCTTTTTGAAGTGTTAAAGAAGGAACTTTTGCAAAACAAAGTGTTTCAAGTTCATTTCGTAAATTTGCCAACTTTGTAAACTCATAATTTGTTTTATAAAACTCCAAAAATTATGAAATAATTATGACATATATATATGAATATAAAATATAATTGACTGCCAAATTTAGCTCAAAACTCGCATGTTTGCCCCCTCAAAATCTAGTTTAACAGTAGCGGTCTAATGTGATAGGGCAGCAGACCAGACTTTTGTAAATCCTTGCCAAAACCATACCAAATGAGTTCCAAATTATATGATAATTTCCAGATCCCATATTTAGGATCTTAGGAATCTACATATAAAATTTTAGTCTTTAAATCCTTCATTTGTTACCTCAACAACTAAATGAAAGTATGAAAACCAGTAAATATTTTCTGCATAAGTTCTTGAACTTCAGATGTGCAAAACGGGTACCAAACAAGATCCAAAATTAATGAAATTTGGCAATCAAAGACTTTAATGTGTCTAGATTTAGCCTGAAAATTTCAAGATTTTTGTAGCTCATTAAGTATGTTTTTCACATTTTTCTTCATGCAAGTCGACTGCTGTAACATACCAGTCGACTAGTTCGTCTCTGTTTCGTTTCTGGGCACGAAAGTCGACTGGTTTAGGCTGACAGTCGACTGGTATGTTCTTGGCATGAATTCTGGGCAGAAAAAAACATGGAAGTCGACTGGTTTGGCCTAGAAGTCGACTGCTACGTTAATTTCTGGGTTTTTAAAGTATTTTTTCTCAAGAATTCAACCAATAATCCAACCTTTCAAGTCATGGAAGTTTTATAAACTTGTTTTCTATCATTAGCACTTTAAAACCCTATTAAAAACTAGCCAAAAACATGATTAAACAAGCTTAAATATGAATTTCAAGCTAAAACCCATACCCATTTCCTTATCCTTCTAAATTATCTAATTTCCAGCTAAAATCCAAGCATGCATTCATCATCCACATCCATTCTAAGTTCGAAAATCATAAGGAAGCAGTTCTAAGCCTCTCAAATGGCTCAAAAATCTGAAACCCAGTTTTGGGCCATTTCTTGAAAACCTAACTTGAAAGTTAGAGAGGTTGGTAGTTTGATTACCTTAATGTGAAACTTAAATCTTGCTTAGTTGGTGTTCAGTTGCGATTCTACGGTTCAATTCTTGCTAAATTCGGATTCCCAAGCTTGATTCCTCTCTAGAGTTATCCTCCTTCTCTCTAACTCCCTCTCTCTCTAAATGTGATGAAGTGTGTGTGAAATGGTGGTGTTGCCACCTTGCCTTAGGCGTGTAAGGGCTGGTGGCAAGGGATTTGGGAGAAATTCATTTCTCTCCCTCACCCACCAACTTTCTCTTGCACTTTAGCCCTATTCTTTTAGTCCCTTCTCAATTCTTTTCTTAAACTAGTGCACAAATATATGCTTTCTAAATGAAACAATCAATGTCACACAATCACAAACACTTAGTTCTTCTAGCAAACATTTAACACATCACTTGGAAGGTCCGGATATTACAATTCAAGAATAACATTAAAATAAATGAGCCACTAAACATGTTCTGAAACAAGAATGCAACAACTCAATCAATTTTATCCTCAAGCTAGCATAGTTATAGAATGAGCTAATGCAAAAGATTAACCTAAGTAAGCAATTGGATTGATGGGAATGAACAAAAGAGAACACTCAAGGATCAAAGTGTTTCTCTCATCTCACAAATATGAGTCCTTTCGCTCAAATCCACCTAAACTAAGATCTACCATAAGCTTGTAAAAATTCTACTTTCGCCACCACTAGGTAGCAACTAGACTCATGAATCAAGGGGGCTTAAGAGGGTTGTAATGATGGAAGATGGCCACAAGGAATGGAAAAGAAAACTAACAAATATAAGAGATAAGAAAACTAACAAATTTTGGAACCTAACTTTAGGGTGTTAAATAGCACAAATTATAGACAAATGTGATTTTACACCAAAAATGTTGAATATTTTGACATAAGGATTAGAGCAAAATTTGTGATAAAATGCCCATAAAAACCACTTTTTCTTGATATTTTTGATTATCTGTAAAATATGTAGAATATTAGATAGGTGCGTTTGATGTTTGTTGAGTGATGCAGGCTTAACAAGGATCAATGGGAATATATACTCCAAGTGCAAGAACCGGAACACAAGAAAGAACTCGTAGCAAGGCCCTGGAAGAGATCAAGTCAAGAGAAGAATGGAGCATTTGCCACAGCAAGCACAGGACCACTCGCCACAACGAGTAAGGAAACAACTCACTATGGCGAGCCAGAATCATTCGGCACAGCGAGTGACACAACTTACATGGTAGATGACACGGACAACAACTTAGTGAACGAAAATACAATGGGGTCCAACCATTCGAAGAGTTGGAGAAGCATTCAAATCGGTTGAAGTCAAAAGTCAAACCACAGGTCAATTATCACTTATGTCCATCCCAATTTGAATCAAACTAGGACTCCCGGAGCATTATAAATAGACATTTCATCAAGTTGGAATTCATTCACGGTTTACCTTAGAGATTAGAGTAGCTTAGAGAGAGATTATGAGCAGCTAAGATCTTCTTGGGTTTCCAAGAAGAACTAGTGTAGGCATGAGCCGATGACCCTTCATTAGGGTTTATTAATTTCATTATGTTTTTGTATTTATCATTTCCGATTAACTGATTGTATTTGCTATGTATCACTTGTAATTAGTTTATTGGATTCTTCCGTGAATAGGGCGTGTACTTAGTCTGCTGGATCCATCATATTGGGTCAATAATCATTGATTATGTGTTAGGGTACTTAGGTCTTTTGGTTTCTGGAATTCAATACAATTACTTAATTGGGTTCATGATCGTATGCATAGCTTATTGCTATAATATTAGATTGAATTGATTAACCTGGTCGGGTGGTTGTTTGTTTAATAAAATCATCTTTTGATGCATGTTATTGATGTTCTCGATCGGGGATAACATTCTCATTAGGTAGGCTTTCGTAATGCATGACTATTATGAATAGGATAAACTTCAAATGAATTAATTATACCTGAATATCTTTTGATTGGCTATGTGATCGCACGAATTATGACTTTAGGGTGTTAAATAACATGAATTGTGGATATATATATATATATATATATATATATATATATATATATATATATATGATTTTACAAAAAAAAGGTTGAATATTTTGACATAAGGAGTAGAGCAAAAACTGTGATAAAATACCCATAAAAAACACTATTTATTGATATTCTTGATTATTCGTAAAATATGTCAAATATCAGATAGGTGCATTTGATGTTTGTTGAGTTCTGTAGGCTGAACAGGGATCAAGAGGAAGATGTATTCAAAGTGAAGGAACCGAAACCAAAGCAAGAACTCGTAGTAAGGCCTAGAAGGAGAGCAAATCTAGAAATGAATGGAGCATTCGTCGTAGCAAGCAAATCAATGCGCCACAACAAGCAATGACTACTTGCTGCAGCGAGTAAAACAACTTACCAAACCTAGTAGGTGCACAACTTGTTGTGGTGAGCCAAATTTGCTTGCCACAACGAGTACATGGCATGACAAGGCAAATGACATGGACAAGCAACTTAATGAACGAAAATACAATGGGTTCCAGCCATTCAAAGAGTTGGAGAAGCATTCAAATCGGTTTGAATTCAAAAGTCAAACCATGTGTCAATTATCACTTATCTCCATCCCAATCTGAATCAATCTGGGACTCCCGAAGCACTTTAAATAGACATTTCATCAAGTTGGAATTCATTCACGGTTTACCTTAGAGATTTGAATAGTTTAGAGAGAAAGTATGAGCGGCTATGTTCTTGGGTTTCCAAGAAGAACTAGTGTCGGCATGAGCAGATGGCTCTTCATTAGGGTTTGTTAATTCATTTGTCTTTCGTATTTCATCCTTTTCGATTTATAGATTGTATTTTGCTTCTTAATCACATGTCATTAGCTTATTAGATTCATCCATGAATGGGAATGTACTTAGTATACTAGATCCTTCATATCGAGTCAGTAATCATTGATTATGTGGTAGAGCACTTGGAATTTCTATTTCTTGAGATTTGGATATATATCTATTTATTGGGTTCTTGATCGTATGCATCTTCTAACTGCGATAATATTTATTTTAATTAATTGTTCCTAGTTAGGCAGTTGATCATTAAGTATATCATAAAATCTCTCGATACTATTATTGATGATCCTAGTCGGGGATAACATTATCATTAGATAGGCTTTCGTAATGCATAACTATCATGAATAGGATGAATTTCAGAAAGAATTAATTAAACCTAAATATCTTTTGATTGGCTATGATTGCTAAGTTCTATTCTTCTTGGGAACCTGTTTCATTAAATATATTTTATACCCATCATATCCTTACTCATTCTGTGAATACCTGCTGGTTCTAGTTACTAACCAATTGTAGGTTCAATATGTAGATTCCGCAAGAGATTTGACCCTTGGGTTACACCCTATGCTACATGAGGTTTTTTTTATCACAACCGTGACGATCGGTTGGAACCTTGATTCAGAGCAATTCGAATTCGTAAGTGACGATCAAATTGGCGTCATTGCCGGGGAATCATTGATTGATCTTAAGGTTGGTCACATCTTCAATGAACAGGTATTTATTTTTATTTTTATTTCTTTTCGATCTTTTGTCTCCTTCTTGCTCTTCTTCCTATTTTTCCATTTTTCTCTTTATTTTTCGAGTTTTCTTTTTGTTTTCTGCTTCTGCTTGGCACAAGCTCGCTGCAGCGAGTACTTGTTGCCAAGCTCAGCACAACGAGCTACTCTCTGCTCGCCACCACACTCGCCGCAACGAGTGCGGTAGTATAAACAGGTAATTCTCTAGTTTATGACCTAAGCGTCTAAAGGAGACTTGTTTCCATGACACCCAGAGATCGAGCAAACCTTAGCTAAACTTATGAGAGAGAAAAAAAGGGAAGAAATTTCTGCCAGAGCCATGGGTGATCATGGAGATGGAGTTCTTGATTAAAGGGTCACCATGAAAAACCTAAATAAAGCTGACTCTTCCTATGCTATATCTCAAAACCTGGTCCCAGTATTTGAGAATGATTTTGAATTAAAGGGACCACTGCTAAACTCCCTACAAAAATTCCATGGATTGGCAGGAGATAATCCCTATGTAATCTTAAAGATCCTACTCATGCACTGCACAACACTTAAACCCATAGGCACTAAGGTAGAGATGTCATGTGGAAAGTGTTCTGCATGACATTAGAAGGAAAGTCTGTGGAATGGTTTTTACACTTGCCAACCCAATTCCCTGAAGCCTTACTCTCTTGGGACACTCTCCAGAGTGCTTTCCTCGAGAAATACTTTCCATCTAACAAAGTTTCAGCTACTAGGAAAGAAAGCACTTCTATTGGGCGAGAGATGAAAACTACTATGATGACCAAATGCCCCAATCATCGTCTCTCCTTATCCCAATTAGTAAATAGCTTCATAGATGGCCTAAACCCTTTGGACTCTGACATGTTAGTGGTCGCAGGTAATTGTGCACTAGAAGACCTTACCCTTGTCGAGGCCTAGGATCCAATAAAAAAATGTGCAATGACCAAAAAGAGAAGATCCCCTAAAGACGTGCATATAGTATAAGAATTATGGCTTGAACCAAATCCTACACTAGTCCAAACCACTAGGGTTATAGCTAAATTGACCAATGCGGTCAAGGCCTTACAAGGCCCACATCAGCAAACAGAGCATCTGGCTCTGGTAATTGCAAGTTGCAGCATTTGCGAATCCATGATGCACACACCTGACAATTGCCCACACAATGTGGAAAAGGTCAATGATATGTTTCAGCAAAGAACTGGGATGTATCTTGTGTGAGACCCATTCTCAAACACGTACAATCCCGGATGGCGAGACCATCCAAACTTTAGGTGGAGAGACCCAAGGCAATTAAATCAAGGGAATAGGGGAGATAACTTCCAAAGACACCCCCTATTCAACTAAGAAAACCAAATCCCACCACCCTTATAACTGTTGAACATGGGAACCTTGGTTCTGAAGTTAGAGAGCTCAGAAAAATAATAGAGAAAGGATTCTCAAAATTTTGAGAACAAATTATACGAGCGTAACATAACCAATTCCCAAATGCAATCATTCACCACCCAAGTGGACGCCAAATTTAATGACTTATCGTCCAAGGTGAAAGCCTCAACCTCGAAGTGTGACAATGTAACTGAATTCGTGAAAGGATTTTCCAATAATATGAGTGAACATTAGGCAAAAATTGGAGGAACTATCCCCTCCAACACTGTAATAAACCCTAAAGTCGTGAACGCCATCACCTTGCAGAACGGAAAAGGCTATTAAGGACTAACAATGCCTATCACTCAAAAAGTAGGGGAGGGCAACGATAATTTTGAAACAATGTCGTTCTTAGTAGTAGAGAGTGAGAATGGAAAGGAAAATGAACTATTAAAGAAAATGAAAAACCTCTACCTCCAAGAAGACAAAAAGGGTAATGAAACAGGTAAAACTAAAACCCCTGACCCGAAAGGTAAAGCGGTAAATTTTGAAAAACTTCCCTTTCCCCATTCCTTTTTAATGCATGATAAAAAAACTGACAATAACTTTAAACATGACGAGGAAATCCTTGAGCTCTTAGAAAATGTAGAAGTAAATAAGCCTTTAATATAACTAATTAGGAAGGTACCTAAGTATGCCAAGGTTCTTAAAGAGCTTTGCACGAACAAAAGGAAATTTAAGCCAAGTATAAAAGTACCACTGAATGCTGGGCAATAAAAAGCCAACATGAGCACAAATTCAACGTGGCAGAAATGAGAATGTTGCGCTGGATGAGTGGTCAGACTAGAATGGATAGGATTAGGAATGATTATATTAGAGAGAAAGTGGGGGCAGCACCTATTGTCCAAAAATTAGTCGAAAACGCCTTAGGTGGTTTGGTCATGTACAAAGGCGGCCGGAGGAGGCTCCGGTATGTAGAGTTGACCAAATGGAAGATAACCTAATAACTAGAGGTAGGGGAAGACCAAAGAAAACAATAGGAGAAATGATTAAGAGGGATCTAGCCATAAATAACTTAACCATAGAAATGTGCAAAGATAGAACATGTTGGCGTCGCTTGATCCATATAGCCGACCCCACCTAGTGGGAAAAGGCTTTGATTGTTGTTGTTGTTGTATAAAAGTACCACTGAGTTCAAACGTGTCTGCTCTTTTCAAACCTAGCATACCAAAAAAGTGCCGAGATTCAGGGTCCTTCACTATACCCTGCACGATTGGAAAGGTAACAATCGAATAAGCATTACTCAACCTTGGAGCTGCAATAAACGTGATGCCCAAATCCATTTATCAGGCATTAGGCGTCAAAACCTTGCAACCGACTTCAATTGTATTGCAGCTTGCTGATAAGTCTCTAGTCCACCCTGAAGGACTCATAGAAGACTTATTAGTACAAGTCAAAGGACTTTGGATCCTTGCAAACTTCGATGTCTTTGATATTGAGTCATCACCTCGAGACTCCACCCTGATTCTAGGACATCCATTCCTTATGACTGTCAACACCAAAATTAGCATGAAAGAAGGTACAATCTCTATGGAGGTTGGAGAAGACAAAATTGATTTTAAACTTTATGAGGGGATAACACAATCATCTAACAATTGCGAAGTCAATATGATAGATAATACCACTAAAATCAATCATACTTGTACCTCTTTGAATGATATAAGTGCTGATTTGGCCACTAAGGGCCTAACTAGCATTTCAGGGAATATGGTACCTGAAACAAGAGGCAGTGGCACACCAATCATCTAGCGGCTCAAGAGCACGCTGACATAACACCAGACCCACCGAACGAAGTGCGGGGGAGTTCAACCGATTAAGCTGTTATGTCTCCCCTCGGGAATTTCGTACTGCTATCAACGATTCTGGACAAGATTTCTATCTGGAATTTCCCTCGCAACACACACTTCCTTGATCGAGATCAGATCCACTACTTCCTCACAACGTATTGTATTGATTGAGCTAAACTCCATTGCTTTGATGCTTACGAACTGACGCTTTCCACTTTCCAAGGAAAGCTTAAGAAAGGAAACCTGATGAAAATCTGTGGTTAATTCCTTAGCTTGGCAAGGGAACTGCAGTTCATGCACCAATATGACTTAACTTGGTAACTTTGCTGAAATGTGTTAGATTTGAGGTCTAAAATGGGCTTAGAAAAAAAATATTGAACTTGCATTGAGTTGTGACAGTGTTAAACACAAGTCAAGATTCAAGCTTTTATTTATAACCATGGGTTTATTTAAGAAAAGTAACCCTAAGATACTTTTGTGTTTTGTTGGAGATCTCTTGCTTGATTTTGGCTGTGGTGTTTGAGTTTACTGTCAGACTCCAAGTTTATTGTGAAATTAACTGTCAAACAAGTCTTAAATGGAATTAAGACAAATTTGGAAAGCTTGGATTTGAGTTTTGCACTTAAACCAAGAAAATAGCGTGTTAAAGAGACTAAAATGAATTGATCTTTTGATTGAGGTTGTTTGCTGCAAATTGAACTTATTGAGATGATTTGCATGCTGGAAAGTGAATGAACAAAGTACAAATGTTGTATGAAGTGATGCTGTATAAATTTTAGACCCTCGAAATGATGTTTGGATTGATTTGATTGTTAAAAGAGACTAAATTGAACTAAAATTCTCTTTTTGCTGGTTTATGCAAAATGAGTAACCTGTGTTGAATTATGTTCTGGGAACTGACTGAACATAGTACAAATGTTGTTTAAAGGCACGTTATGTTGTTGGCTAACCCTAGAAACAGTTTGTGGTGAAATTGAGATATGGTAGGGACTAAATTGCAATAAAACGTGATTTTCCTTGCTTATTAGAAATTGTTGAACTTCTAAGAAATTGCTGCTTTAACTGCTGTTTCATGTATGATAGAAATTTTGTATGCCCTGTACTTGAATCTTGTGCTGAGACTTATGTGAAAGTATGCCTTGAATCACATAAGAATCAGAAAGGGACTTCGAATGTAACCATTTTGCTTATCAGTAATCGAAATTATCCTTTTTTTTTTATAAAAAAAAGACATGAGTCATGCCAATTGTAATCCTACAAAGTCTACTCGCAGAAAGCCCTTCTAAGGCAAAAGGGAAAACCGACCCTGAAAAGGCTTGGAATCAACCAAAGTCAAGCAAACTCTCCCTCACAAAACGGCTAACTCCTAAAAAGCCTCTCGGGAACTAATACTTCAAAATTGGAGCCTTAAGACGAACGTTCGCACACAAAAACACTTTAGCAAGGATACGGCAAAAATTGTCCTGATTACATGATACTTATGCAAAAAAACTTTTTTCCCAGAAGCGAAAACAAAGTCAGTTCAAGAAACTGCAATCATGGCATTAATTCTCATTAATGTAACAAAAGGGGGAAGGCATTCGCCTATTATAATGTGCAAAACCTAAAACCCTACAAAAAAACCTACCCTAGGGCATTCCCAATATCAACATTAACTACTGCCTCTGCAGACCCAGTGTTGCTAACATTCTCCAACGACTCCCTTTGGGCAACCTTGGCTAACTGCTGAGAAGTATCTCCAATCTCTGGAGCTTGCCCGTCCACAATAGAAAGAACTTGTGGCTCAGTGGATGCTCAGCCAAGTTGCGATGGCGATCTAGATTCAAGGGAGGATCGGTCACTAGTCGACCTCTAAGCTCACCATCGAGAAACTCCAGAGAAGGATGCAGGGAAGCCACCCATTCGGCAGAAAACCTCTCCCCACGAAGGCGTTCAAGTTGCTCGACCACTAGCAGCATCCCGTACATCCTTTGCGCTTGCATTTCCCTTTGATGATCGGCAACATCCACAACCCTGCTCTCATCGTCCAGCCAGCCCGTCAAGTTCTCACTAGCACAAGCCTCAGCATTTCTCAAGGCTTTACGAAGAGAATGCAGCTCTTGCCTACGCTTCTCCATGTCCTCCCGATAGGTACTAAGCTCTCTACGGGCCTTCTCCAACTCCCACTACAGGAATTTAACCTCTGTAAGCTGATCACTTTCAGCCTTAAGGTAAGCCACTTCGTGATTCAAAGACCTCAGCTCGCGACTCTGGTCCTCGCACTCCTTCTCCTTCGCTGATAGTCGCCCAGACACATCCTCTAGATTCTTCTGAGTAGCATATAGAATCTCGCCTCTAAAATTCCAAAACTTGAGAAGCTTTTCGCGGTGCGAACGAACATCATTCTACACAAAGCAGAAACACATTAGCAACCAAAAGACCCCACTAGTTGGTTCAAGCAAAAAGAGAGAATGCCTACCACTTGTATCTCCCACATGTTCTCAGCTTAGTGGAAATCACCCAACGCATTGGCAACACTGCCAAAAGCACGAACAACAACACCCAAGGGATTGGTGTCTAGCCCCCTGGCAGCTCTCTCACCCGTATCCGTAGGGAAATGCATGCCTAGGGCTTCTAGGGCAAAGGGTGGCTTGACTCACCACTTTCCCTCCAACAGTGAGGGCTCTGGCTTCTTCAGCCATTTCCTCATCTGCTCCGGCCCCCCCAACTGGAGCCTCAGCCATTGTCTCATCTGCAATAGCCCTCTCCCTAGCTGGAGCATCAATAGCGGCTCGATCAACTATCTGCTTTATTCGAGCTCTCATGCTCCCAGGTTCCTCGATATTTCCAGCAGAACCCGAGACCGCATAATGAGATTGGGACATAACCACCTTCATAGGCGATTAACGAATAGGCCCTGGAGGAGGAAAAGTACCCTCCACCGAAGCAACCACTCGAGCATCCACCGTGGTCGACTTCCGGTGAGAAACCTGAGAAAAAGGTCGCGAGTCCACCTCAGTTGGCTTCTTGGACCCCCCTTCTTTACCCTTAGAGTTTCCTACCTCTTTCTTTTTTTTCTCTCCCCTTAGGGTTTCCAGCATCCTTCTTCCCTTCTCCTTTCCCATCTCTCCTCCTCTCTTGCCCTTGGAGATCCTCTTGTCGCTGCACCTTATCGAAAGAAGACAAAGTATGCTTCCGATCAACCTTTCCGCCGCCTTCGGTTGCTCCGGTATGAACTCCGCCAGCCTTTTCGCGGCCTGGAGAAAGGTCCTGCCTTGGCTTTTTCCCCTTACCCTAGCTGCTATCCCGAGCACGATTTAAAGGAGGAGGAGGAGGAGGGGAAATATCCTCCAAGTCAGTGAAGTCGAAAGGGAACAACCTATCATCGTCAGTGGCCATGGTGGAATCTTAAAAAGGATGGAGGCATGAACTTAGAAAGGCACAGAAAAGCTCTGAGATACGAAAGGTGCGAAGATAATGCATTTCAGAGAAAACCAAGAAGGTAAACCAAAAATTTTTAAGTGCAGGGTATTTATAAGGAGCCCAAAGGCGAGACGATTCAAAAATCTCAGCCTCCCTCAAATCTCGCAATGGAAAAATAATTATCCTGTGCAAAGTCGCAACCACCTGACCTAAATCGACATGTGGAGGAGGGAGCGGCTCAGATTCTAAGTCCTAAAACCAAGGGAGGAAAGACCTAGACACCCTCTAGACTCAAAGAGTCTCTCAAAGGACTCGAAGGGCCTTCCTGGAAAATCCCCAACCAGGACTAATGATGACATCCCTCGGAAATGTACAAGCATTAAATAAAAGAAAATGGCTAAGCAGAAGTTGCGAAGTCATCCGGAGCGACAGCAACAGGCCAGTTCGTGAAGTGTAGTATCGGTGACAGCCTACTTTTTGTAGGGAAACTAAGTGGCAGAATACTCCAAGTACAAAACGCTATCACCTCCACATCCAAACCTGATTAATAACCTCTTACGGTTAATCAATCAAAGCCCAAGTACAGCAAGTAAGACAAAATACTAGAAGTACAAAACACTATCACCTCCACATCCAAACCTGATCAATCACCTCTTACGGTTAATCAGTCAGAGCCCATCTACCTCTATGGGTATCTCCATTCACAGGCTCCAAGCAGCTCATAGAGACCCTTGTCCTCTCCTTCCTCTAAGGAAACTTCCAACCGGTGGTCCACCCGCCTGGAGTTCTCCACACACGTCCTAGCCGCACACTGCTCTTACAGGTAACGCTCCTGCCTAACGGCTCGTATGGACGTATACTCGTCGAACTACATGGACTTTGATCCCTACACAAGGGTACGCAGGCACCTAGGTCATCCACCTAAGGACAAGTCCCCCAAGTTATGATCCCTTGCGGTCCAAATTACTGATTCGGAATTGTCTGAACCAAAAATGACAATTACACTTCATTTAATACTAGAATTACCATGCGCAGTTACTAAGCTACTACCAACACTATGATTTGTATGAATCTTATACAAACCATTATCCAAGAAACATTTTCCAACAAAAACACCATTTTTCAATAAGTTAAAAGAAAAATCTTTAATATTTAAAGAAAAACCCAAAGGAACAAGTCTGGAAATGGAAATTAAGTTTCTGGAAAAACTTGGAACATAAAAAGTCTATTCAAGATGTAATACAAAGCCAGTACTCAAAACAACTCTAGAGATCCCAATCGCTTCGACATGTGAACCAATCTGATTTCCAAGAAAAACCAGTTGTTCACCAGGACTAGATTTCCTTTGGTTTAGAAAATGTAACACCCGCATAATTCTAGCATTTAATTAAATCAGATTAATTAAAGAGATGGTTGTTAATGTTTTGTTTTAATTTAAAATTCTTGTGTGTGACAATGGTTGATGCATTAGTTGTATTTAATTGCACTAAATTAAGAATAGGGACTAAATTGATAACAAATATTAAAGTTGAGGACTAGAACAAAAATATATTATTGAGGTTGGACAAATGTTAAATTGATGGGAAAGACGAAAAATTGAGGACGGGGTGAAAAAGGATTTTTACTAGATGGATAAGAGATTAAATTGGTAAGTAAGGTAACGGAGTTAAGTGAAAAGAAATTTTAGAAGGAGGAAAAAACTATAATTTTTCCCCAAAGACTTATAAACACACCCATAAACTTACATTCAGCCATCACTCACGCTAAAACACACCCATTTTCACGTTTTAGGGAGAGGAAGTGAGGGTTAGGGTTTTAGAGAGAAGGAAGAGCATTTGGGAGGAGGCTTGGTGGTTCTAGGTGGTGGGTGACCGGAGGCCAGAGCAACTGCTAGGAAGTCTCCTTCAAAATTCTTTACATCTTCTCATACTCATTTCAAGGTAGGTGAA
Source organism: Senna tora (assembly GCA_014851425.1). Taxonomy (NCBI): domain Eukaryota; kingdom Viridiplantae; phylum Streptophyta; class Magnoliopsida; order Fabales; family Fabaceae; genus Senna; species Senna tora. The sequence continues at coordinate 13,913,038 of CM026263.1, read as the reverse complement.
TCAATCTTCCTCCATTCTTGATATTGGTTTTTAAGCTTTTTGAAAGATTTCTTCACCTTGATGATAATGGAGGCATAAACCTTACATTCTTATTTTTTCTACAATTATATTAGATGGTTTAAATGTTAGTTTTGTTGAGATTTTGCTGAGTTAGAGATTTGAGGTTAGGGTTTGAGGTTGTTCATCATGTTCTTTTGAAAACGTGTTAGAGATTTACTGTCATAAACTGAGTTTTCAAATCTGATCTTTCTCTATTCAAACGTGTTTTCTAAATTCGTTACTTATGGATTTGATTGATTCCAAATCCATATGAAAGCTAAAATCCTAAGCTTTCTAAATTTTATTTTTCCTGAAAATTCCAACGGTTAGATTGCATGGAAATTGCCTCAAAATTTACCGATTCTTTTTTCTAAACTGATGCAAAATTGTTTTATGATTGGCTACTGTTTTTAAATTACTTCTCTTAAATGGCTCAAATCCTTTAATGAATTGATAATTAGAATATGATATGTCTAAGTTTGATTTTGGAAGAGAAATCAAATCATTTGGTGAAGTATGGAAGGAGATATGACCATTTTAATGAAGCTTGCCAAATGTTGTATGCTATTTTGAATCTGACCTTGCTCTATTTAAATGTACTTTTTTGAATTCGTTACTTGATGGATTTGGGTGAATCAAAAGCCATATGTAAGCTAACATCCTAAGCTTTCTAAGTTGTATTCTTACTGAAAAGTCCGGCGGTTAGATTTTCTGTACATTGCCTCGAAATTTAGCAGTTCTGTTTCACACACCTCCAAGATTCTAGTTTTTGAAAAGTTGTCATTTCTTCCTTAATTTGAATGGTTTCTTTTCCTTCAAATAAAATGAGATTAATACTCATTTTTATCTTCTTTTAAGACTCAAATCTTCCCCTATTTCAATTAAACTTTGTTCCCTCATGGCTAATGAGTTTTATAACCTCTTTTGGAATTATTCCTAAGACTCAATCTTTTACTTATTTCGAATGAATTTCCTTCTTCCACTTCAAGAGACTTTCATTCTTTCCTTCAACTTCTTTAAATGAGTTTAACCAACTTTTAATTATCATTTCAAAGCTCAAACAACATCCTAAATAAAGATTTATATGATGAAAATTATGGTAACATGAATCATTGAATTTTAAAAAGGGGATTAGAGAAAGAAAGATAGAGAAATGAGGGGAGTAGTTCTAGTGCAATTCTAGAGGGATTAAAGCTTATATTTGGATCACTGGTGGTTAGTATGGGACGGTTATCGGTTGTCCCACGCAGAAGACTTAATTAAATTATTTTTGAAAACCCGTGTTGGTTGCGAATTCTATATTACTAAACTCTCATGGCCATTTAGAGGGTCACATACGATGATTATGACTGTTGTACTCTAATCCGGCTGAGGGACGCCTTAGATAGTACGTTGACATGTGATTAGCTACCACCAAGTGAGGTTATTTCATTCATGATGTGTTGTAGTGGTACGTGGAGTTGTTCGCTGGGTGGCGTTCCCGATTACTCTCATTTTCTCTTGATGTTTGACATTCGGCATTGCCATACTTTGATGTTTTGTCTGTTTCTCTAAATTCCATAAAGGTTTAATATTTGATCATGTTTCATGACTTTAAAGGAAATGTTTTGACTGTATGACTTGACTTTCCCTATTTCTCTCATCTTATAACCTTGGCAAGTGCAGCATATGAGCTTTAGTCATTGCTTGAAAAGCATGACACAAGGTAAAGAAAGTTTTAAATGATACATCCAATAGTTAAAAGGTTTTTCATGATTTTGTTAAAGAATAAGAATGCAATGATTTTCCGTAAAGAGTACGGTGGTATAGGCCAGTAGTTTTCAAACTTAGATTACTATACCTACTGAGATTTTTTCTCACTCAGTGTTGGTATGTATCAGAAGAATAGGTGGTTGATGGGGATTGGAGCTTGAGGTTGATGGGTACAAACTACTGTAGTTTTAGCTATTTTGACATGCATCCTAGGAATCTTTGACAAATAGGCTTTATGTGGCTTATGACTGTTCTGACATGGTCTTTTTGTAGGGAAACTGAGTGGCAGGATTGTTGCCTCTAGTTCCCAAGATTGACTAACTTATATATATATACTATTATCACACTATATATATTTATGTAAAAGATGGTCCTGCATGTGTATGAATGTTTTAGGAAAGTATTGTAGAAAAAAAGAAAGTACTATAGAGAAAAGTGAGGAGAGAGATAGAGAGAAAAATTAGGAGAGAGAAAAAGTATTTTAAAAAGTATGTTTGGTATGTATAAAATATGATGTAAAGTTTTTTTGGGAATCTTGAAACACTGTGATTGTACTATTTGGTATCCTTACCAAACATACCCTTAATTTGTTTCCTGATTTTAGATTGTTCTTCTGCTATAAGAATTAGGATAGAACCCGAGAGTGATGACCCGAACTGAATTGAATATTTTGTAATAACTTGGTAAAAGTGTTAAAAATTACTCGTATAGAGGAATTAGTAACACACTTATCCTATGTAATTATACTTGTATATATTATTAATCCAGTAAAAATGGACCATAGGATAAAGGACATTATGGTATCAGAAGATACACTAACCTAGGTAGAAAGGGTAGTATTCCTCAAGATAAGGACCAAGTCAGGTTAATTAGCTGAACCTAGGCAGTTGGCTAACCTGTAAAGAGTTTGGACTGAGGAATGAAGTGTTAGATTTGGGTAGACAATATCTCTCGTTGGAGTTATGTTTCCTTACTTAATATACCATTGAGATTAGCTACCTCTATAGTCTTTGTTTTGTAGGGTGACATATGATTCCACTTAGAAAGAATGTTAAATTGGAGTGAGGAACTGTGGGAGATCTTGTTGGAGTGATGTGGACTCTAGAAGTTGTGGCATGCCATAACCCACGTCCTCTAGAAGTTTTGGAGAAGTGGGAATGATTAGTTGTGACAACTAAAAAGGACCAACAAAAACCCAACTCACCCTAGGTGGATTGAATTTTTAAAATTTTTCAAGAGGATAGACTTTTCCCTGTAGGAATGAGTTGAATTGGAAGCAATTGAGGAGATGTTTGTGATCCTTGTGTTGTTGCTATTTGATGATTGTTTGAAATCTCTAGACTTGTTTGAGAGGTTAAAGATAGCTTTAAATGAGTTAAGTGGTTGATAGAAGCCTAGGGTGACTAACTTACTTAGGGTACTCTTGACAAGGTATCCCTAAAGAAATACCTTCTTGTTGAGGAACAAGAAAGGAAATGGAATTCATGTAACTTCATGAGAGTAATACTTTATAAGTTGGGAGATGGACCAAGTCATTTTCTCCTTCAAAGTTAAACCCCGATGGATCATGGGAGAACCATGTATCCATAAACTACATTGAACTTTGAATTTCTAAATGTTGTTGCCCCTTGGGCGATCTGAAACTTTTGTTTTGTTGAATTGTATGGGTTAGATAGTGATCAAAGTGAGAGTTTATAGTTTTAAGGGTAAAAAATGGTTGAGTCTAATGATTTGGTCAAAGGTAAATGTTTGATAAATAATGTACCTTAGTTGTACTATTTTTATGCTAGCATTTCTTATCTTTTTATGACTGGTGAAGGAATTAAAGAGTTGTAACTTCTACGTTCTACATTGGTTGAATTTGACTGTATTCTTGAACTAGATTGACTGTCCTTTAATTATCTGATCAAAACTATTTTTTTTATATAATGGCGACTTTAAAAATACTATACCTGTATTCAGGGGTTTAAAAGAAATTATCCAAATGATAAGTTTTCTGTAGTCCACTTAAAGTTACCTCAGCATAAGCTCCATAGATCCTAGTAGTTAGAGAATTTCTTGATGTCCTTAAGAGAGATTCTAAGTTTCTGACAGGAAAGAAAGGTAGAATTCTCTAAAACAGTTAGCTTCAGGAATAAGACCAATTTTTAGGAAACGTCATAGGGTATCTCCTTTAGAGTTAACCAAGGTGACAATGCTTATTGAGGGAAGATGATTTTGCTATCTAAGATCGATTTTAGGTGTTTAGTGGCAATGAAAACATTGATTACTTTTTGGCCATAGGAGTTGAATATGAGATAAAGAGGTCTAGGAATTTGATTCGATTGACAATTATATTGCCTAATAAAACTATTGAGTGAATTAAGGATTGAATGTGAACTTGGGCTTAAAATCTAGAAACTCAACGTAAAGATGGATTCTTAATGTCTGTGAAGGACTTGAAGAGTTCATCAAGCATGTGATTAAATAGAAATGTTTTAACGTAAGAAGATGAAAGTTTGACGTTGCATATGGTTTCTAGGCAATCATACTAATCGACCATTGAGAGTATGTATCAATTCTCTATGATTGACGATCTCTTGTGTCAAATGACCATTTAGAATTCTAAATCCTCAATCGACCATTAAGAATTCAGGTTGAGATACTTGTGGTTCTTATGGTGATCGATAAATTAAGGTTACTAGAGGAATCTAGGAATATAAATTGATCGATGTTAGTTTACATGACGAGGTTTGTCTAAACGAATTGTAGAATGTAATCTAAGGCCTTATGTTATTTAGGGTAACTAGATGACGAATCCTTAACTCCCCAAAGGACTTGAGGGATTCAATAGGTCATTGGATGAAGCGACAATATTTTGAGATAGAATATAGTTTCCGGAGCTGGAATGATTGAGGAAGTGAGGCACTAGCACGAATACATAGACATGGAGATGTTATATACCCTAGTGTAGTTAAGATGAACCAAGAGTTTTTTTTTTGGAAAATCCGAGTTGCGCAATGAAAGCGTGGTAGTCAGATGTGAAAAGAACTTTTGGTATAAAGCTTAATACCTATAGTTATGTGGTCCTCAAAGTAATAAATAGGCTATGTGACCTACGTAGATCCTATAGCTTTTGCTTTAAGGTGGGCACTCTAAGATAGAAAGAAATTGGGATTGAAATATTTGGAAAGGGGATATTCTGATAAGAGGAGAAAACTTTTTGTATTTAAAGAAATGGATCATGCTTTCATAAAAGTTTCTATGATTACGAGAATTAGAATGAATTGTTAAGTCATGAAACTTAATTTGAGATACAAAGGACCATTTCAGATTTTGAAAAGAGTTTATTCATTTCCTTACTAAATTGTTTTACTATCATGTGTAACACACCAGTTCTAGCCCTTTAGAAATCAGAGTTTTGTAATATAGAATATATCTTTGAGCTAGAACCGTTGTGTTACTACTACTTCTACCCAAATTTATTTTAAATTTTTACCCGTTGATTAATTAAGCAACACATGTTGGGGTTCTATCTCTCGGGTATCTCTCGCGCATACCGAAACTACTGCGGAAGCATGCATCATAAATAAACATTCCATAACTGAAAACCTCTTTATCATTGATTATAAACATAGTCATAAACATTTACGCATACTTACATACTTACAACATCATACATGATAGATAGAGCTTTGTAAAAGATGATAATCTACGATTCTAATAATTATAGATTATGACCTTTAACTTACTAATGCATAAAAGCTCTAATTTGTCATCCACATATACTTACATGTATTAAAACATTTGTTCTCATCCCTTGTACATATACATATACAAAATATACCAATTAACCTTCCAAAAAGATATACTAAGGTTAATGGTTTCAAAGGGATGTACATACATAAGTTTACAAAAGTAAAAACTATATGCTTCTACTTCTTCTAGAATCTTTCTTCTCAAAAGGTCGAGCTACCCATCGCTCCTGTCTCGTCTCATAGGCATCCGAGTACCTAGTCAGCAGATACACACCAACGTAATGAGGATAAACCCCAGTAATAATAAACTACTTGTTTATAAACTCGTCGTTGTGTACCACTGTGCCTTGCACAGAAAATCACTGCAGTTCCTTTCTCATTATACATATAAAACATGGATGTGATGTTTAACTTAAAACTGATGCATGTCATACTCTGAGGAAATCTTATAGCATGGAAATTCATACTAAACATGGCATGTGAAATGGAATGGCATACTTTTCTAAACATAAATATGAGCATAAACTTCTATAAACATTCCCACATATCTAAAAGGTAGAGAAATAACAATCAAAATAGAAATATAAGAGCATAGAGAGCACCATCCAGTGGTTACTCATACATACAACTCTAGTGGCATATAATAGATAAGAACCTATAGCAATCAAGCTATTTCTATTCTGTGTACTATCTAGAGCGCCCCCAATGGATTCGAGTACTATTCTGGTTTATAAATCACCCTCCTTTAACTGATGGATCGTCTCTACTTCTGATTTGGTGCTATTTAGCTAGGGAGTCACTTCTACTTAGAATTTGGAGGTCCCCGTCTCTTGCTAACGGTTCTTCTCCTCTTGAACATAGAGGTCCCCGTCTACCATAACGGTTCTTCTCTTTTTAATTTAGAGGTCCCCGTCTCTTTTTAATGGTTCTTCTCAGATTTATATATGTAAATCCTCCCTTTTTGTATGCTATCTAAGTGAGTATAAGATAAAATAACTAGGTCCCAATTTTGGTTATCCAAGCTTTAAGTATATGGCCCTGTCTTTAATAACTTGGTCCACCAACTTAAAATTCGGTAACCAACATGGTGTTTTCAAAAAGCTTTACTTGGTTAATTGGATGTTTTACCATCCTAAAACATGACACAACCGTGGAAAGTCAACGGTTGTCCCATACCAACAATTGAACATTCGATTATGGACCTTTTCATGTTCAAAACATACACACTAGATACTTACTCTTCTCTTTTCTATGTTATTTCTCTCCACCCTTAGTTCATATTACTTTATAAACTTAGATCATTATGTTTGAGAAAGAAATTAGGTGTTTAAAACATCATTTTGAAGTGATTAAGTTCACTATGCAAAACAGGGGTCTATTAGCTGGCTGATTGGGGCCATGAGCCGGCTGATTGGCCCTTAATTTTGAGGAATAAAATTTTCCAGAGACTAATCACCCGGCTCTTAGGACCTATCAGCCAGCTGATAGCTCTCTGTAGAGCTTTTTCAACCACATTAAAAGCACAACAGCCGGCTGTTCATAAGCCATCAACCGGTTGTTCTAATTCTAGAAAATTTAAATCCATCAGCCAACTGTTCTTATTTTGGAAAATTTTCTGGGTAATTTATGAACACATCAGCCGACTATTTTAGCTATCAGCCGGCTGATGCGGGGCGGAAAAGTGTTTAAAAATTTCATTTTGTCCAAATTAAAGCCCCAAAACTTGAAAACCAAAAGAGTATCATTTATGGAACTTAATCCCTATTATTTATGCATCAAAACCCATGAAAACTTGTCCAAAAACAAGATTAAACTAGCTCAAAATCATGGTTTTCTCTCAAACCCATACCCATTTCCAAAACCCTTCTAGATAATTTAATTTCCAGCTAAATCCAAACATGCAAATCATCATTTAACATCCATCTAATTTCATAAAACATAGGGAAGCAGATTTTTCCTCTCAAATGGCCCAAAATTCAAAAGCTAGGTTTTGGCCATTTTCTTGAAAGCCTTAATTTGAAAGAAATGAGAGGTTGGTAGTTTGATTATCTTGTTTGAAGTTAAATTCTTGCATAATTGATGTGCTAGCTGACTTCTCTGGTTTAATTCTTGCTCAAATCCAACTCCTCTAGCTTGAATAACCTCCACTCAAACCAAGGTTTGTCCTCCTTCTCTCTAGCTCTTCCTCTCTCTAAGTTGGTGGGAAAATTGGTGAGTGTGTGTGTGCTGGCTCCTCTAGCATATAAGAGGTATCACCAACCTCTTATGGAGAAAATTCACTTCTCACCCTCACACACTACTTTTTCCTTTCACTTTAGTATCTATCTTTTAGGTCCTTCCCACCCTCTTTTCCTAGAATAATGCATTTCTATATGCTTTCTAAATGCAACAAGCTATGTCACACAATTACAAACACTTAATTCTTCTAGCAAACAATCATTATATCACTTAGAAAGAGCGGATGCTACAATCCCCCTCCTTATTAAAAAATTTCGTCCTCAAAATTTGAAAACTTAGCTATTCATACAAATAGTTCAGGATGTGATTGTCTCATAAGCTCTTCTTTCTGCCAAGTTGCCTCTTGGGGAGACGACTCATCCCATAAAACCTTCACTAAAGGAATAGTCCAGTTTCTCAATTGCTTGACATCCGAACCAATGACCCTTATCGGTCTAGGATAGTAAGTCAGATTCTCTTTTAATTGTACTGTTCTAACATCTAAAACATGTGAAGGATCTGGAATGTAACGTCCTAGTTTCTTTATTGATTTTAGTTGCGGAATTAGGTTATTTACTTAACTTCTTAAAATCCCAATCAAATTTTTTTCTTTTTCCTTTCGTGAAGTTAAGTGTTTCCCAAAGGATCACTTACTCTCGGTTGGTTATTTTAACCTAAGAAACTAGAGGTTACATGTTTGATACTCTCGCGTTCTCCTGATCTACATATACAAATAAGGTTAAGTGGAAATGAGGTACTATACCTCCACACATTACCTAAGCAGTTCAAACTTAGGTCCACAACATATAATCCATATAGACATACATATATACAGACATAAGTATTAAAGTTAGTGGCTCGCAGGCCCAAAATAGTCAGTATTAAGCCTATGCTAGAGTGACATCAGAGTCACTGCCAAAATATGAGTCAACTCCAGCTACATGTCCATCTCACCCATTTCTAAGTCCCTGGGGCATTCTCAACTGAAGGGAAGAATAAAGGGATGTTAACTGCTTTCAGGATTTGAAAGTATCCCAGAAGGGGTACCTCCAAGAGCTCTACCTCAATCTCCAGCAACAGAATGTACCTGGGCATCTGAGCACACTAACGTAATGAGATTTAAAATCCCAGTAACATAGATTACCAATTTTATATATAAAAACTAATTAGTGGTTCAGCTGCATTCCTAAGAATACAGAAAAATACTTCCTTCTCAATCAACAGATAAAATAAACTTGACATACATCAATTACAAGATATTTCCACTTTCAGAGAGGAATCAATGCATCAATCACCAGATATTTCCATTTATACAGATTCAGGGATATATGGCCATGCTGAAAGCTATAAACAGATGAAAAGTCATTTTCATTTTCAAAACATGCATATTTACCACTATATGCAATTTCCAGCCATGCCAGTCTTTTCAAAATGTACATGTTTACCTCTACATGCACCCATGAAGTCTCTCCAGGACCTGTTACAACTAGTTAAACCATTACCGTCAATTCAAAACCAATCTAATGAAACAGGACAATACCGACTTACCATTTAACACTATGGAAAGCCTGCTCAAATAAGGCCAACAGGTAATTACCTAACATCCCAGGGCGTCCCCCGGTGTGCGCACAAAGTTAGAACCTTAGGATCACCAGTCCCGAACTAGATTATTTCCTCACTAGTTGCTAGGCAGCTACGTCCCGGACGCATTCCTAGCCAGCCTAGTGTGTCCTTTTCATACAGATCAAATTATACATTATAATTTTTGTCCACAGGTAATGTTTACTTAGTTGCCAAATAAATTGCCTCTCCAGGGCATCAAAACACAGTGATTGCCTCTCCAGGGCAACAAAACACAAATACTGCCTCTCCAGGGCATCAAAACACAGTGATTGCCTCTCCAGGGCAACAAAACACAAATACTACCTCTCCAGGGCATCAAAACACAATTATTGCCTCTCCAGAGCATAAAAATACAAATACTGCCTCTCCAGGACAATTTTACCATTTTACCCCTCCAAGGGCATATGCACATTAAAATACAGATGCATGCTCAAAAGCCTGCCCTTCAAGGCATTTTAGTTTCACAGATGCATGCTAAAGTTCATTTTCATGATTTGGATGCCACACACTGATAAAATCATTAAATCCAACCACTGGTCAACAAAAGTCAACCAGAAGTCAACCATATTGTCAAATATAACTTCCACCACAAGTAACAAGCATAACCATCAGTATAATCATCCAAAGGTCAAGAAATTTCACCACAAGCATCATTAAAGCATACATAACAGTCTAATCAATTTTTCCAATAAAGACAATTGCATTTGGACCCTTAAATTCAAAAATCTTTTCAAAGGAGTCTCATTCTTTAAAGAAAGAAATTCAAGGCACATTTCAAGTATTTAGACTTCACTTAGTCACCAAAATGGTCAATTAGGACCTGCTACACACACCCAGAAAATACCAATAGAATTGAACCAGAATTTGGGTAGAAATAGGACTTTTCAGTTTTTTATCAAGTTTTTCTTGCAAATTAGTCCCTATTAACACCCAAATTCTGTTCTGGGTTGTTTCAAGCCAAAACCAGGGTGCAACAAGTACCTAAAAGCTAATTGGGACTTGCTCATGCAATTTCCACAGAAAAATAGCAACCAGAAGTCATACTTTTGCAGCAAAACACATAAATTTTCCCAAAAATCAAGTTGAGCATAGAATGGGGTTAGAGGCCACTTTGACCACTTCCCTGCAAATACAGAGGTCCATACTAACATACAGAACCAGAAAGTACAGAAATTTTACCACAGATAACTCAGTTTACACAGATTCTGAAAAAGGGGCAAAATAGAAAAAATCAGTTCACTTTAGTCCCTATTTCATACACTTCTCTGTTCTGACCTCTATCCAGCCCAGTTTAGCATCTCATAAGCATGATAAGACCACTTGTGGCTTGCACAGTAAGTGTGTGCAGCCACATTAGTACAGAATTGCCAGTTTTGCAAGTGTTTCACTCATTTTGCCATTTTTTCCTCTTTTGACCCTTTTTCTGTTTTCTAGCCCATAAGTTAACCAATTTTCTGTTTGGGGAGGGTACTTAAGAGGTTTAGAGGGTGAGATGACAGGTCTAACCTCTTAGAACCTGAGTACCCAAGTTTTGGGCGACTAACTGCCTCTTGCCGTGCTTGTTACCCTAATTTCCATTCTAAGAGTATGTGAATCCCTAAGACTCTTACTTTCTTCTAGGCACTTTTCTTCTACTGTTTTGACATTTCCTGCACTTCATAAATCTTGCTTGACAGTAAAGTGTAAGTTTCATAGGGTCAAAGGAAATATTGCCATCTTAGCCACTTAGGTACTTAGACAATGCCCAGACAAGAAATCTCAGCAAACTTACAATGGTTAGAGGTCCCATTTTGATCATATACCATTTAATCAAACACAACACTCATGACCATACCATCACCCTTACACAATTTAAACTCAGAAACTTCCTTTAAAATTTTCAACAAGCATTCAATGTTTTGGTGGTTTCGAAAACTCAGTAATTCATGTTAAATTTCAGCAATATTAGAGATGGTAAGTTTGCAAGTTCATTAGTAAAACTCAGGTTATGCATTCCAACAATGTTTTATTTTCATTTTTCTCAAAACAGCAAGCTACCACATCTTCCCTATTCTGAAACTTAACATTTTCCTCAAGCAAATCTGAGCTAACAACCACTTCTAGTAACCCTGGCAAGAGTGTCACCGAGAAGGGATGGACATTTTCAGAACTAAAAATCAAAGAATTTACTGCAAATCAGATTTTGAACCCTTCATCCACAAAACCCCACTACTGAACCAGAAGTTCTTAGAAGTAATCAAAGAAAATCTTCAACCTCCCATAGTCCCATTAACATTTATTAGCTCATCTAAACTCGGTTCAGAACTCAAACTACCAGAAACAACAAAAACAGCAAGCATACATTTCTATATCAGAAAACAACATTTTTAGCAGAAAATTTACAATCTTTCGAGGCTCTGAACCCCTGTACGGCAGCCTCTGATCATGCATGCATTGAGGGGATTTTAAAGATTATTATGTTAGCTTTCTAATGACTACTCACACGCTCAAATTGGATAACAGATGAAGGAGATATGCCTCATGGAAGCTTCACTGCCCAAAACAGGGCATTCTGTGACAGCCTCGGGAAAATGAGTCATAGAGGCTCATACCACCGTTTTTGGTGGATGCTCTTGGCTCAGTGATGGAGAAGGAAGGGTAACACTACGTTACCTTGATTTCCAGAAGAAGAGACACGAATTTGGGCCTCTGAATAGCTTGGGAAAACTGATGCAAAACAGCAAGGTTTCTGGTGTGAGTGTGTGTGTGGATTTCTGCTTCTCTCTCTACCTCCAGCTACAATCCTTCGATTCTCCCAGCTCACACACGACCTTAGCCTCTCTCTGAACCTTTTCTCTCTTGCTCTCAGCTCTCAACTTCTGATTTTAGCTACTGGTGTGGCTTTCTCTCGGTTTTCCTTTCCTTTTATAGTCACCAAGACATGTGAGAGTGAAATGATGAGTGTGGTGAGGTGTCTAACGGTGGAGGCAAACTGAAATGCATTTAGACACCTAAGTGAGGTGTGCTGGCAGCTTAAGGTCTGTTTGGGTGATTAGTTTAGGTGCTTAACTCTCGGGTAGACTTTATTCTAGGTGCATTAGTGGTTGATACTTAGGGGCTTGTTTAATTTAAGCTATAAATTTGTTAGTCTCGGTTTCTAGCCTCATTCCTCTTCATTCTGGTCTTGTATTTTGCTTACTCAAGTTGCTGGGTGTGGTAACTACCTTGATTGGGTATTTAATTGGCTTTAAAAACATTAAATTCGGTTACAAGTGCTTAAAGGCATTAAAGGGATTTATTTGTGATAAATTTCCTATTTATTGCTATTTTTAAAATGTGTAACTTACTTAATCATGTTTGTTTTTGATTTAATTTCATGGCTGGTACCTTGTAGGATAGTTCAGGGTGTCTCTAAGTGGTTAAATTGGGCTTCCTTAGTCCTTAAGTAAGCTAAAGGGCTAAAGCTCCAATTTTTCAGTTCTTTCATTTTAGTCCTGAATTTTTTACTGGAGAAAATGTATCTTTTTAGGACTCTTCTTGAGGTTGGGGTCCCTTAGCTAGGTCTTAGGGTATCTCTAGAGTGTCCTAGGGTATCTTTCTAGGGTCAAATAGGTCTTTTCTGCCCTATTTAATTCCTTAAAGAAAAAGGTTAAAAACTAACTTATTCTTTTCAATTTAGTCCCTAGGGTTAGGCTTAGGGTTCCTCTGGTCATTTTTCTCTGGTTTTTGGGTCTCTTGACCTCTACTTAGGGTTTCATAGACTTATTTACAAACAGAAACAAAGGCAAACACATCCAAACACTTAAAACTCAAAAAGTCAAACAAGTTAAAGAAAAGTCAACACAAAAGTCAATCAACTTAAAAAAGTCAACACTTTGACTTTTTGGTCAAAGTTGAGTTTCCATTTTTGGGATGTTACATGGAATATACTTTCTAAGTTGTCACACATGAAACACATTGTGAAGATTTGACAAAAAAAGTAGGTATTGCAATCTGATAAGCAAATGAACCGATTCTTTTCAAAATTTGATAGGGTCCTATATAGCTTGGGTTAAACTTTCTTGACTTATAGCCCTACCAATACCTATAATTGGAGATACTTTGAGGAAGACGTGGTCCCCTTCCTCAAATTCTAGTGATTTCCTCCTCTTATCAGCATAACTCTTTTGCCTGTCCTGAGCCTTTCTCATTTTCTCTCTGATCATTTTTATTTGATTTGTGGTTTCTTGGACTAGTTCAGGACCTAAGAGTTGCCTCTCGCCGGTCTCAACCAACAAATTGGCGACCTACACTTTCTTCCATTCAATGCCTCGTATGGAGCCATTCCTATACTGGAGTGAAAACTATTGTTGTAAGCAAACTCCACTAAAGGAATGTTTCTATCCCAACTTCCCTTTTGTTCTAGAGTACATGCCCTCAACATGTCCTCTAGAGTCTGAATGGTTCGCTCAGTCTGTCCATCAGTTTGAGGATGATATGCAGTACTGAAATTCAGCTTTGTGCCGAATGCTTCCTGCAAGGCTTTCCAAAATCTAGAAGTAAATCTAGGGTCTCTATCTGAGACAATACTAGCTGGGACTCCATGAAACCTCACTATCTCTTGGATGTACAAATGAGCTAACCTATCTAGTGAGAAACTGATCTTGATTGGTAGGAAATGTGCAGATTTACTTAATCAGTCTACTATCACCCAAATAGTGTCATTTCCTAGCTGAGTTCTAGGCAAACCTACGACAAAATCCATGGAAATTTCATCCCATTTCAATTCAGGAATGTCCAAGGGTTGTAACAACCCCGTAGGTTTCTGATGTTCAATCTTCACCTGCTGACACGTAAGACATTTAGAGACATACTCTGCTATGTCTCTTTTCAGACCTGGCCACCAAAATCTCTTCTTGAGGTCTTGGTACATCTTAGTTGAACCTGGATGCACAGTATAGTTACTCTTGTGTGCTTCCTCTAAGACTTTTTCCCTTAGTCCTCCATGACTTGGGACATAAAATCTACCCTAAAAGGTTAAGACTCCATCAGATGACTCAACGAATTCTCTTGGGTCCTTTAGAGACTTCAAGAATTCATCCTCTTTCTGAGCTTCTAATATTTGAGCCCTAAGGTCACATTCTATCTTCAATTGACTCAAGCACAACCGATCAGGCAAAATTAGAGTGGATAAATTCAAATCTCTAAACTTTTCTATTAGCCTCATTTCATTGATCATCAAATGAGACATATGAAGAGATTTTCTACTCAAGGCATCGACAACCACATTTGCCTTACCTGGATGGTACTTCAACTCAAAATCATAGTCCTTTAAGAACTCCATCCATTTCCTCTGTCTCATGTTTAATTCTTTTTGGTCAAAGAGATATTTGAGACTTTTATGGTCACTAAATATCTCAAACTTGATCCTATAAAGATAATGCTTCCATATCTTCAGGGCACACATAATGGCTGCTAACTCTAGATCATGAGTTGGATAATTCTCCTCATGCGGACGCAATTGTCTAGATGCATAGGCTACTACGCTCTTGTCTTGCATTAGGACACACCCTAATCCCTTTTTAGACGCGTCAGTATACAACTCAAACTGACCTAAAGGATCGGGAACGGCTAATACCGGTGTGGTAGTTAACCTTTCCTTCAGTGTTTGAAAACTACTCTCACACTCTAAAGTCCAAACAAAAGGCACTCCCTTCCGTGTCAACCTCGTCATGGGTAACGCTATTTGCGAGAACCCTTGAATGAACCTCCTATAGTAACCGACTAATCCGAGAAAACTACGAATTTCAGTCACTGCTTTTGGTCTTTCCCATTTAGCTACTGCATCCGTCTTACTGGGATCTACTGCTACTCCATCCTTAGAAATCACATGACCTAGGAATTTGACTTCATCTAACCAAAACTCACACATAGATAGTTTTGCGTACAATTGCTTCTCCCTAAGCACTTGCAGCACAATTCTAAGATGAACTTCATGTTCTTTCCTATTCCTAGAGTACACTAGAATGTCATAAATAAACACTACTACGAACTGATCGAGGTAGGGTCTAAAGATGTGATTCATGTAATCCATAAAGACAGCTGAGTCATTGGTCAGACCAAAAGGTGTAACATCCGCCTCTCCCAATGATGTAATTAATTGTTTGATAGATGAATTAAGGTTTTTGTATGTGTTTGATGCATCTAGAAGCATGTAAAATTGAATTAGAAATAGGTTAATTATGTTCGAGGGACTCGAATGAAAAGAAAAGAAGGGTTAGATGGAAGAAGACTTAGGTGTAAGGAAAAGCTTTATGGGGGATGTAATTCATAATTTTAGCTTAGAGTCATAGTGACCAACAGAATTCTGAACACTTCCCGCCTGAGTGTCAAGGTAGAGTGATTAACTCTATTTTTAATGAAAACAACGAATTGAGTAGAATTAAGTACTTAAATGCAAGGAAAGAATGTTTAGGGGTGACCGACCACTTAATTGACACTTAAGGGGAGGGAGGAGCTGCCACCTCTCCACACACTCAGCATTTTCATCAACTAGAGAGAGAGAGAGAGGGGCATGAAGAAGGAAGAGAAAAGCTTGAAGGGGAAGCTGGGAATTTGGACTAGGGCTAGATTCAGCTGGGAAATTGATAGGATAGCGTTTACACATCACAAGAAACGTAATCTAGCTTGGAGTTAAGGTAATCATGGCTTCCAACTCTCACTTTTTGGAAAGTTAAGATTTTGATTGAAAATGGTCAATTTCTGATTTTAAACTTCTGGGCCGAAATAGAGAGTACAAACCTGCATTTCTATGATGTTGGAACTCAGATGGATGCCTATTGATGTTTGCATGTATCTCTGAATGCTAAAAATGAAGATTTAGAAATGGGTTTGGCTATGGGTTTTGGTAGCATGTTCAAAAGTAAATCTAAGGAAGTTTAAGCATGTTTGGGCTAACATTGTTCAAGGGTTTTATCATTTTTATGCTTGAGAATGTTTTGGACACCTTGCATGTATTTGGATGATGAATTTTGAGTTGGAATGTGTGACTTAAAGGTTTTGCGAAAACAGGGCATAGACACAACAGTCGACTCTTAGCCTCTAACAGTCCACTGTCGTGGCCAGAAATTCAAAGAAATTTAGGACAGAGGCACAACAGTCGACTGATAGGTTGAGCAGTTGACTGCTATGTTCTTCACTCATCATATTTTGCCAAATTTTCCAGAAACGCATATGGCTGTCGACTGCCATGCCCAATCAGTCGCCTTCCATGTTCTTGATTCATGAAAAACCCAGATTCAAGTCAGAAATTCAATTTGGTAAATATTTAATTGTTCAAGGTTTCAAGTGTAAGCAGCCGACTGCTATGCTTGGGATAGTCGACTGATGGAACACAGAAAGCTTCCAGTCGACTGGCAAGTTCTAGCAGTTGACTGATAAGCTACTGCCTCTTTTTATATATTTTTCAAAGAATGAACAGTCGACTGATGTCTTGGGAGTAGTTGACTGATACAGGGCAGTTTCTGAAAATGGTTTACATCTTATGAAACAAAGTTTTAAGAGCCCAATTACATACTTAAACTTAATTTTAAAGGATTAAAGGACAATATGGGACATGGTTTAAGGCAAATAACATAGTAAAATGAAAAGAGAGCTAAGTATTTCATATACATCCTTTGTAGAAGAAAAAGTCCATAGTCAATTGACCAATTGTCGGTATGGGACGGCCGTTGGGATTTCCACAGTTGAGCCATAATATGAGATGGGAAAACATCCAATCGATTGATGATGAAGGTTTATGAAAACACCGTGTTGGGTGTTTAATTGTAAGCTAGTAGACTCTGTATGGCCAAATCAAGAGTGAGATGCTTAAAATTAGATTAACCATGATTGGGACTATTTCTTTACAATGTATGTACATGAGAATAGCATATCAAGGGATAAAATCATGATCCTTTAGGAAAGATACCTTGTGTCTGATGGCATTGAAAGGTCATGGACAAAACGGCGATCCTTTGGGAAAGATGCGTTGTATCCTATGAATGTAAAAGATTAAGGGTAAAAGTGTGACCCCTCGGGGGAGAGGCATTGTACCCTATGAATGAATGAATGTTATAGGATAAAATTATGACTCAAGAGGGGAAGATGCATTGTATCCTATGAATGGAATTGACAAAACTGTGACCCATAGAGGAAGATCAGTGTGTCAAATGAATGGAATGGACAAAACTGTGACCCGTCTGGGAAGACAAGTGTGTGAAAGGAATGAATGGATATGTGCGAGTAGTTGTTGGACAACTCTCCCGATGCTCAATGTTTTTAAGAAAGATTAGGGTTAAATACCCATATGTTTTAAATGCTTGTTATTTCCATGTTTTATGAAACGATGATGAATGTTAATGAAATGTCCATATTGGTATGAAATGTTTAAATGTCAAGAATAATGATTGTACCATACCATACCATGCCAACCAAATGTATGTTTAACCGATGCATTGATGAGGATATATGCCATGATATGTTTAAAGTTAATGATAATGGTGCATCCAGGATTTTATGATATGAAATGTAATGAGAAATGCAGTGATTTTCTGTATGGTGATACAGTGGTACACATTAGCGGTTTTGGAAACAGGTTGCCATGATTACTGAGATTATAATCTCATGATTACGTTGATGTGTATCAGATGCCTAGGTACTTAGTCACGCTGGAGGCTAAGCTGGAGTGGAGGCATGACCCAGTACAAGGCTGGATCATAGTTATTAGTGATGTAGTAGTGCATGTAGTTACATATCTGACTCCTACTCAGCCTGTCTGACTTTATGATGGATGATTATATATGATTTTGGATTCTCCAATCCCCTGACCTTGTGCCTTATATGTTTTTGGAAAGGCCATAGAGGTTACTAGATGGTATGTATAGAAAGGGATGGAGTTATATCGTGCTAATATATGGATAGTTTGTAAGTATGTATGAACTAGAGTTCTTATCCACTAGTAGGTTAAGGACTAAGATCTTAAGATGCTTGCTATCTCTAGATCTTCTTCCTTCTTAGGACTCTAGTTGACCATGACCTTTGATGGATGTACATATATACATATATATATATATATATGAAAATATGTAATTATGTATGTACAAGTTTATGAATGTACATATAAGTAAATATGGTTAATTGATTGTGTGTGTAGAGAATGTATTTTATGCTTCCGCTTGAGAGACGAGTGAGATACCCGAGAGATAGAACCTAAACCAACTCAATCTAATTAATCTATTTGGTAAAAGTTTTTAATAAATTCGGGTAAGAAATGTAGTAACACACTAATTCAAGTTAACTATATGCTAAAAATGAACGTAGGGAATTAGGGTGTTTCAGTTATGGTATCAGAGCACCACTGCCTTAGTTAAAACCAGATTAGGGAGTTTTAACTAGGTAGATAGGGTATATATTCCTCATAAGAAGACTTGAACCCGTGATTGAGTCTGACTAGAGGAATGAAGTTAGGTTTCGGTAGGAAGTATTTTTACTTTGAGTCATATTAACTCTATGAATGAAACTGATATTGAAGTTTCAATATTGTTGATTTTGTAGAGTGAAATATGCCTCCAAGGTGAAATACTGGGAATAATCGAAGGAATGAGGCGAACCCTAATGGGGATGCGCAGACCATGAGGGAAATGGCAGAGGCAATGAAGATACAAGCCGATGCCGCGACCCAAATTATGCAGCACATCCAAGAAGAGAGGAATGAGAGGATCCCAGGCCCTAGAGTTAGGGATGATAGCTACCATGGGTGGGCAGAGTTTCAAAAAGCTAGACCGTCAGCCTTTAGAGGTGAGTTTAATCCAATATTAGCCGAGGGCTGGCTGAAGGAGTTGAAGAATTTTTTCAAAGTCCTTGAGTGTTCTGATGAGCAGAAGGTCGAATATGCCACCTACATGCTAGCTGGTGAGGCCAAAAATTGGTGGAAAGGAGCATTGCAGTTAATGGAGGCCCGTAACACTCCGCTCACGTGGGAGAACTTTAAGATTGCCTTCTTAGAGAAGTATTACCCAATGAGCGTGAGAAACCAGAAGGAAATTGAGTTTATGCAGATTAAACAAGGAAACATGCCTTTTCAGGAATTTATATCCAAGTATGAAGAGTTGTCTCATTTCTCTTCTTACTTGAAACACAATCCAGACGAGGTTTGGAAGGCCATGCATGTGACCTCAGCTCTTAATTCTGCTATGAGTAATGTGATAGCTCCTCTTGTTATTAAGAACTATGCAGAATTAGTGAACAGGTGTCGCATTGTTGCCAGAAATTTGGAGAAGACCGATAGGGTCAACTTCAATAACAAGCGACCGATGAATTATTCCAAGGGCGGAACTAGCCAGGGAAAGAAACCTATGATGAGCAAACCTGCACCCAAACTTTGTTCTAAATGCGGTAAAACCCATGGAGATAAGCCATGCCAGCTTAGATCGAATGTCAGTTACACTTGTGGTGTGACAGGGCATTTTGCTAGAGATTGTCCTCAGAAGACACAGACCCCTGCTGGAGTGAAACCGCCTACTAGGGGAAGAGTCTTTACCCTCAAGGGCGAAGAAGCGACTGAATCCGATGATCTTATCGAGGGAACATGTATAATAAAATGGTAAGTCTTTACATGTACTGTTTGACTCGAGTGCGACGCACTCAATAATTAATTCTAAGTGTGTGAAGGATTTGAAGTTGCCATTGACTACTCCTCCATATAACTTATCGATTTCTACTCCTACGGGAGAGCGTGTTGTGACTTCATTGGTTTGTTTGAACTGTCCAATTGTTTTGGAGAATAGACGTTTTGAAATTGATTTGATTTTTTTAAATCTATCAGGGATTGATGTAATCTTAGGCATGAACTGGCTGTCTGAAAATAATGTGGTCCTTAACTGTTGTGAAAAATCTGTGATGTTTTTAGATACCAAACCTGTTAGTCAAAGAAATGAGGAAAAGATCCAAAAAGTAAGTTTTCTATGTTCCTCCGAAGTAGAGATGTCACATACACTTAGTAGTATTCCTATCGTCTCCAATTTTCCTGATGTTTTTCCAGAGGAGATAACTAGTCTCCCTCTAGAGCGGGAAGTTGAGTTCTCTATAGAGTTAGTCCCTGGGACGGGACCGATCTCTGTAGCTCCTTATAGAATGGCCCCTCCCGAGTTAGGTGAACTAAAGACATAGATAAAGGATCTTTTGAGTAAACAATTCATCAGGCCTAGTGCATCACCATGGGGTGCACCGGTACTATTTGTGAAAAAGAAAGATGGGAGCCTTAGGATGTCTATCGATTATAGACAACTTAATAAGGTAACCGTGAAGAATAAGTACCCACTTCCTAGAATAGATGATCTTGTAGATCAGTTAAGGGGAGCCACAGTGTTTTCCAAGATTGATTTGAGCTCAGGATACCATCAAATCAGAGTCAAGGCAAAGGATATCCCTAAGACTGCCTTTAGGACTAGATACGGGCATTATGAATTCCTTGTGATGCCATTTGGTCTGACAAACGCTCCCGCTATTTTTATGGATTATATGAATCGTATCTTTAGACCCTACATCGATCAGTTTGTGGTAGTGTTTATTGATGATATCTTAGTGTATTCTAGGAATAGGGAAGAACATGAGGAACATCTTAAAGTCATGCTAGAAGTGCATAGGGAAAAGAAATTGTACGCCAAGTTGTCTAAGTTTGAATTTTGGTTAGAGGAAGTCAAATTCTTAGGACATGTGATCTCTAAGGAAGGAGTAGCTGTAGATCCTAGTAAGACGGATGCTGTGGCTAGTTGGGAGAGACCTAAGACAGTGACTGAAATTCGTAGCTTTCTCGGATTAGCTGGTTACTATAGGAGGTTTATAGAAGGGTTTTCGCAAATCGCATTACCCATGACAAGGTCGACACGAAAGGAGGCACAATTTGTGTGGACCTTAGAGTGTGAAAATAGTTTCCAAATCCTGAAAGAAAGGTTAACCACCACACCGGTGTTAGTCATATCCGATCCTTTAGGTGAGTTCGAGTTGTACACCGATGCGTCTAGAAAAGGATTAGGTTGTGTCTTAATGCAAGAAAAGAGGGTAGTTGCGTATGCATCTAGACAGTTGAGACCTTATGAGGAGAATTACCCAACTCATGACTTAGAGTTAGCCGCCATAGTGTTTGCCCTAAAGATATGGAGACATTATCTTTATGGCATTAGGTTTGAGATATTTAGTGACCATAAAAGTCTCAAATATCTCTTTGATCATAAAGAATTAAACATGAGACAGAGAAGATGGATGGAATTCTTAAAGGATTATGATTTTGAATTAAAATACCATCCCAAAAAGGCAAATGTGGTCGCAGACGCCTTAAGTAGAAAATCTTTACACATGTCTCACTTAATGGTTAATGAATTGAAGTTAATAGAAAAGTTTAGAGATATGAATTTATCTACTTTGATTTTACCTAATAGGATATGTCTGAATCAGTTGAGGATAGAATGTGACCTTAGGGCTCAGATACTCGAAGCTCAAAAAGGGGATGAATTCTTAAAGTCTCCAAAGGACTCAAAGAAATTCATTGAGTCATTGGATGGAGTCGTGACGTTTCAGGGTAGAGTGTATGTTCCAAATCAAGGAGGACTAAGGGATAAAGTCCTAGAAGAAGCCCATAAGAGTAGTTATACCATACATCCGGGTGCCATTAAAATGTATCAAGATCTCAAGAAGAGATTCTTGTGGCCATGCATAAAAAGGGATATAGCAGAGTATGTCGCTAAGTGTCTAATATACCAGTAGGTGAAGATTGAACATCAGAAACCTGCGGGATTGTTACAACCCTTAGATGTCCCTGAATGGAAATGGGATCAGATTTCCATGGATTTCATTGTAGGATTACCGAAGACACAGTTAGGAAATGATGCTATCTGGGTGATAGTGGACAGATTAACTAAATCAGCACATTTCCTACCAATTAAGATAAGTTTCTGATTAGAAGTTAGCTCACTTGTACATTCAAGAGATAGTGAGGTTCCATGGAGTTCCCCTAGTATTGTCTCAGATAGAGACCCTAAATTTACTTCTAGATTTTGGAACGCCTTGCAGGAAGCATTCGGTACAAAACTGAATTTTAGTACTGCATATCATCCTCAAACTGAGCGAACTATTCAGACCCTAGAGGATATGCTCAGAGCATGTGCTCTTGAACAGACAGGAAGTTGGGATAAGAACATTCCAGTAGTGGAATTTGCGTATAATAATAGTTATCATTCCACTATAGAGATGGGTCCATATGAAGCCTTGTATGGGAGGAAATGTAGATCACCCATTTGTTGGTTTGAGATCGGGGAGAGACAATTGTTAGGTCCTGAACTTGTTCAAGAGACCACTGAATAGATAAAAATGATCAGGGAAAAGATGAGAAAAGCCCAGGATAGACAAAAGAATTATGCTGACAATAGGAGGAAACCATTGGAATTTGAAGAGGGGGATCATGTTTTCCTCAAATTTTCTTCGATTGCGGGTATTGGTAGAGCTATTAAGTCCAAAAAATTGAGTCCAAGATATATAGGACCTTTCCAAATTTTGAAAAGAGTTGGTTCATCAGCCTATCAGATTGCATTACCCACATTTTTGTCAACTCTCCACAATGTTTTCCATGTGTCACAACTTCGAAAATATATTTCAGATCCTTCACATATTTTGGATGTTAGAACAGTACAAGTAAAAGAGAATTTGATTTATCATCCTAGACCGATAAAGATCATTGATTCGGATGTTAAGCAATTGAGAAACATGACTATTCCATTAATGAAGGTTTCATGGGATGAATCTTCTCCTCAAGAAGCAACATGGGAGAACGAAGAGGCTATGAGGCAATCATATTCGGAACTATTCCCGTAAATAGGTGAGTTCTCAAATTTCGAGGACGAAATTTTAAATAAGGAGAGGGGAATTGTAACATTCGCCTCTCCCAATGATGTAATTAATTGTTTGATAGATGAATTAAGGTTTTTGTATGTGTTTGATGCATCTAGAAGCATGTAAAATTGCATTATAAATAGGTTAATTATGTTAGAGGGACTCGAATGAAAAGAAAAGAAGGGTTAGATGGAAGAGGACTTAGGTGTAAGGAAAAGCTTTATGGGGGATGTAATTCATAATTTTAGCTTAGAGTCATAGTGACCAACAGAATTTTGAACACTTCCCGCCTGAGTGTTAAGGTAGAGTGATTAACTCTATTTTTAATGAAAACAACGAATTAAGTAGAATTAAGTATTTAAATGCAAGGAAAGAATGTTTAGGGGTGAGTCACCCCCTAATTGACACTTAAGGATAGGGAGGAGCTGCCACCTCTCCACACACTCACCATTTTCATCAACTAGTGAGAGGGGTAGAAAGAAGAAAGAGAAAAGCTTGAAGGGGAAGCTGGGAATTCGGACTAGGGCTAGATTCAGCTGGGGAAATTGATAGGATAGCGTCTACACATCACAAGAAACGTAATCTAGCTTGGAGTTAAGGTAATCATGGCTTCCAACTCTCACTTTTTGGAAAGTTAAGATTTTGATTGAAAATGGCCAATTTCAGATTTTGAACTTCTGGGCCGAAATAGAGAGTACAAACCTGCTTTTCTATGATTTTGGAACTCAGATGGATGCCTATTAATGTTTGCATGTATCTTTGAATGCTAACAATGAAGATTTAGAAATGGGTTTAGCTATGGGTTTTGGTGGCTTGTTCATAAGTAAATCTAAGGAAGTTTAAGCATGTTTGGGCTAAGATTGTTCACGGGTTTTATCATTTTTATGCTTGAGAATGTTTTGGAAACCTTGCATGTATTTGGATGATGAATTTTGAGTTGGAATATGTGATTTAAAGGTTTTGCGAAAACAGGGCAAAGGCACAACAGTCGACTGTTAGCCTCTAACAGTCAATTGTCGTGCCTGGAAATTCAAAGAAATTTAAGACAGAGGCACAACAGTCGACTGATAGGCTTAGCAGTTGACTGCTGTGTTCTTAACTCATCATATTTTTCCAAATTTTCCAGAGACGCATATGGCAGTCGACTGCCATGCCCAATCAGTCGACTTCCATGTTCTTGATTCATGAAAAACCCAGATTCAAGTTAGAAATTCAATTTGGTAAATATTTAATTGTTGAAGGTTTCAAGAGTAAGGAGCCGACTGCTATGCTTGGGACAGTCGACTGATGGAATACAGAGAGCTCCCAGTCGACTAGCAAGTTCAAGCAGTTGACTGATAAGCTACTGCCTCTTTTTATAT
>CM026263.1:13652889-13888328 GCA_014851425.1 Senna tora | reverse complement strand
TGGAAATATGACTTCCGCATGTGACTAGGATAGATCGCACGCATTGAGGCGTGTGATCAATATGTAAACTATATGTATGTGTGTGGTTGAATATATGTATGAATGGATACAGGACTTCTTCATGTGATTAGGTAGATCGCACACACTGAGGCGTGTGATCAATATGTATAATATACGTATGTGTGATTGGATATATGTATATATATAGACTGAAGCGGTGCTGAGCGAACCGTGGATGGCGAACTACTTTGGTCACCGAAAATGGATGGCCGTAAATATTAATATTGATTGTATTAGAAAAGGGGTAGATATGAACATGTATAAATGTTAATCAGGGATTAGAGGCTTACGGGAAAAGAGAAATCCTACCTCCCGTGCCGGTCACGGACCTTCGAAATGGGGTCGTGACAAAAGTGATGAGTCTGACTTCGACTACCGAACAGAAGGTGAAGATGATTTTATTGATGATCATGTCACTAAAAGTGATGAAGAGATTCAAGATGATGATGACATTATATAATTTAAAGCTTTAAGAATAATAATGGCGCCACAGTATAGACATAAAATGAATTATTAAAGGTGGTAATTGTTATGATCTTGCTAATTTTGTTACGTTGTTCTTGTTGAATGTGTCCCCTTTTGGCTGGTGATAAAATATTCCATCAATATTATTTCCACATGGCTCTAAACATTTTTGTTTATATTTGTAGGTATGGCAAGAGGAAAAGGGAGAGGTACAATAGCTGGAGTAAGGAGAGGTGGAGGAATTATGGTTGAAAATGATGGCGGAAGTGCATGCTCCAGACTAAGGAAAGGTAGAAGTTTCTCCTCACTTGAGACATCTTCTTTGAATGCTTAAAAGGTGTAAGTAAGTTAAGTGTGTAAAGTCATATTGTGAATTCCTTCCTTTTGTGTGAATTTATGATTAATGAATAATATTGTGAATTCCTTGTTTTTGGTTAAATTACTCAGTCATATTGTGAATTTCCTCTTTCAGAAGAGGTTTGAAAGTCAAATGAGAGAGTCATTTGATGACGCATCAGAGGACAACAACAATGGTGATGATGTAGATATCGTGGAGGCCACTACCAAAAAAAGAGTTATCTATTTGGACCAAGGTTGTTGGTGGCCCATCTAGTGGAAGAATTTATGGTCTTGGATCATTGGCTTCAACAGTTTGTATTGAAACCACTCCATCTACTCCACATGTGTCTAATTGTACTAGTCAAGAGAATTTGCAAGATGTGGAAAAAAGGATACGGGAAGATGTTCGACAAGAGATGCAAAAGGAAATGCAAGGCATGAAGAAGCAAATAATGGAGCAACTTCTAGTTAGTTATGGGATGCCTATTCCTTCACCACCATCACAACCTTTGGTTAGATCAATTGTGTCTTCCACACTCCCAAACAAAGATCTATAGTTTACTGGCTTATCTTATTTTGTTTGACAAAATTACTACTATTTTGCATTGTAAAACACTTGATACTTGGGAACCACCTTTTGGTAGCTTATTACTATTTTGTATAAGATACCATTCTTGGCAATCAATTTTTGGTATTAATGCATATGGTTTGTTTATAGTATTTATGTTTTTATAATTTTGTCATTTAAAAATTTATAGATATCAAATTTGTGACAAGCAGCTTTATTGTTAAATATTGGTCAGAAAAAAAATTTGTATTTTAATGAATTCTGACAGATCTCATGTAGTTTTTTCGAAGGTCACAAAATTGTGTATTTCTGACGGGGGTTTATATTATTTCTGAGAATTACATCCGTCAAAACAGCAATGATTTTTTACGCATATGAGCTGTCAAACATTCGGTCGGTTTTTTTGGTGGCAAAATTATTTTTAACGGACAATATATCTGTCAGAACTTTTTTTGACGGTCTTCTTCGGTCAGAAACATTTTTTACGGAACTTTGTCCGTCCAAACTACTTATGAAGGCAATTAATAGTCGTCATAAACGTTTCTGACAGATATGGTATCCGTCAGAAATATTTTTTTACGCCAAAAAAACCGACCGCATGTTTAACGAATTGTGTCCATTAGAAAATGGCTGGTTCTGACGGATATCACGTTATTTCTTACGGTTTAGTCCATCAAAAAACCATTTTTTTTAGTAGTGCCCTAAACCCTAAATCATAAACCCCAAACACTAAACCCTAAACCCTGAACTTCAATCCCCAAACCCTAGACCCCAAAACCCAAAAGCCTAAACCAGAAATTGTAAATGGTGACCCCTAAACCTTAAACCCCAAACCCAAAACATAAAACCCAAAACCCTAAATCCTAAATACAAAAGCCTAAACAATAAACCCAGCACCCAAGTCCCAATACCCAAAACCCTAAATCCCAAAACCCAAACCCAAAACCCTAAACCCTAAACCTTAAACCCTAAACCCAAAACCCTAAACCCTAATCCCTAAACCTTAAACCCTAAACCGCAATCCCTAAACCTTAAACCATAAACCTAAAACCTAATACCCTAAATAACAAACCCAAAGCCCTAAACCCAAAACCCAAAAACCTAAACCCAAAACCCTAAACCATAAATTCTAAATCTTAAACCCAAAACCCTAAACCCTGAATTCCAAACCCTAAAGACTAAACCCTTAACCCAAAATCCAAAATCCTAAACCCTAAACCCTTAACCCAAATCCCAAAACCCTAAATCCTAAACCCTAAACCCAAAACCCGAAACTCTAAATCCAAAATCCTAAACCCTAAACACAAAAGCCTAAACCCTAAACCAAAAACCCAATGACCAAAACCCTAAACCCCAAACCCTAAACCCAAAACCAAAACCCTAAATCCTAAATCCAAATCCCTAAACCCTAAACCCTAATCCCCAAACCTTAGACCATAAACCTAAAACCTAAAAGCCAAAACCCAAAACCCAAAACCCTAAATACTAAATACTAAATCCTAAACCCTAAGCCCAAAACCCAAAACCCTAAAGCCAAAACACAAAACCTTAAACCCCAAACCCTAAAGCCTAAACTCTAATCCCAAAACCCAATATCCTAAATCCTAAACCTTAAACCCTAAACCCAAAACCCAAGACCTTAAATCCTAAACCCTAAACCCTAATACCCAACCCCTAAACCCTATATCCAAAATCCTAAACCCTAAACCCAAAACCCTAAACCCTAAACCCATAAACCTAAAACCTAAAACCCTAAATCATTAACCCTAAACCCTAAACCCTAAATCCCAAAACCCTAAATGCCAAACCCTAAACCCTAAACCATAAACCATAAACACAAAAGCCTAAACACTAATCCCTAAACCATAAACCCCAAACCCTAAACCATAAACCCTACACTCTAAATCCGAAACCTAAACCCTAAACCCTAAATACTATATCCCAAACCCTAACCACTGAACCTTAAACCTCAAACCCCTAGCCCTAAACACTAAACCTTAAACCTCAAACCCTAAACACGAAACCCTTAACACTAAATCCAAAACCTTGAACTCCAATCCCGAAACCCTAAACCCTAAACCCTAAACCTTAAATCCTAAACCCCAAACCCTAAACCCAAATCCCTAAATTTAAATCCCTGAACACTAAACCCAAAACCCAAAACCCTAAACTTTATACACTAAATCCTAAATCCCAAACCCTAAACCCTAAACTCTAAACCCTAATCCCTAAACCCAAAACCATAATCCCTAAGTCCCAAATTGTAAACCTTAAATCGTAAACCATAACTCGAAATTTTAAACGATATACACTAAAACCCAATCCTTAAACCCTAAACTCCAAACCATGAAGCATAAACCTTAAACCCTAAACCCTAAATACCAAACCTTAAACCCTAAACCCTAAACCCCAAACCTCAAAAACAGTAAATTCCAAACCATAAACCCTAAACCTCATACCCTAAAATGTAAATCCCAAACCCTAAACCCTAAACCCAAAACCCTAATCCCTAAATCCCAAATTGTAAACACTATACCCTAAACCAAGACAACAAAATGTAAATTGTAAACCCTAAACCCCAAACCCCAATTGCTAAACCCTAAGCCCTAAATCATAAACCCAAAACCCTAAACGTAAACCTGAAACCCTATACCCTAAACCCCAATCCCTGAACCCAAAATCCTATATTCTAAATCCTAACCCTAAATCCTAAACCCTAAACCCTAAACACTAAATGTCAAACCCTAAACCCTAAGCCCTAAACCAAAATGCTAATCCCAAAATCCAAAACCTTAAACACTATTTGCTAAATCCCACACCCAAAACACTAAACACTAAACCATAACCCCTAAACCCTAAACCATAAACCTTAAACCCTAATCCCAAACACTAGATCCTAAACCCTAAACGCTAAACCCAAAACCCTAAATCCTAAATACTAAATTCTAAACCCTAAACCCAAATCCCAAACCCTAAAAACTAAACCCTAAACCCTAAACCCTAAATCGTAAACCTTAAATACTAAATCCTAAACCCTAAACCCTAAACCAAAACCCTAATCCCAAAATCAAAACCCTAAACACTAAATCCTAAACACTAAATCCTATACCAAAACCCTAATCCCAAAGTCCAAAACCCTAAACCCTATTTGTTAAATCCTAAACCCTAAACTGGAAACACTAAACCATAAACCCAAAACCCTAAACGCCAAATCCCAAAACTGAGACCTTAAACCCTATACCCTAAAGCTAAAACCCTAAACCCTAAACCAAAAACCAAAAAGCCTACACCCTAAACCCTAAACCCTAAATCCAAAACCCTAAAACCTAAACCCTAAACCCTAAATCCAAAATCCAAAATCATAAATCGTAAACCTTAAACCCAAAACCCAAAACCCAAGACCCTAAATCCTAAACCCTAAACCCTAAACCCTAAACCATAAACCCTAAACCCAAAACCCTAAATCCTAAACCATAAACCTCAAACCCTAAAGCTTAAACCATAAACACAAAATCCTAAACACTAAACCCTAAACCATAAATCCCAAAACTATAAACCATAAACCCTAACCCCTAAATCCTAAACCCCAAACCCAAAACCCTAAACCATAAAGCCTAAACCCTAAATCCCAAACCCTAAACACTAAACCTTAAACCTCAAACCCTAAACCCCAAACATAAATCCTAAACCCAAAATGCCAAACCCTAAACACGAAACACTAAACCCTAAACCCTAAGTCCTAAACCCTGAACTCTAATCTCCAAACCCTAAACCCTAAACGTTAAACCCTAAACCATAAGTCCTAAACCCCAAACCTTAAACACTAAACCCAAAACCCTAATCCTCAAATTTAATACCCTGAACACTAAGTCCAAAACCTTAAACCCTAAGTCCCGAACCCCAAACCCTAAACCCTAAACCCAAAATCATTATCCCTAAGTCCCAAATCCTAAACACTAAAACCGTAACTCAAAACTGTAAATTGTAAACTCTAAAACCCAACCTTAAGCCCTAAACTCCAAACCATAAACCTCAAACCTTAAACTCGAAACCCTAAATTCCAAACCTTAAACCCTCAACCCCAAACCTTAAACCCTAAATTCCAACCATAAACCCTAAATCTTATACCCTAAACCCTATATCCCAAGCCATAAACCTTAAACCCTAAACCCTAATCCCTAAATCCTAAACCGTAAACACAAAACCCTAAAACATCACTCGAAACTGTAAATTGTAAACCCTAAACCCCAAACCTTAATCCCTAAACCCCAAACCCAATCGCTAAACCCTAAACCGTAAACTGTAAATCCTAAAGCCTTTACCTTAAGCCCAAATCCCTAAACCCTAAACCCTAAACTCTAAATCCTAACCCCAAACCCTAAACACTAAATATCAAACCCTAAACTCAAAACCCTAAAGCAAAACCCTAATCCCAAAATCCGAAATCCTAAACCCTAATTGCGAAATCCCAAACCCTAAACACTAAACACTAAACCCAAAACCCTAAACCCTAAACCCGAAACCATAAACCCGAAACCCTAAATCCCAAACCGTAAACCCTAAACCTTAATTCGTAAAATCAAAAACCTAAACCCTAAATCCCAAACCCTACACTTTAAGCACCAAACCCTAAACTTTAATCCTAAACCCAAAACCCAAAAACCTAAACACTAGACCATAAACCCAAAACCCTAAACCCTAAACCCAAAGCCTTAAAGACTAAGGCCTAAACCCTAAACTTTAAACCTTAAACCGTAAATCCTAAACAACAAACCCTAAACCATAAATCCTAAATTCTGCACCCTAAACACGGAACCCTAAGCCCTAAACCCTAAAACCACAACCGTAAACACCGAACCCTAAAGCCTAAACCCAAAATCTAAAACCCTAAACCCTAAACCCTTAAGAGCAAACCCAAAACCCAAAACCCTGAACTCCAATCCCCAAACCATAGACGTTAAACCCAAAATCCCAAAACCCTAAACCCTAAACCCAAAATTATAAATTGTAAACCCTAAACCCCAAAAGGAAACCCCTAAACCATAAACTCTAAACCCCAAACCCCAAACCGTAAACCCAAAATCCAAAACCCAAAATCTTGAACCCTAAACCCAAACCCTAAATCCTAAATTCTAAACACTAAACGAAAACCCTGAACCCTAAATCCTATACCTTAAACTCTAAACGCTAAACCTTATACCTTAAACTATAAACCCTGAACCCTAAACCCTAAATCCCAAAACCAAAACCATAAACCCTAAATCACAAACCCTAAATCCTAAACCATAAACCGTAAACCCGAAACATTAAACCATAAACACAAAACCCTGAACCCTAACCCCTAAACCCAAAACCCTAAACCCTATATCATAAACGCCAAACCCTAAACCCTAAATTGGAAACCCTAAACACTATACCTTAAATGCCAAACCACAAATCCTAAATCCTTAACTCCAAACCCCAAACCCTAAACCCTAAACCCTAAATGCTAAACTCAAAATCTAAAACTCTAAACCCTAAACCCTTAAGACCAAATCCTAAACCATAAACCCTAAACCCTGAACTTCAATCCCCAAGCCCTAGACCCTAAACCCAAAAGCCTAAACCCGAAACTATAAACTGTAAACCCTAAAGCGTGAACCCCAAACCATGGACACTAAACCCTAAACCCAAATCCCTAAATACTAAATCTTAAACCCTAAATGCTAAACCCAAAACCCAAAACCCTAAACCCCAAACCCTAAACCCTAAACCATAAATCGAAAACCTTAAATCCTAAATCCTAAACCCTAAACCCTAAATCCTAAACCTTAAACCTTAAATCCTAAACCCAATATCTAAATCCCCAAAACCTAAACCCTTAAGCCCAAACCCTAAACCATGAACTTCAATCCACAAACCCCAGACTCGAAACCCTAAAACCCAAAAGCCTAAACCCGAAACTGTAAACTGTAAACCCTAAACCCCAAACCCTAAACACTAAACCCTGAACCCAAAACCCTAAATCCTAAACCTTAAAACCTAAACCCTAAACCCTAAACCCTAAACCCTAAAACCAAAATCCTAAATCCAAAACCCTACACCCAAAACTGCAGACCCTAAACCTTAAACCATAAACCTAAAACCCTAAATCACAAACCCTAAACACTAAATCCTAAACCAACAACCCAAAACACTACATCACAAACCCTAAATCCTAAACAATAAACCACTAACACAAAACCCTAAACCCCAAACCCTAAACCCCAAACCCCAAACCCTAAACCACAAACCCCAAACCCTAAACCCTAAATCCTAAATCCTAACCCTAAATCCAAAACCCAAAACCCTAAACCCTAAACCCTAAGCCTTAAACCATGAACCTAAAACCTAAAATCCTAAATCACAGTCCCTAAACACTAAATCCCAAATCCAATACCCAAAATCCCAAATCACAAACCCGAAACCCTAAACGATAAACCATTAACACAAAACCCTAAACTCTAAACCCTAAACCCTAAATCCTAAACCCAAAACCCTAAACCCAAAACCCAAATCCATAAACCCTAAACCCAAAACCCTAAATCCTAAAACCTAAACCCTAAATAGAAAACCCTAAACCCCAAACCCCAAACCCCAAACTCAAAACCTGAAACCCTAAACCCTAAATCCTAAATCCTAAACCCTACACCCAAAACCCTAAACCCTAAACCATAGACACTAAAATATAAACACTAAACCCTAAATCCTAAACCCAAAACCCCAAATCATAAACCTTAAACCCTAAATCCTAAACCCCAAACCATGAGTCCTAAACCCTAAACACTAAACCCCTCAAACACCAAGCGCCAAAGACCAAATCCTAAACCCCAAATGCCAAACCCCAAACCCTAAACCCTAAACACGAAAACCTACACCCTAATTCCTAAACCTTAAACCCAGAAGTCTAATACCCATCCCCCAAAAGCCAAAACCATAAATCCTAAACTCGAAGCTGTAAACTGTAAACCTTAAACCCCAAAACTCAAACCCTAAACCCTAAATCCACAATCCTAAATCCCATACCTAAATCCTAAATCCTAAACCCTAAACCATAAACCAAAAACACTAAAATTGATACCCTAAACCATAAACACAAAACCCTAAACCCTAAACCCTAAACCCAAAACATTAAACCAATACCCTAAACCCTGTATCGTAAATACCAAACCCTAAACCATAAACCCTAAACACTAAATCGGAAACCCTAAACACTAAACCTTAAACCCCAAAACCCAAACCCTAAATCCTTAACCCCAAACCCCAAACCAAAAACCCTAAACCCTAGACCATAAACTCAAAACTTTAAATTCTAAACCTTAAACCCCAAACCTCCAACCCAAAACCCGAAACCCTAAACCCCAACTGTAAACCCAAACCCCAAACGTAAACACTAAACCCAAAACCCTGAACTCTAAATCCCAAACATCTAACCCTAAACCCTAAACTCTAAATATCTAACCCTAAACACTAAGCCCTAAAGCCTAATCCCTAATCCCGAAACCCTAACCCCAAAATCCAACAACCTAACACCTAAGCCCTAAATCCTAAACCTTAAACACTAATCCCTAAACCCTAAATCAAAAACTCAAAACTGTAAATCATAAAACTTAAACCCCAAACCCCAAACCCTAAACACTAAATCCTAAACCTTAAACCCTGAACTCCAATACCCAAACCCTAAACGCTAAACCCTAAACCCCAATCCCTAAAGTTTAAACCCTAAACACTAAACCCTAAACTCTAAACTATAAACCGTAAACCATAAATCCCGAAAACTAATACCGTTAACCCGAAACCCAAAACCCTAATTCCTAAATGCCAAACCCTCAACACAAAACCCTAAACCATAAACTCAAACTGTAAATTGCAAACCCTAAACTCTATGCCCCAAACCCTAAACACTAATCCCTAAATTTGAAACATTAAACCCTAAATCCCAAACCTTAAACCCTAAACTCCAAACCATAAACCCTAAACCTTATACCCAAAACCCTAAATCCCAAACCCTAAACCTTACACCCTAATCCCTAAACCCAAATCCTAAATCCCTAAATCCCTAAACCATAACTCAAAATTGTAAATTGTAAACCCTAAACCCTAAACCCCAATCGCAAAAACCCTAAACCCTAATCCCTAAACCCAAAAGCCAAAACTCTAAATCCTAACCCCAAACCCTAAACCATAAACCCTAAACACTAAACCCTAAAGGCTAAACAAAAAACCTTAATCCCAAAATCCAAAACCCTAAACCCTAATTGCTAAGTCCCAAACCCTAAACACTAAACCCTAATCCCTAAATCCCAAACCCTCAACCCCAAACCCTAGACCCAAAACTCAAAACCCTAAATACTAAACCCTAAACACCAAACCCTTAGCCTAAACCCTAAAATCCAAAGCCACTTTAAACCATAAACTCAAGAACCTAAACCCTAAATCCCAAACCCTAAACTTTAAACCTCAAACCCTAAACTTTATATAGTAAACCCTAAACCCAAAACCCAAAACCCAAAACCCTGAACCCAAAACCCTAAACCCTAAAGGGTAAACCCTAAACTTTAAACCCTAAACCTTAAACCCTAAATCCCAAACCCCAAACCCTAAACCTTAAACCCTAAATTCTAAAAACTAAACACCAAACCCTAAACCCTAAACCCTAATCCCAAAATCTAAAAGCCTAAACCCAAAACCCTTAAGGGCAAACCCTAAACCTTGAACTCCACACCCTAAACCTTAGATGCTAAATGCCAACCCCCAAAACCCAAAACCCTAAACCCAAAATTGTAACTTGTAAACCCTAAACCCCAAATCCAAAACGTTAAATCCCAAACCCTAAATCCTAAACCCTAACTCCTAAACCCCAAATCCTAAACCCTAAAGCCTAAATCCCAAACATTAAACACTAAACGCTAAACCTTAAACCATAAACTATAAACACAAAACCTAAATTGCTAAATTTCAAACCCTAAACCATAAACCCCAAATCCAAAACCCTAAACCCTAAACGCTAAATAATAAACCATAAAGCCAAAACCATAAACTTGAACCACTAAACCATAAACACATAACCTTAAACCTTGAACCCTAAACCCAAAACTTTAAACCCAAAACCCTAAACCCTATATTGTAAACGCCAAACCCTCAACCCTACACCATAAACCCTAAATCGGAATCCCTAAACACTAAACCTTAATACCCAAACCTCAAACCCTAAATCCTTAACCAGAAATGCGAAACCCCAATCCCAAAACCCTAAACTCTCAACATGAAATCCTAAACCTTGAACCCTAAACCCTACACTCCAATCCGCAAAAGCCTAAACCCTAAACTCGAAACTGTAAACTATAAACCCTAAACCCCAAACTGTAAACCCAAAACCCTAAAACCTAAACCCAAAACCCCAAACACTAAACCCTAAACCCAAAACCATAATCCCTAAATCCCAAACCGTAAACATTAAACCCTAAACCATAAACTCGAAATTGTAAATTGTAAATTGTAAACCCTAAACCCCGAACCTTAAACCCCAAATCCCAAATATAAACCCTAAACCCTATTCCCTAAACCCAAAACCCAACACTCTAAATCCTAAACCACAAACCCCAAACCCTAAACCCTAAATCAAAAACTTGAAACTGTAAATCGTAATCTTAAACCCCAAACCCTAAACCCCAAACCATAAATCCTAAACCCCAAACTCGAAACCCTGAACCCTAATCCCTAAACACTAAATCCTATACCCTAAACCTTGAACTCCAATATCCAAACCATAAATGCTAAACCCCAAACCCCTAGACCCGAAACTGTAAACTGTAAACTAAAAACTCAAAAATGCCAAACCCTAAACCTTGAACCCGAAACCCGAAACCCTAAACCCTAAATTCTAAACCTCAAACCCTAAATCTAAAACCCTAATACCTAAATTTAAAACCCTAAACCATAAACCCTAAACCGTAATCCTTAAACAATAAACCTTGAATCTCAAACCCTTAACCCTAAACCTAAAATCATAATTCCTAAATCCCAAACCCTAAACCATAAACACTAAACCTTAATCTTAGAACACTAAACCCTAAATACTAAACCCCAAACCCTTAACCCTAAACCCTACACTCTAAACCCTAAACCCTGAACCATAAACCCAAGACCTGACACCCTAAAACCGAAACCCTAAACCCTAAAACTTAAACTTTTAACACTAAACCCGAAGCTCTCAATCCTAGTCCCTAAACA
Source organism: Senna tora (assembly GCA_014851425.1). Taxonomy (NCBI): domain Eukaryota; kingdom Viridiplantae; phylum Streptophyta; class Magnoliopsida; order Fabales; family Fabaceae; genus Senna; species Senna tora. The sequence continues at coordinate 13,876,645 of CM026263.1, read as the reverse complement.
CAAAACCCTAGACCCTAAACCACAAACCTGAAACTATAAACCGTAATCCTTAAACCCCGAACCCTAAACCTTAAATCCCACACTCAAACCCTAAAGCCTAAATCCTAAATACCAAACCATAAATCTTAAACGATAAATCCTATATCCTAAACCCTGAACTCCCAACACGAAACCCTAACCCCAGTCCCTATGCCTTAAACCGTAAACCCTAAACCTTAAACTTTTACCCCTAAACTTGAAACTCGAAATCCTAAACCTTGAACCCCAAATTCTAGACCCTAACCCTAAACCCTAAACTCTAAACCATAACCCGAACCAGAAACTTCAACCCCTAAATCTCAACCCTTAATGTAAAACCCTAAACACTAAACCCTAAACCCAAAGCCCTTAAACCACAAACCCGGAATTGTAAATAGTAAACCCTAAATCCCAAACCCTAAACCCAAAACCCTAAATGTGAGACCCCAAACCCTAAATCGAAAACCCTAAACTGTATATTCAAAACCCAAAACCCTAAACACCAAACACTAGACCCTAAACCCAAACCCCTAATTGCAAAACCCTAAACACTAAACTCTCAACCTTAAACCCAAAAACCTAAACCCTAAATCCTAAACCCTAAACCATAAACCCAAAACCAAAGAATTGCAACTGTAAACCCTAAACCCAAACCCCAAAATAGTAAATCCTAAACCACAAACCCTAAATCGTGAACCTAAAACCCTAAACTGTAAATCCCAAACCTTAAACCGTATACCCTAACCCCGTAACACCAAATCCTAAACTCTGAATCCAAAATCTTAGACCCTAAACCCAAAACCCAAAACTAAAAACGCTAAACGCTAAATCCCAAACCCTAAACCCTAAACATAAAACCCTAAACCCTAAACCCTAAACCCCAAACCCTAAACCCTAAACTCTAAACCTTAAGCCCTAAATCTAAAACCCTTAAACCATAAACCTAGAATTGTAAAATGTAAACCATCAATCCCAAACCCCAAACCCTAAACCCTAAATCCCAATCCCTAAAACCTAAATTTAAAACCCAAAACCCCAATCCCAATACCCTAAACCCTAAATCAAAAACCCTAAACCGTAAATCCTAAACCCCAAACCCTAAACATCAAACCCTAAACCCTAAACACAAAACCCAAAACCCGAAATGCAAAACCCCAAACACTAAACTCTCAACACTAAACTCAAAACCCTAAACCCTAAATCCCAAACCCTAAACACTAAACCCAAATCCATTAACTTGAAACTGTAAACTGTACACCCTAAACCATAACCCCGAAACTGTAAATCCTAAACCACAAACCCTAAATTGTGAACCCAAAACCCCAAATGCTAAACCCTAAACCCTAACCCCGTAATCCAAAATTCTAAACCCTAAACCCTAATCGCTAAACCCAAAACCATAAACGTTAAACACTAAATCCTAAACCCCAAATCCTAAATCCTAAACCCTAAGCCCCAAGCCCCAAACCCTAAATGCTAAATCCTATGCCCTAAACACTAAACTCTAAACCCTAAACCTTAAACCCTAAACCCTAACCATAAACCCAAAACCCTAAACCCTAAATCCGAAACCCTTAACAATAAACCTAAAACCCCAAACCCTAAATCTTAAACCTGAAACCCTAAGCCCTAAACCCTAAATCTGAAACCCTAAACCCTAAACCCTGTACTCCAATCCTCAAACCCTAAATGTAACATCCTGAAATTAAAATAAAAGTTTAACTAACTTTTCTTGCTTGGACTTTTCTATTTTAAGTGTTTGTGTGACTGATTGCTCTTGCAAAAAGGATAAGGAACCCTAATTAGGAGGGGAGAAGCTTAGGACTGAAGAAAAGTGGTAGTGAAAACCCTAATGATAACCTTAACGAATATATTGATAGGAGTTTTAAACCCTTTTGAATTATGTAAGTTGAACTGAGCAAGAAAGACCAATTTGACCTAGGTTTGGTAATCCAAGACACTCTAGGGTCACCCTAAGATCTAAATGAGCACACCCAATCACAAGACCTACCCTGAATCGTCATGTTTTCCCTAGTAGAAATTTAGGGACCAAACTCAAAGAAAAAGGATTTTTGGGCATTTAGACCTAAACTGGGTTTAACTGAGAAAGAAAAGCTACATGACCCTAAAATACGAACCTAGAACACCATAGAAATGGTTTAAGAACACTTGACCCTAAGAGAAACCATGAATTCCTACTCTACCATCAAAAAGAACATAAGGATTAAATTGAAAAGAATTCAAAAATGGGCTAAGTCACCCTATCCTCCAATTAAGGCCACTAAAACCTTATTTATGCCAGCCAAACGAGGCCTTAATTACTGCCAGCACATCTGATAAACTGTCCACTTAAGGACTAAGTAGAATTGGAGCCGAGACACCTAGCAAAACCCATGCAAAAATAATCATGAAGCCACATTATTCATCACCATTATTTAAGGCAAAAACCGAGACACACATATAACCAGCAACCAAAACCGAGTTTGCTAGAGAGAAGAGTGAGCAAGAGTGAGATCAGAAGCAGAGAAAGGGAGAAAGTAGCTCGAAATCTTGAATTTAGAGGCAGAGAAGCAAGGTTGGAGGCTGAGAACTCAAAGACCTACACTAGGAAAGCTTGCTCTTACCTCTTAGCTTGGAACCGAGGCCCTAAAAGGGAATTCAGCTTGCTTTTTCTCTAGAAATTGCAAGGTAACGTAGGGTTACCTTTCCTCCTACCCATTGGAGTCAAAAGTATCCACCAAACAAGTGGTGGTATAACACTTTTTGACCATTTCTTTCTATTTCTAAATTATGAGCTCTGTTTTGGCAGCAAACCTTCTAATCAGTATACCCTAAACCAAAACCATAAACAAAAATTCCATACTCAAACCTTGAAGCCTAAACATTAACCCGTGAATCGTAACTCAAAATCAAACCTAAAACCACAAATCCCAATATCAAAACCCTAAACCCAAAACGCTATACCCTTAATCCCAAATCCCAAACACTAAACCATAAACCCTAAACCCTTAATCCCAAACCCTAACAACTAAAACATAAACGAAAAACCCTAAACCCTAAATCCCAAAACCTAAACACTAAACCCTAAACCCGGAACCATAAACTCGAAATTGTAAATTGTAAACCCAAAAACCTAAACTGCAAACCTGAAACCTGAAACCCTAAATCCTCAATCCCAAACGATAAATGCTAAACCCTAAACTTTAAACCCTAAACCTTAATGCAAAAACCCAAAACCTTAAATGCCGAATCCTAAAGACTAAGCCCTAAACCCAAAATTCTAAACCCAAAACCCTAAAAGGTAAATCCGAAACCCTAAACCCTAAACACCAAACCCTAAACCATAACACCAATCCCCAAACCCTCAACCATAAACCCTAAACCCTAAACACAAAAACTTAAGCCCCAAAAACCAATCCTCGAACTCCAAATCTGAAACCCAAAACCCTAAATCCAAAACGCTAAAACATAACCCCGAAACTGTAAACTGAAAGCCTTAAACCTGTAACCCTAAACAATGAACCCCAAACCCTAAACCCTAAACCTAAACCCCAAACCAATAACCCTAAACCATAAAACCTAAACCCAAAACCCTAATCTCCAAACACTAAATGCTAGACCCTAAACCCCAAACCCTAAACCCTAAACACTAAATCCTAAATCTAAACCTTCAACTCCTATCACAAAAAACCCTACACCCTAAACCCTAAACCCCAAACCCCTAACCCTAAACCCTAATCCCTTAACCTAAAACACTTACCCCAATCCCAAAACCCTAAACCCCAAAACCCCAAACCCTAAGACCTAAACCTTAAACCCCAAACCCTGAACCAGAAATTATAAACTGTAAACCCTAAACCCTATACTCTAAACCCTAAATGCTAGACTCCAAACCTTAAACCCTAAACCCTAAACACTAAACCATAAACCCAAAACCCTAAATGCGAAATCCTAAACCCTGAACTCTAAACCATAAACCTTAGCCACAAATCCTAAACCCTTAGCATCACCTCAGCCTAAAACTACAAACCATAAATTCTATACCATAAAAATTAAGTTTCAAACCATAAACACTAAGCATAAATACCCAGACCCTAAGTCATTAAGCCTAAACCTTAAACTGTAAATCCATAATCCAAAATCATAAGCATTAAACCCTAAATAATAAGCGTTACACCCTGAACTCGAAACCTTAAACCCTAAAGCCCAATCCCCAAACACTAAACCCGAAACCCTAAATCCGAAATCCTAAACTATAAACCTCAAACCCGAAACCCTAAATCCCAAAGCGTGGACAATAAACCCTAATCCCAAAACCATTAACTCAAAACCCAAAACCCAAAAACCGAAACCCTAAACCCCAAACTCAAAACCATAAACCCGAAAACAAAATCTGTAAATTGTAAACCGTAAACCGTAAACCCTAATCCCAAAACCCTGAACCCTAAACCCTAAAACCTCAACCCAAAATCGTAAATCATAAACTCTAAATCGTAAACCCTAAACACAAAACCTTAAACCCTAAACCCTAAACCAAAAACTCTAAATCCTAAACCCTAAACCGTAAATCCCAAATGCTAAATCCCAAACCATAAACACTAAACCGTATACCCTAATCCCAAAACCCTGAACCCTAAACCCTAAAACCTCAACCCAAAATCGTAAATCCTAAACTCTAAACCCTAAACCCTAAACACAAAACCTTAAACCCTAAACCCTAAACCAAAAACCCTAAACCGTAAATCCCAAATGCTAAATCCCAAACCATAAACACTAAACCCTAAAACCTAAACCCTAAACCTTAAACCATAAACCCACAACCTAAACCCCAAAACCCAAAACCCTAAACCCTAAACCCTTAACCAAAATCCTAAACCCTAAAGTCTAAACCCTAAACCCCAAACCATAAACCCTAAACACTAAACCTTAAATCTTAAACCCTAAACCCTAAACTTAAAACCCTAAATCTTAAATTCTAAACCCCAAACCATAAACCATAAACCCTAAACCCCGAACCCTATATCCTTAATCCTAAACCCTAAATCCAAAACCCAAAAAACAAAATCCCAAACCCTAAAAACTAAACCCTAAACCTTAAACCATAAACTCAAAACCCTAAACCCTAAATCCCAAACCCTAAACCCAAAACACTAAACCCTAACTGACAAACCCTAAACCCCAAACCCTCAACTCTAAACTTTAAACCCTAAACCTAAAACCCTACGACCTAAATCCGAAACGCCAAACCCTAAATGCTGAACCCTAAACACCAAATCCTAAACCGTAAAGCTTAAACACCAAACCCTAAACCCTAAACCCTGAGTCATAAACCCTAATGCCTAAACCCTGAACAACAATCCCCAAACCATAGACGCTCAACCCCAAACCCATAAACCAAATAACCTAAACTCTAAACCCGAAACTGTAAAGTATAAACACTAAATTGCAAACCCTATACTCTAAACCCCACACCCCAAATCCTAAACCCTAAAACCTAAACCCAAAACCCTAAACCCCAAATCCCAAAGCACAAACCCTAAACCCTAAATCCTAAACCCAAACTTTCATACTTAAAAAAAAATTCCTTTCCGGTTTCTTTTAACTTTCATACTATTTTTTTCTTTTTATATATTCTTATTAAAGTTTTAAATCCTAGCCTCGAAATCAATCATTTTTTAATTCTCAAAATTTTTAAATAAATCATTCTTTAATCCTCGAAATTTTCCAGGGTATTACAAAACCCAAAGGCCTAAACCTAAAACCCTAAATCCTAAATCCTAAACCCTAAACCCAAAACCCTGATCCCTATATCCCAAACATTAACACTAACCCATAAACCATAAACTCAAAACTGTAAATTGTAAATCCTAAACCCCAATCCTTAAATCCAAAACCCCAATCGGTAAACCCTAAATTGTAAACCCCAAACCCTAAACATAAACCCTAAACCCTAATTCCCAAACCCATAATACTAAAGTCTAAACCCCAAACCGTAAACCATAACACTAAACTGTAATCCCTAAACCTTAAACCCAAAACCCTAAATGCCAATTCCTAAACACTAAATCCTAAACCCGAAATTCTAAACCCAAAACCCAAAACGCTAAATATGAAACCCTAAATCCTAAATCCAAACCCTAAACCCTAACCAAAATCCCCAAACCCTAAACCCCAAACCCTCAACCATAAACCCTAAACCCTAAACACTAAACCTTAAGCCCCAAAAACCAATCCTTGAACTTAATCCTATACCCTAAACCCAAAGGTTTAATCCTAAAGCCAAAACCCTAAACTCCAAATACCAAACCCTAGGCCCTAAAGTCCAAACCCTAAACCCTAAACCCTAAATCCTAAATCTAAACTTTGAACTACTATCACAAAACCCTAAACCCTAAACCCGAAACCCTAAACCCTAAACCTTAAACCTACCCTAAACCCCAAACCTTAAACCCTAAGCTGTTAACCCAAAACCCTAAACACGAAATCCTAAACCCTCAATTCTAAACCCTCAACCCTATCCACAAACCCTAAACATTGAACCTCAACACAAACCCAAAACCGCAAATCCTAAATTCTAAATCCTAAACTTTAAGCCCTAAACCCAAAATCAAAAACCCAAAACCTTAAATCCTAAACCCTAAACACTAAACACTAAACACAAAACGTTAAACCCTAAACCCTAAATCCAAAATCCAAAGCACTAAACCCTAAACCATAAGCCTTAAACCTTAAACCTTAAACCCTAAAACCTAAAGCCCAAACTCCAAACCCTAAATCCTAAACCCTAAATCCAAAACTCTAACCCAAAATCCCAAACCTTGGACACTAAACCCTAAACCCTGAACCTAAAACCATAAACCCAAAACCTAAATCCCTAAAACGAAAACACTAAACCCAAACTCAAAACCCTAAACTCGAAACTGTAAACTGTAAACCCCAAACCCCAATCCCAAAATGTTGAACCCTAAACCCTAAACCCTCAACCCTCAAACCTAAACCTTAAATCCGAAACTCCAAACTCTAAAGCCTAAACACAAAACCATAAACCATAAACCCTAAACCTAAAACCCTCAATCCTAAAACCCAAACCCTAAACCATAAACCCTAAATCCTAATCGCTATATCCAAAACCCTTAAACCCTAAACCCAAAACCCTAAACCGTAAACCCAAAACCCAAAACCCAAAACCCTAAATCTTAAACCCTTAACCCTAAACCAAAATCTTAAACCCCAAACTCTAAACCCTAAACACTAAACCTTAAACCCTAACCCCTAAATCTAAAACCATAAATCCTAAATTCTAAACTCCAAACTCTAAACCATAAACCCCTAAACACTAAATCCTAAACCCTAAACCCTAAACCCTAAACTCTAAACCCTAAATCCCAAACACTAAACACTAAACCCTAAATCCCAAATCCTAAAACCAAAACACTTAACCCTAACTCACAAAACCTAAACCCTAAACACACAACCCTAAATCCTAAACTCTAAACTTTAAACCCTAAACCCAAAAACCTACACCTAAAATCCTAAACCCCAAACCCTAAACCCTAAACGGTAAACCCTAAACACCAAATCCTATACCCTAAACCCTAAAGACCATACCCTAAACCCTAAACACTGAACACCAATACCCAAATCTTAGACGCTCAACCCCAAACCCCAAAACCAAAAACTCTAAACCCGAAACTGTAAAGTGTAAACCCTACTATAATACCTCGGAAAAATTTCGAGGATTTAGGAATGATTTATTTAAAGTTTCGAGGATTAAAGAATGATTTATTTCGGGGCTAGGAATTAAAACTTTACAAGGAATATAGGAAAAGTATGAAAGTTAAAAGAAATTGGAAAGGAATTTTTTTCAAAGATTGTAATACCTGAAAATTTTCTCGAGGCTTAAAATAAAATAAAAGGGAAAGAAAAGAAGTAGAAAAAATATTTTGGGATTTAATTCAGGACCTAAGAAATTCGAAACCTGAATTAAATAGGGAAAGGGAGTAAATTTAAAATACATATTAGTTATTATTTATTTAATTATTAATTATTTAATTTTTAATTAAATTTATTTATTTATTTAATTTTTAGCTATTTTATTAATTAATTATTTTATTTATTTATTTAGTTAATTGGGGTGGGTGCCGTGTATTTTCTATAAGAGAAAATAGAAAGGAAAAGAAGAAGAAAGAAGAAGAGAGAGAGAGAGGGGGTCACGCATGAAGGAGGAAGAAAGGGAAGAGGGGGATTTCGTCGGAAAACTTGTCGGAGAGCAGTCTGACGCCGGCCACGACCACCGGAGCTCGACTCCAACATCTTCCAAACCTCCCACCAGTCGAATCAAGGTTGGTAACCCCAATTTCATTCGAAACCCTCGATTTCACCATTTTTAGGGATTTCTTCGATTCACCTTCGATTGAGTTGTTTCGAGGGTAGATTGAGACCTAGAAAGTGTTCTTTAACACTTAGTTGGGGTAGGGATTGAGATTATATTCTCGTATTTGCCCAAATTCGAATTTGGAAGGATTTGGGGTTGAAATTCTAATTATTCCTAATTTGTGGAAATTGTTGATAATTAGGATTGAGCTTGGATTTGAGTAAATATGCTTGGATTGATATTATTAAAATTATATGGTTGAAATATTAGCTGAACAAGACACGTGAAGAGCTGGCCCGAGGTTACTAAGGTTGAACCTTGACGTTAACGTATCGGGTCCCTGCTCGGGTTTCCCAAATACACTTTAAGGGTGACATTGAGAGTTTTAAATCTCCTCTCTTAAATCTTAAACACCCTAGAACACTCCTAAACATGTTTTTGAGGATTCAAATCACTCAAAGTACCTTCTTGTTTCTCAAGGATGGAAACTTGCGGAACAAATTAAGTCTAACTTTGTGAATTTCAATCTTATTCCTTCACAACCTTTAGGAAACCTTAAGTAGGATAAATTGGAGGTATATTGAGGTTTTGAAACTAGATTTCCTAGAACCCAAGTAGAAACAGAAGTTGAATTAAAATGCTTTGACCTTCCTAGAATTAGGATTCCTTCCAACCAAGATAGATGAGCTTCCTTAGATGCGAATACAAGTTAGATAGAGGTCTAGTACTCAAATCCAAGTATGTGAAACACTCAATTAGAGTGTTATATGCGAGTAAGTCAAGTGTCTGAGGAAGGATACACATAAATCGGGATAGAGAAGTCCAATAAGACCAAGAGTTTGACTATGTGGCTACCATGGACTACACATGAGAGTAATGGAGAGATAAAAACAAGTTAAGCTAAGTAATAACTTTAATGAAGTAAATGTTGTTCTTATAGGAACAACGGCACACGATTGAGTGCAACAGGAACTCCGGGGAGACTAAAGTTACAGGAGAGGATTGCATGGAAGGTTGGCCGAGGTGAGGGTTCTTCCATCTCTGCTCCTAGGCTTGTATGCTTGCGTGGATTACATGAGTATGTACATTCTCTGCTTGTCTGGTATGTGTTAGCTAGAGGTATAGAATGTTAAAAGAATAAAGGAACTAGAAAATAGGTTGTGGAAGGTAGCTTAGATAGGAAGACATAGGAGTAGAGAGTAATTGTTTGCTATGATTGGTGTGCTACAAATCCAACTTATACGCTCCGGAGGCATGATGAGTATTTTATTAAATCTTTTCCACGACGGTGGCAAGAGTCCTTGTACGGAAGGACTAAACTTTTATTTTGAAAACTCATCAGGACGGTGACTTAAATTATAATCATGCAAAGGGAGTTATTGGTGGGCTTCGGATTTGGTTATGCTAGCGATGTGAGACATCAACTAGAACAACGTCAAATGGCACTTGAGACATCAGTTTTATAATCACCATGATGATGGTCATTGCCCTATCCCAGCAATAGGGTCAAAAATGTTTTATATTGCTATGACGATAGCTTCAGGCTCAGAGAGTGCATCTGGACGGGTATATGAGTTACATCTTGTTAAGGATACTCGTCCATATTAATAAGGAGAAGAATTGTTGATCCTTCGGGAAAGATACAAAGAATCCTAATAATTTGTGAGACATCGACTAGAACAACGTCAGATGGCACTTGAGACCTCAGTTTTATAATCACCATGACGATGGTCATTGCCCTCTCTAGGTAATAGGGTCAGAAAGGATTGATATTGCTAAGACGATAGCTTGAGGCTCAAAGAGTGCATCTGGACGGGTATATGAGTTATATCCTGTTGAGGATACTTGTACATATTAATAAGGAGAGGAATTGTTGATCCTTCGGGAAATATACAAAGAATCCTATTAATATGTGAGACCAAGATAAAGAGACACGGGAGGAACCTACGGGTGAACCGTGAGCCTGATCTTGCAGAAGAGAAATCATCCTATTGATATGGTCCAGGGTGTATCAGTGGCCAGGATTTGAGACGTCATGTCGTGCCAGCCATTGTGGCCTGGTTGGGTAATGGACGAGTGGGCTCCACATGGTGGCTATGAGTCGGTTGTTTGATAGATAGAAGTTAATTGTGTTTGGTTAACAGAATTGTCACGAGGTGACCAGTACCCACGTGAATGGGTTAAGTATGTTTTTCCACTTGGTGGCCAGCAACCCGAGTGCACGGGTTCGAAGTAGGAAAGCCACGTGGTGGCTAGTAGAAACCCCAAAGTTGGGGAGATTAAGCAGATGTATGTTTAGCATTTGTGTGTATGTACAAATTATCTGTGTTTGCATTTAATTGCTGATTGTGCAGCGTAGTGGTAACATACAGAATTACGTCACCACACGTCTTGTTTGATTCAGACATGCTGAAACGTGAGAAGACCGGTAGGTAAAAGCCGACAATATGCGTCACATGTTTACTTGTTGATTGATGACGTGGGATAAACTGCTCCATGTTTACAGTTATTAAATGCATGTGAGTGTTTGGGTGAAATGTCTATTGTTGAGTGATCACCAAGAGTGTATGCTAACAACAGTAACTAGTTGTTTTTGCATGTGGTTGTGTATGATTCCCAAACCCAGCGCTATGTCACCCACCTTGCGCCGGGGATGGGAGAATCCTCACTGAGTCGCGTGGTTAAGACTCACACCTTATTTTTACTACACAGAGACAGGTTAAGTACAGGTGGAAGTAGCCTCGGTGGAGCGAGGAACGAACAAAACTTTCCAAGACCCACAACTTGTTCACGTGGGTGAATAAATTGTAATTGTAATTTAATTTACTTTATTATTGTATCATAAAGTAAAGGGTAGATGTAGCCAACTATATTGTATCACGCACTTTAAAGATCAGGATCCAATAGATTACGATGCAGGGAGAACTTGTTTCCAAAATATATATATACATATATCTGTTCCATGCGAATAGGATAGGCATCATCTTCGGATGTGTAGCCAGTACACAGGTTATATATATTATGTGTGTTTTCCTATATCTATATCCTGAAGCGGCACTGGCTGTGGATTTGCTTGCCTAGGATACGACACCATTTCGGTGTAGCCATGGTATTATAATGCATGTGAATGTATTTTTCAATAATAACTATTCTGTCAATTAGGTGATAAGGGTTATAGGCATAGGAATATTCCCTATGTCTGTGCCGGTCACGATCCTCTAAACGGGGGTCGTGACACCTACACTGCAAACCCTAAACCCTAAACCCCAAACCCCAAATTCTAAACCCTAAAACCTAAACCCTAAATCCTAGACACTAAATCTAGAACCACAAACCCTATACCCTAAATCCTAAATCATAAACCCTAAACCGAAACCCCCAACCCCTAAATCGCAAACCATGAACACAAAGCCCTAAACCCTAAATCTTAAACCATCAACTCAAAACCTAAACCCCAAACTCGAATTTGTAAACTGTGACCTGTAAATCATAAACCCCAAACACTAATCCCAAAACCCTATAGCCTAAACCCTAAACACTCAATCTTAAACCCTAAACCCTAAACTTAAAATCCTAAATCCTAAATCCTAAATACTAAATCTTAAACCCTAAAGGCTAAATTCCAAACCATAAATACTAAACCCTAAACCCTAAACCCAAAACCCTAATCCCTAAATCCCAAACAATAACACTAAACCATAAATCGTAAACTCGAAACTGTAAATTGTAAACCCTAAACCCCAATCCTTAAACCCCAAACTCCAATCGGTAAACCCTAAATTGTAAACACTAAACCCTAAACTCAATACCCTAAACCCTAAACACTAAATATCAAACCCTAAACATCAAACCCTAAAGCCTAAAGCCTACATCCTAAATCGTAAACACTAAACCCTCAACCTTTAATCATTGTCCCTAAACCTTAAACCCAAAACCTTAAACGCTAAACTCTAAATTAAAAACCCGAAATAGAAAACAGTAAACCCTAAACCATAAACCATAAACCTTAAACTCTAAACCCTAAATCCCAAACCCCAAACCTTAAACCCTAAAACCTAAACCGTAAACCCCAAACCCTAAATCCGAAATGTCGAACCTAAACACTAAACGCTACACCGAAAACCGTAAACCATAAACCTAAAACCCTAAATCATAAACCACAAACCCCAAACCCTAAACCCAAAACCCTAAACCCTGAACAACAAACCCTAATCCCTTACCCCAATCCCAAACCCTAAACCCAAAACCATATACCATAAACCCTAAACCCTAAATTCCAAATTCTAAACACTAAACGTTAAACCCCAAACCCCAAATGCTAAATCCTAAACTCCACACCCCAAACCCTCAACCCTTAACCCTAAACCCTAAATCCTAAACGCTAAACCCTAAATAGTAAACCATTAACCTTAAATCCAAAACCCGAAACACTAAACCCTAAACCCCAAACCCGAAATCCTAAACCCCAAACCTTAAACACTAAATTCCAAACCCTAAACACTGAACCCTAAACCCTAAACCATAAACCCTCAAGCCCAAACCCTAAACCTTAATTCTGAAACCCTAAACCCAAAACCCAAATCCCTGAACCCTAAAACCCAAACCCTAAACCCTAAACCCTAAACCTTAAATCATAAACTCAAAACCCTAAACCCTAAATCCAAAAACCTAATCCTTAAACCCCAAACCCCAAACCCAAAACCCTAAATCACAAACCCTAAAGCCATAACACTAAACCATAAACCTAAAACCCAAAACCCTAAACCGTAAATCCCAAACCTAGAACACTAAGCCCTCAACCTTAAACCTTAAACAATAAACCCAAAACCTAAAACCCTCAAACCCAAACCCTAAACCCCAAACCCAAAGCCCTAAACTTGAAATTGAAACTGTAAACCCTGAACTCCCAACCCTATACCGTAAACCTCAAATCCCAAACACTAAACCCTAAATCCAAAACACCAAACACTAAACCTTAAACCCTAAACCCTAAAATCTAAACCCTATACCTAAAACACTAAATCCAAAATCTTAAACCCCAAACCCTAAACCCTAAACCCTAAACCATAAACGGTAATCCCTAACCCTAAACACTAAACCATATACCCTAAACCCTAAACCCTAAACCGTAAATCCTAAACCCAAAACCTAAATCCCTAAATCCCAAACAATAACACTAACCCCTAAATCATAAACTCGATATTGTGAATTCTAAACCGAAACCCCAAACCTTTAACCTAAAATACCAAACAACAAACCCCAATCGGTAAAACTTAAACCCTAAATTGTAAACCCTTAACCCTATTCCCAAAACCACAAACACTATACCCTAAGCACTAAATGTCAAACCTGAAACACTAAACTCTAAAGCGAAAACCCTAACCCTAAATCTTGAACCCTAAACACTAAACTCTAAATTAAAAACACGAAAATGAAAACTGTAAACCCCAAACCATAAACCTTAATCCCGAAACCCTAAATGCAAAACCCTAAACCCTAATTCCCAAACCTCAAATCCTAAATCCTAAACCCTAAACCCCAATCCCGAAATCCTAAATCCTAAACCCTAAACCCTGAACTCCAATCCCCAAACCCTAAACCCTATAACCCAAAACCCCAAAACTCTAAACACGAAACTGTAAACTTTAAACCCTAAACCCCGAACCTTAAAACCAAAACCCTAAATACTACACCCCAAATCCCAAACCGAAAACCCTAAACCCTAAACCCTAAACCTTAAATCCTAAACTCCAAAACCCTTAACCTTAAACCCTAAACCCAAAACCCTAATCACTAAATTTAAAACCTTAAACACTAAACCCTAAACCATAAACCATAAACCTTAAAACCTAAACCCTAAATCCCAAACCCTAAACCCTAAACCCTAAACCCAAAATCCAAATTCCTAAATCCCAAACCCTAAACCATAAACTCGAAGGTGTAAATTGTAAACCCTAAACCCCAAACTTGAATCCCTAAACCCTAAACCCCAAAACCCTAAACTCTACATCCTAAACCCCAAACCATAAACCCTAAACTCTAAATATCAAACCCTAAACATAAAACACTAAATCTTAAACCCTAAACCCTAAATCAAAAACTCAAAACTGTAAACCGTAAATCGTAAACCCGTAACCGAAATCATAAACCTTAAACCCTAAATCCGAAACCCCAAACCCTTAACCCAAAACCCTAAACCCAAAATCCCAAACCCCACACCCTAGACCCTAAATCGTAAACCATAAACCCTAAATCCTAAACCCTAAACTCTACATTCTAAAACATAAAGCCTCAACCCTAAACCGTGAATTCCAAACCCTAAGACCTAACCCCAATCCCAAATGCTAAAGCCTAAAACCCAAATCGTAAATCGTACACACTAAACCTTAAATCCAAAAGCCTAAACACTAAACCCTAAACCCCAAACCCCAAAACCCTATACCCTAAACACTAAACCTGAAACCCTAAACCCTAAACCTTAAATCGTAAACCCCAAACTCTATACTGTAAACCCTAAACGCTAAATCCTATGTCCTAAAGAGAAAATCCTAAACCATATAACGAAAACCCTAAATTGTAAATCCCAAACCCTAAACCCCAAACCCTAAACCCTAAACACTAAACCCAAAACCGTAGCCTTAAACCATAAACTCAAAACCCTAAACCCTAAACCCTAAATCCGAAACCCTAAACCCCAAACCCTAAACCCTAAACGCTAAATCGCAAACCCTAAACACTAAATACTAAACCATAAGCCCAAAATCGTAAACCCAAAGCTCTAAACCCTAAACCCTAAATAATAAACCCTAAACGCTAATCCCTAAAATCTAAACTTTAAACCCTGAACCTAGAACCCAAAACCCTTAATCCTAAACCCCAAACCCCAAACCCTAAACACCAAACCCTAAACCTAGAACTTTATTCCCCAAACCCTATACCTTAAGCCCCAAACCCCAAAACCCTAAACTCTAAACCCTAAATCCTAAACCCTAAACTTGAGACTAGAAACTGTAGACCCTAAACCATAAACCCTAAAACCAAAACCGTAAAACCTAAACCACAAACCCTAAACTCTAAACCCCATACCCTATACCTTAAACCAGAAACCCTAAAACCCTAAACTCGAAACTATAAACTGTAGACCCCAAACCATAAACCCTAAACCAAAAACCCTAAACCCTAAACCCCAAATCTTAAACCCTAAACCCAAAAAGCTAAACCCAAAATCCCAAACCCTTAATCCAAAACCTAAAACCAAAACGCTAAGCCCTAAACCTTAAACCCTAGCCCCTAAATCCTAAATCCTACATCCTAAACGCTAACTACAAAATTCTAAACCCTAAATCCCAAACCCTGAACACAAAACCCTAAACCATAAACCTTAAACCATAAATGCAAAACCTAAAACCATAAATCCCAAACCCTAAACCTTAAACCCTAAACCCTAAACCCAAAACCTTAAACCCTAAACCCTAAATCCTAAACCCCAAACCCCAAACCCCAAACCATAAACCATAAACCCTAAAGCCTAAATCCCAAACTCTATACCATAAACCTTAAAGCCAAACGCCAAATCCCAAACCATAAACCCTAAACCCTAAGCACCAAACCCTAAACCCTAAACTCTAATCCTCAAACCGTATACCCTAAACCCCAAACCCCAAAATCCAAAACCCTTAAACACTAAACCCTACACTACAAAAAATTATTCAATAGGTGGCGAATAAAATTATTGTCACTGAAAGTTACTTTTCGGTGGCGACTAAATAAAGTCGCCACTATTTATGTTTTCTTATATCTTTTTGGTGGCGACAAGAGGAAGTCGCCACCCAATGTACAATATTTGGTGGCGACCTTGAAAATTCGCCACTAAAAACTCTAACCCTTCATTACATTCAGTGGCGACCTTGGAAACTCGCCACCGAAACATTTAACCCTTCAACACATTCGGTGGCGACCTTTAAAAGTGGCCACTGAAACGTCTAACACTTCAACACATTTGGTGGCGACCTTGAAAAGTTGCCCTTGAAACCTCTAACCCTTCATTACATTCGGTGGCGACATTCTGAGGTCGCCACCGAAATGTCTAACCATTCAACACATTCGGTGGCGACCTTGAAAAGTCGCCACGGAACCTCTAACCCTTCATTACATTCGGTGGCCACCTTGGAAAGTCGCCACCGAAACGTTTAACCCTTCAACACATTCGATGGCGATCTTCGAAGTCGCCACCGAAATGTTTAACCCTTCATTACATTCGGTGGCGACCTCAGAAAGTCGGCACTGAAATGTCTAGCCCTTCAACACTTTCGGTGGCGACTTTCCAAGGTCGCCACTGAAACGTTTAACCCTTCAACACATTCGGTGATGACCTTGAAAAGTCGGCACCGAAACGTGTAACCCTTCAACACATTCGGTGGAGACCTTGAAAAGTCACTACAGAAACCTCTAACCCTTCATTACATTCGGTAGCGACCTCAGAAGGTCGCCACCAAAACGTCTAGCTCTTTATCACATTGGGTGGCGACTATCAAACGTCGCCACCAAAACATTTATCCCTTCAACATCGAAACATTTATCCCTTCAACACATTCGGCGGCCACCGAAACGTCTAACCCTTCATTACATTCGGTGGCGACCTCAAAAAGTCGCCACTGAAACGTCTAGCCCTTCAATACATTCGGTGCCGACCTTGGAAAGCCACCGAAACATTTAACCCTTCAACACATTCAGTGGCGACCTTGGAAAGTAGCCACCGAAGGTAGAAAACATAATAAATATATTTGAATGAAATTATATAACAAAAAGTAATATATGGTTCAGTGGTTGCTGTAGTCAATACTATGCATTATGTCCCGCCTTCGAATTCGTCCATGCGCTATTTCTAAAAATACAAAAGGAGGTCTTGAATGTGGAGATCCGGCGGCCGGAGGCGGTGGTCCGGCACCCGGGGGCGGAGGTCCGGCGGCCGGATGCAGTGGTCTTCATTGGTCATTGAAACATGTGATATCTTTCATTGGCGCCAAGTGTCGCCACTGAAAGACATGTAAACCCTAGACCCTAAACCCCAAACCCCAAACCCCAAAATCGAAAACCCTAAACCCTAATCTCAAAAATGTAAATTGTAAATCCTAAACCCCAAACCCTAAACCCCAATCCATAACCCTAAACCCTAAATGCCAAACCCCAGAACCTTATACCGTAAACCGTAAACCCTAAACCCTAAATCCCAAACCCTGAACACTAAACCCTAAACCTTAAACCATAAACCAAAAACATTAAACCCTAAAACAAAAAACACAAAAGACTAAACCCTAAACCGTAAACCGTAAACCGAAAATTGTAAACTGTAAAGCCTAAACCCCAAACCCTAATCCCAAAGTTCAATACCCTAAACTGCAACATCAAAATCCTAAACCATACACAATAAATCCAAAACCTTAAACCCTAAACCCTAAACTTTAATCCCTAAACCCAAAACCCTAAAACCTAAACCCTAAACCCTAAACTCTAAATCCCAAACTCTACACACTTAACCTTAAACCTTAACTGCAAACCCTAAATCCTAAACCCCAAACCCCAAACCCTAAACCCTAAACAATAAACCCCAAACCCTAAACCAAAAGTCTTAAATCCTAAACCCTGAACTCCAATCCTAAAACCCAAAACCCTAAACCCTGAATCCTAAACCCAAAACCCTCACCACTATAACAAAAACCCTAAACCTTAAATCCTACACCCCAAACCCTAAACCCAAAAGCTTGATCCCTAAATTTAAAACCCTAAACACTAAACACTAAACACTAAAACCTAAACCATAGACATTAAACCCCGAAACCTTAGCCATAACCCATAAACCCTAAACCCTAAATTCCAAACCCTAAACACTGAACCTTAAAAGTCAAATCCCAAGCCCCAAATCCTAATTCTTGAACCCCAAACCCTAAACCCTCAACCCTAAACCCTAAACACAAAACCCTTAACCCTAAACCCTAAATTCTAAACACGAAACCCTAAACCCTAAATATTAAACCTTAAACCCTAAACCTAGAACCCTAAACCCTAAACCCTGAACGCTAAATCCCAAATCCTAAACACTAAACCCTAAACGATAAACCCTAAACCCAAAAACTTAAACCCTAATTCCTAAACTCAAAACCCTGAACCCTAAATTCCAAACCCTAAACCCAAACCCCAAAATCCAAAATCCAAAACCCAAAACCCAAAACCGAACACTTTAAACGCTAAACCCCAAATCGTAAACATCAAACAAAAAACCCTAAACCCAAAATCGTAAACATCAAACCCTAAACCCTAAACACCAAACCCTAATCCCTAAATAATAAGCATGAAACCCTAAATAATAAACACTAAACACCAAACCCTAAACCCTAAACCATAAACCCTGAACTCCAATCCTTAAACCATAGACCCTAAACCCCAAAACCCAAATGCCTAAAACCTAAACCCAAAAATGTAAACTGTAACCCGTAAACCCCAAACCCTAAGCCCAAAACCCAAAACCTAAAACCCTAAACCATAAGCACAAAACCCTAAACCATGAACCCTAAATCCCAAACCCTAAAGCCTAAAGCCTAAACCCTAAATCCTAAATCCTAAACCCTAAATCCTAAATCCTAAACCCTAAACAGAAAATCTTAAACCCTAAATCCCAAACCTTGAACACTAAACCATAAACCATAAACCTTAAACCATAAACCCAAAACCTTAAACCCTAAAACTAAAACCCTAAACCCTAAACCATAAACAATAAACCCAAAACCTTATACCCTAACACCAAAAACCTAAACCTGAAACTGTAAACTGTAGACCCTAAACCCGAAACCCTAATCCCAAAATCCTATACCCTAAACCCCAAACTCCAAACCCTAAACCCTAAATCCTAAACCTCAAACCCTAAACCATAAATCCTAAACTCTATACCCTAAACTCCAATCTTGAAACCATAAACACTAAACCCAAAACCCTAAACCCTTAACCCTATACCCTAAACACTAAACCTTAAATCCTACACCCCAACCCCTAAACCCAAAACCCTGATCCCTATATTGCAAACCCTAAACACTAAACCCTAAACCCTAAACCATAGACCTTAAACCCCAAAACCTAAGCCATAACCCATAAACCCTAAACCCTATATTCCAAACCCTAAACACTGAACCTTATATCTCAAACCCCAAAACCCCAAATCCTAAACCCCAAACCCTCAACCCTAAACCCTAAACACGAAACCCTTAACCCTAGACCCTAAATCCTAAACATGAAACCCTAAACCCTAAATCCTAAACCTTAAACCCTAAACCTAAAACCCTAAACTTTAAACCCGAAACCCTAAACACTAAATCCCAAATCCTAAACACTAAACACTAAACCCTAAACCCTAACCCATACACCCAAAACCCTAACCCCTAATTCCTAAACCAAACACCCTGAACCCTAATCCTTACACCCAAACCCCAAAATCCAAAACCCAAAACTTAACCCTAAAATATAAACCATAAAGTCCAAACCCTAAACCCTAAATCCTAAACCCTAAACCTTAAACCCTAAACCCCAAATCCTAAACCCTAAACACTAAGCCCTAAACATATAACCCAAACCCTAAACCGTGAACTCTAAATCCTATGCCCTTAACCCAATCCCAAACCCTAAACATCAAACCATAAAGCCTAAATCCTAAACCCTAAACCCGAAATAGCAAACTGTAAACCCTATACCCCAAACCCTAAACCCTAAATCCTTAACCTTAAACCATAAACTCCAAACCCTAAACCCTAAATCCCAAACCCTAATCCTTAAACTTCAATCTTCAAACCCTAAACTATAAACCCTTAATCCCAACCCTAAACCCAAAACCCTAAAACCCTGAACCCTAATTCCCTAACTGTAAACCCTAAACTCTAAATCGAAAACCCTAAATTTGAAACTCTAAACCTTAAACCCAAAACTTTAAACACTAAAGCCTAACCCCTAAACACTAAACCCTAAAACTTAAACCTAAAAACCCTAAACCTTAAATCCCAAATCGTAAACCCCAAACCCTAAACCCAAAACCCTATACACTAAACATCAAACCCTAAACCTTAAATCCTATGCTCGAAACCCTAAACCCAGAACTCAAATCCCCAAACCCTAAACTGTGAACCCCAAAACCCAGGACCATAAAACATAATCCCGAAACTGTAAACTGTAAACCCTAAACCCTAAACCCTAAATTCCAAACCCCAAATCCTAAAACCTAAACCCTAAACTAAATTCCCTAAATCATAAACCCTAAACCTGAAACCCAAAATCCAAAACCCTAAAACCCAAAGCCTAAACCCGAAAGTGTAAACTGTGAACCCTAAACCCCAAACCCTAATCCCCAAACCCTAAACCACACCCAAAACCTTTAATCCAAAATCTGAAACCCTAAACTCTAAACAGTAAACCTTAAACCCTAAACCCTAAACCTAAAACCCTAAATCCAAAACCCGAAAGCCCAAACCCTAAACCCATAACCCTAAACCTTCAATCCCAAACGCTAAACACTAAACCCTAAACCATAAACCATAAACTCAAAACTCTAAACCCTATATCCCAAACCGTAAACCTTAATCCCCAAAACCAAAACCCTAAACCCTAAACCATAAACCATAAACCCTAAACCCTAAACCCTAAACCCTAAACCTCATACCCTAAACCATAAACCCTAATCCGTAAACCTTAAACCCTAAACCCTAAATCCAAAAGCCTAAACCCTAAACCCTAAACCCTATGCCCTAAACACTAAACCCTAAACCTAAATCTCTAAATCCTAAATCCTAAACCCCAAACCATAAACCTTAACCGCTAAATCCTAAACCCTAAACACTAAACCCTGAACCCTAAACCCTAAACCATAAATCCCAAACCATAAATCCCAAACCTAAATCCAAAACTCCAAACCCCAAATCCTAAACATCAAACCCCAAACCCTAAACCCTAAACCCTAAACCCTAAACATTAAATCCTAAACCCTAAACCCTAAACTCAAAATCTAAAACCCTAAACTCTAAATCATAAACCCTAATTCCTAATGCTTGAACTCCCATCCCCAAACCCTAGCCCCTAAACCCCTAAACCCAAAACCATAAACCCTAAACTCGAAACTGTAAATTGTATACCCTTTGTAACATCCTAAATATTTAAAATAAAAGTTTGACTGATTCTCTTGTTTTGAATTTCCTGTTTTAAATGGTTGTTGCTGATTGTGTTTGTAAATAGGACAAGAAACCCTAATTAGAAGGGGAGAAGCTTTGGACTGAGGAAAAATGCCAGAGAAAGCCCTAATGCAAACCCTAGGGAATAAATTGAAAGGAAAACTTAGTTTTTAACCCTTTTTGTTTTAGTGAGTTAAACTTAGTAGGAAAGACCTATTTGACCTAAGACAAATAACCTAGGACACTCTAGAGACACCCTCAGATCTAAATAAAGAAACCCAACCCTAAGACAAGTCCTGGATTTCCATATTTCTCCAATAGAAATTCAGGAACTAAACTGAAAGAAATGGAAAATTTCAATTAAGACACCCTATCTCACTTAGAGCTCAAGGAAACCCAATTTAACCACTCAAAGACACTCAAACCCTTCGGATTAAGTACCAACCATATGTTTTAAGTGAGAATTAAGGAGCCTCAATAGGTTACATATCATAAAACAAAACTAATAAGAGTTAAAAACCTAATTAAAATCACCAAAGTGTCACATTTCACCTTGTAACCGAAATACCAACTTAAATGCCCAAATTGATTACCTAAATGTAGTCTTAATCACTGCCAGCACACCTTGGTAGTTGTCAACACGAGAAATAGCCGGAGCTAGAGCTAAGACACTGAGTTTAGACATGCCACAACCCAATTATGAAACCCACATGATCCATCCCACTCAATTGGAGCCTAACGGAGACAATAAAGCCAATTGACCAGCCAAACATGTCCTAATAACCTAATTACTCATCCTAATAGGTGTCTTGAGAAGAATTAGTGTAGGTTGAGGGTTGGACACCTCACCAACACATGAAATCACCATCATTTCATTACACATGCACCCAAGTCCATTTAGACTAGAGGAACCGAGAAAAAGTGAGGCACCGGCTACCACCTAACTCTGAAAATTGAAGAGAGAGTGAAGGTAGGTTTCAGAGAGAGGCTGAGCAAATATTGAAGCTGGAGCTCGAGTTCCAACAACTGAAATTGGAAGTGGAAGCTAAAATACCCAATGCTCATTCAAAGAAGGGTTTCTTACTCATTTTCTTGGCTTACCCAAGGCTTGCAGAAGTTCCAATCTGTCTTCTTCCTCTATAGCAAGCTAATGTAAGGTTACCCATCCTTCTACCCATTTGTTCCAAAAGAATCCATCTAGAGTTGATGGTATAAGGCTTTGTGTCCAAGTTTAGTTTAATTTCTATTTCTAAACTCTGTTTTGCCAGCAACACTTCAACTGAACATAACTTTCTTGATTCTGCACCAAATTTCACAAATAAGGTGTCAAAAGAAAGCTAATTAAACCCTCTTTAAGAACCCACAAATGCATGTACCATCGATGACTTTCGTACAGCTGTTCATGGCCCTTAAAGCCACTAAAAATGCTGTGAACTCTGTTTCTGAGCAGAAAATTTGTGAGTTTTAAATCTGTAAATTCTGGTAAGTTGTAGTTCGAGCATTTGTATGGTAACTAGCTGGTTGACAAATGAACTAAATTGGATAGGTAGATGAGGACAATAAATGGTTTTGATCACTGAATCAGTGTTATTAACTTGTAGTTTAGAAAATGAATTGGAAAAGCTATTTCATGTGTTTGAGCTATGTGTTCTTGCTGTGAATTGTTGTGCTTTGTACCATTGTGGATTATACTGTTATGGAACTAATTGTTGAACATCTGGACAAGTTAAATCATTGGAAATTGTAGGTTGAAATCTGGTAAAAAGGGTCAAAGGCTTAGAATGGGTAGAATGGAACCTCTAATGTTTTCTGTTTTGAATACCTTACTGCAGACTGATAAATTGCTTAGTTGCTGATTAATATACTGTAATTAGGTCATAAAAGAGAATAGTTTATAAGAAAACTCATAGTGCCCTATAAATTTAAACTACAAAGGAAGGGAAGAGTGCAAAAAAATGATGAAATTAGGCTAGGAGAGTTGAGTGAATATGAACTTTAGAGGAGTTCTTCAATTCTGAGAAACTTGGGTAAGTAGAAGGCAGTAAGCTGGGCTGAGACCTTAATGGTATACTGAACACAGGAAAAACTAAGTGTTTGAATGCATTGAGTCCTTGAGATCCTAGGCTTGTTAATGATAGGTAAACCTCCAATTTTAGGAGTGTTAGATTTCAATTCTAACTTGTTGAGGGAATAAGGACATTTCTTGAGTTTTAGTGAATCTGAATTAACCTTCTTAGGTTATATAGAGGCACAGAACATTCAGAACACATTCACCAATTCAAAAGGGCAAAGCTAGGAACCAAAGTGCATTAAACTTAGGAATTGCATTTATAAAATTTGGGTACTCTGGTTTAGGTTTAATAGGGCAGCCACCCTGCCTTCCAGACTCCCAAAGGTATGATTTCAGAATATGAGCAAGCTCAGACATGACTTAAACAGACCTTAGTACACTTAGGATTCCATTTCTTGAAAAACACAAGAAATTGGCATTTTGCTACGTAAGATCTAATTTTTGACTAATAGGGCTTTAAACCTTGTGGCACAAGTCATAAATTACCTCACAGTGATTAGGGTAAACTCTTTTAGGTTCAACAGAAGCCAGAAAAGAAAATGGGTAGTAATAGGGACTACTTTTGTGGAAAATTGACTATTTTACTCTTCTTAGTAAACAATTGGGCATTCTGAGTTGAGAATAGGTAACAAGTTGTTTCTTTCTACTCCATATACTATTTGTGTACATTTAAAAAGATTATAAGGGTCCAAAATGGGTTCTAACCGAGTTTTGACATTTTAGGGACTTGTTTATTAGAAATTTCAAAGAAAGAACTCTGTGTGCAAAAAGTCTTATTTCTGATCTCTCATGACTGTGGAAATTGGTTAATCAAGTCATATTTGATCTTATGAAGCTTGTTGTGACTTTATCTGAAACAGTGAAAGGCTAGAAAAGAAGTTGAGTCTAAATAGGGACCTTTTTAATAGAAACACTGGAAATTTTTCCAAAATCCTTATTTTGACTCAATTTCTGGTAAACTTCTTTTGAAACCCCTTTTAATGTGTTAAGTGAATGATGAATGTCCAATATATGTATTTGGAATGGATTGAACTATTGAAGATGCCCTATAATTGCAATGATTTGAAAAAGGGGACTAATTTTAGAAAATTGAGGCAATTGGGGGCCAAGATGTGAATTTCTTACTTGACAAGTAAGTTGAAATTGTTAATTGAATGATATATGTGCTTTTGGTGAAGTTTCATAGTGTTTGGATGCCTGTATAAGAAATTGGGGAAGTTGCTTGCTGTACAAGTAATGTTTGACTTGTACAGCAAGCAACTTTGTTAAGTGCCAAAGTTGACTTGAATGAAGCAACTTATTTAAGTGAGTGGCATCCAATTCTGGAAATGAGATTTAAAATGCATCTGTGAAAACTGATATGCCTGAGGAAGGCAAATGATTTTGGCATGCATTGAAAGTGATTGTTTTGCAACAGAATAAACATTACCTGAGAAATGTATATTTTATATGATCTGTATGAAAAGGACACACTAGGCTGGTTAGGAATCCGTCCGGGACGTAGCTGTCTAGCAACTACTGAGGAAATAATTCGATCTGGGAATGGTCATCCTAAGGTTCTAACTTGTGCGCACACCGGGGAACGCCCTGGAATGTTAGGTAATTGCCTGTGCCTTATTGGCGGACTTTACTTGAATTGGTAAGTCGATTTGGTCTTGTTTCATTAGATTGCTTTGTGATGGTAAGGTAATGGTTTAGATCAGTTGTACAGGTCCTAGAGGGATTTGGTCTTTGGCATGACTAACCAAAGAGGTATGATGGTATGATGAACATCTTGTTTTGTAAAAATTGTGTATTTGGCATGACTGCCCAATATGAAGGAAGGATGGTATTATTATGTTAAATTAGGCATTCCCATTGGTGTTTCATATCATGAACTTATCCATGGAAATATCTTGTAATTGAGAATGGAAAGTTAAGAACTGCACTTGTTTCTTGTGTGTGACTGATAACTGTGAAGGAAGTTTTTTGTATTCTACGTAATGCAGCTGAATTACTAATGAGTTTTGAAATCTGGTAATCTATGTTACTGGGAATATATATCTCATTACGTTAGTGTGTTCAGATGCCTAGGTAACACCTAATTCTAGAGATTGAAGTGGAGCTGATAGAAGTGCCACTTCTGGGTCACTTCCAGGTGCTGAAGGCAGTGAACATCATCTTCTTCTTTCCCATGGAGGACCTGATTATCCCTAGGACTTATAAGGGATGATTGATGGGTAGCTAGCACTTAGTGAACTGACTTTTTGGCTGTGACTTATGAGTCACCCTTTTTGAATTATGGCATATGTGCTTGACTGTCAACTTGGGCATGCGTGCCACTATTTGCTGGATTTGTATATGTATATATATCTACATACTATAGACTTAGTATATATCTGCTAGGTTATGCATGGAGGTTCGGAACTCACCTTATCTGATTAGAGTACATATATCTATGCTAGACATAATTCTGGAGAGTGCGCCAGTGACAAACACGTAACTTCTAGTTTCTTAAGTATAAATAACTAAATGAGAGTAAAAATCCTTGGGATAGAACTTAACTTTTATCACTTCTAAACCCTAGACCCTAAACCCCAAACCCCAAATCCCAAAACCTAAAACCATAAACCCGAAATTGTAAACTGTAAAGCATAAACCATAATCCCTAAACCCAAAACCCTAAACCCTAAACCATAAGCCCTAAATCCCGAACCTCAAACCCAAAACCCTAAACCCCAAACCCTAAACCCCAAACCCTAAACCCCAAACCTTAAACCCTAAACCCTAAATCCTTAACTCTAAACCCCAAATCCTAAACCCAAAAACCCTAAACCCTAATTCCAAAACCCTAAACCCAAAACCAAAGACTCGATACCCTAAACCCAAAACCCTAAACCCTGAATTGTAAACCCCAAACCCGAAACCCTAAACATCAAACCCTAAACCCTAAACTCAAAACACCAAACCCTTAATCCTAAATATAAAACCCTAAATCCAAAACACCAAACCCTCAGCCTTAAATCCTAAACCTTAAACCCTAAACCCTGAACTCCAATCCCTACACCTTAGACCGTAAACCCCAAACCTGAAAACCCTAAACCCTAAACCCGAAATTGTAAACTATAAACCTTATACCCCAAACCTTAAACCCTAACCCCTAAACCTTAAACCCCAAACCCTAACCCAAAACCCTAATCGTAATACTTTATACCCTAAACCCCAAACCTCAAACCCTAAACCTTAAACCCGAAATCCTAAACCCTAAAGTCTAAACCCAAAACCCAAAGTCCTAAACCCTAAATTGGAACAATAAACCCTAAACCCTAAACCTAAAACCCTAAATCCAAAATCCTACACCCCAAACCCTAAATCCTAAATGCTAAATGACAAACCCAAAACCCTAAACCCAACAGACTAAACCCTAAATCCCAAACCCAAAACCCCAAACCCAAAACCCTAAACCCTAAATCAAAAATCCTAACCCCTAAACCTTGAATCCCAACCCCTAAACACTGAACCATAAACCCTAAACTTTGAACCATAAACTCAAACCGTAAACCATAAATCCCAAACACTAAACCTTAAACCCCAAACCCAAAACCCTAAATCGTAAATTAGAAACCCAAAACTCTAAACACAAAACCATAAATCCAAAATCTTTAACCCTAAACCCTAAGCCCAAAACTTTAAACCCTAAACCGAAAACCTAAATCCTAAACCCTAAACCCAAAACCTAAGCCTAAACTTTAAACTCTAAACCCAAAACTCCATACCCTAAACCCCAAACCCTAAACCTTAAATTCTAAAACCTAAATCCTATTTCCTAAACCCCAAACTCTAAACCCTAAACCCTAACCCTAAATGCAAAACCCTAAACCCTAAGCCATGGACACTAAATGCTAAACCTATAACCCTAAATCCTAAATCCTAAACCCCACACCCAGAACCTTAAACCCTAAACCCTAAATCCCAAACCCTAAACACTAAACCCTGAAGCATAGACCCTAAACCCTAAACCCTAAATCCCAAAGCCAAAATCGTAAACTACAAACCCCAAACCCCAAACCATAAATCCTAAACATCAAATACTAAACCCTAAACCCTAAACTGCAACCCCAAAACCCTAAACCCTAAACCCCAAACCTTGAAACCCTAAACTCTAAGCCGAAACCCCTAAACCTGAAACCCTAAATCCTAAATCCTAAACCTTGAACCCTAAACCTGAAACCCTAAATCCTAAATCCTAGGAAGGTCTAAGCACTTTAATTCAACTTCTGTTCCTACTTGAGTTCTAAGAAATCTAGTTTCTAAACCTCAATATACCTCCAATTTATCCTACTTGGGATCTAAGAAATCTAGTTTCTAAACCTCAATATACCTCCAATTTATCCCACTTAAGGTTTCCTGAAGTTTGTGGAGGAATAAGGTTGTAATTCCCGAAGTTAGGCCTAATCGGTTCCGTAAGTTTCCATCCTTGAGAAACAATAAGGTACTTAGAGTGATTTAATCCTCAAAAACATGTTTAGGAGTGTTCTAGGGTGTTTGTGATTGAAGAGAGGGGGTTCGGAGGTCTCAATTCGCCCTAAAAATGGGCTTGGGGCAAGCAAAGCAGGGACCAGACGCTGCAGTGCCCATTCTAGTGTTGTCGCGCCAAGTTGCTGCCTTGGTAGCCCTTGGCCAACAAGCAAGTGGGCGCTGCAGCGCCAGCTCACAGCACATCAGCGTTTTTACTGTGTTGTGGCTGGTTTCAGCCACCTTTTCGGCCATCTTCTGATCCGGCATCGATTCCACTTTTCACGGGTCTTGTTCTCCTACATATATACTATATTTAGGAAGTCCTACAACTTAAATCCAACTCCGATTCGTCGCCAAATGATTGATTGTTCGAAATTGAGAAAAATGGGTTTTATAAACCCCAAACTCTTCCAACTTCGAATCTGGCCTAATCCAACAATCTAGCCTCGAATCCTAACCCCGATGAGTGTTCAAGAACACTTTAGAAAAATTATTCTACCCTCGAATCCGACCAAACTCAGATTCTCTACTCAATTCCAAAAATGAAGAAAAATGAAGAAAATGGGAACTTGGAGAGAATCAGGCGTTGGACCAACCTTAACTCGAGAGATTGAGACGAGGAAGATGATGAGGATGATCTCCGGCTCCTCCTCCAACTCTGGCTCGACGGATTCCGGCGAGACTGCCGCCGGATTTCCTCCCCCATCCAAGCCCTAGCTTCCTCTCTCTCTCTGTTCTCCCTCTCTCTCCTTTCCTTCTCTTTCTTTCTTCTCTGTTTCTTCTTTCCATAACTCCCTCTTCCCCTTTTTTTTCTTTCCTTTATATTTTCCTTTCTTTGTTTCTTTCTTTTTCCAAACCCCACATATCCCCCTCTTACTAAATAATAATAATAATAAAATAATTATAATAAATATAATTAAAATAAAATATTTAATAATAAATAATACCAAATTTGTATTTTTTTTATTTAATCTCTTTCCCTACTTAATTCAGGTTTCCAATTTTTTAGGTCCTGAATTAAATCAAAAAAATTATTTTCTACCTCTGTTCTCTCCCTTTTTATTTTATTTCAAACCTCGAAAAATTTTCTCGATATTATAATCTTTGAAACAAAATTTTTTCTTTCCGGTTTCTTTTAACTTTCATACTTTTTTCTATATTCTTTTAAAGGTTTTAATTCCTAGCCCCGGAATAAATCATTCTTAAATCCTCAAAATTTTAAATAAATCATTCTTTAATCCTCGAAATGTTCCGCGGTATTACAAGTTATTTGTGCAAGACATAGGATATCGTTAATAAAGTTAACATTCAAACAATGCACAATAGTGAACAATGTAAGAGATCAAAATTGCTCAAACATACCAAATTACAATTAACGTTGTAGTAAATATGGCTATAACTTTTAGAATCGCAATAATAAAGCATACATGTAATTAAACATACCAAGGATTTCCAATAAGCTAAAAAAAGAGTACCATGGGTAGTTAAATTAAGATTACCTACGCAATATCCATACGAAAAATAAGTAGATAACATTTACATGCAAAATATATTAAGAAGTTAGAAAGTAAAGAGACTAATATATTCAAACAGAAACCAATTAAGCGCATTAAAGTAGATATTGTCACAAATGTTAAATCTAATTTACATTTTGGAACACTTTTCTAAGGATGACATTTTTAGTGGTTTTATGCGGACTAAAGTGATTTTATTCTTTTGAACCCTTAGATTGCACAGGTTTCGTCTACATATATGTGTATATTATTTTGGATAATACGTGAAACAATTGCTTTGATATGCTGTATCTATTAAATAAATAAACATTAAAATTATACTAACTAAAGCATTTCCAATAACCATTTTTTAATAACAATGAAAAATTAACTAATTTATTATCAAATAATGTGGAGGAAACACAATAAAAAAACAATCAAAACTTCACGATTTTCTTATTTATTTAACTAGCTTTTGGCCCGTGCACATGCACGGGAAATTATTAAAGTTTTTATAATAGTAATGTCAAACATTATATATCATTCATAATGAATAATGGAGACCTAACATATTTGTATCCATATAGATGGTACTACGAAGACATATACTTATGTAATAGGCTAAATGAATATTTAAATTTTAGAATTCTGACCAAGTTTACCTTTGCAATAATATCTGCTTTGGAAATTAGTTACGTGTTTAATAATGAATTATTAATTCAATTGGAAATTAAAAATGAAATTAATATGTATTTTTATTTCAGATTTTGGAGTTTAATATGTATTTTTATTTTTTAATTCACAAAGTTATTGATGGAGCCCTCTGATTTTTTTCCATGTTTTTACATGGACTCAAATCATAGAATTTGAACCAATATATGATATGATTTTACCAATAAAAATGATGTCTCGTTAACTTTTGCAATTTTATTATTCCATTGGGTTTTCAATCTACTACATTTAATGCTCCGTATGAATTATATGATTTGCTAATTCTAGTTTTAACTTATATATTTCGGTTATTCATTAGATTATGATCCACATTCAATCAAAATTATGTTTTATATGATTACCATAAAATGGAGGTTTAACTGAAATAAGTTAAGATTTTTTTTATGATCATTGCAATTTATTTGAGTTAGCATAATTACCAAACCTACAACTGTAAATTCAATCAGAATCAAAACCCAGACAAAGCAACTTCGCAAAGCACCACCGAAAGAAGAATTGGAACTCATAAGAAATGCATCATCAGTCATCACTCATCGCCAAATTGCATAATGAATCTCTAGAGACAACAAATTAGCTAATTGAAACCCATAATTATGAGGTTAACCAACAACTTGATTGTCAACCATCAAATTTACTAAGAGTAAAAGAGATGCTCGTATCAACCATAAAATAATTTTGTCGGAGAATTGAAATGTGTTCCAAAACTTCACAGGCCTCCAACATACATAGATTGTAGATTTTGGAAAGAGTAATACCTTATTCCAAATGACATTAGGAAAAAAAAAAGAAAGTTAGCAAAATGACAAAATATTATTTAGAAATAAGAATAAAAAAAACGTTTAGGTATGTAAACTGAAGTACTTCATATGCGTGTCCTAGAAGGTCTTGCTTTAACTTGCGCGTCCTAATATCTCAGATCTTGATAATCAAGCACAATTAAAGGTCAATTTGACATAGTACATTTTGATATGTATATTAGCTTAACAACAAAATATTTCATTGAAAGAAATATGTAAAAAAAAAAATCAAAATACCTTGAGGTGGAGTCTTTGCTGTCACGACCCCCGTTTAGATGACCGTGACCGGCACAGACACAGAGAATGACCCTATACCTGTAAGTCTTATCACCTAATTGACAGAATATCTATTTTTGAAAATACATTCGCATGCATTATAATATCATGGCTACACCGAAATGGTTGCCTATCCTAGGCAAGCAAGTCCACGGTCAGTGCCGCTTCATGATATAGATATAGGAAAACACACATAATATTTATAACCTGTGTACTGGCTACAAATCCGAAGATGTTGCCTGTCCTATTCACATCAACAGATATATGTATATATAAACATTTTAAAAACAAATTTTCCCTGTGTCGCAGTAACATAAATCCTAATCTTTAAGGTGTGTGAAGCTGACAGTTCTAGATTTAATAATACAATCTAATTGGGTACGTCTACCCTTTACTTTATGCTACATGATAAAGTAAATTAAATTACAATTACAATTTATTCACTCACATGAACAAGTTGTGGGTCTTGGAAAGTTTTGCTTGTCCCTCGTTCCAACGAGACTTCTTCCACCTGTACTTAGCCTATTTCTGTGTAGTAAAAATGAGGTGTGAGTCTTAACCACGCGACTCAGTGAGAACTCTCCCATCCCCGGCGGAAGGCGGGTAACATGGCGTTGGGATTGGGAGCCATACACAACCACATGCAAAAACAACTGGTTACTGTTAATTAGCATACATTCTTGGCGACCACACAACAACAGAAATTTCACCCAAACACTCACATGCATTTGATAACTGTAAACATGCAGCAGTTTATTCCACGTCATCAATCAGTAAGTAAACATTTAACATATAGTGCCGGCTTTTACTTACCGGTCTTCTCACGTTTCAGCATGTCTGAATCAAACAAGACGTGTGGTGACGTAATCCTGTACGTTACCACTACGCTGCACAATCAGCAAATATATGCAAACACAAGCAGTTTGTACATACACACAGATGCTAAACATACATCTACTTATTCTCCCCAACTCTGGGGGTATCTACTAGCCACTACGTGGCTCTCCCACTTCGAACCCTTGCACTCGGGTTGCTGGCCACCATGTGGCAAAACATACTTAACCCATTCACATGGGTACTGGTCACCTCGTGACAATTCTGTTAATCAAACAATACTTAACCCATTCACTTGGGTACTGGTCACCTCGTGACAATTCTATTAATCAAACACAATCAATCTCTATCTAACAAACAACTGACGCATAGCCACCAAGTGGCACGTCCTGACCCCTAACTGCGGGGCAATAGCTTGAGGCCACTCGTATATTACCCAACCAGGCCACATGGCGGGCACGGCACGACGTCTCGAAGCATGGCCACTGGCACACCCTGGACCAAGTCCACAGGATGATTTATCTTTTACTAGGTTAGGCTCACGGTTCACCTGTAGGTTCCTCCCGTGTCTCCTTACCTTATTCTCACATATTAATAGGATTCTTTGTATCTTTCCCGAAGGATCAACAATTCCACTCCTTATTAATATGTACAAGTTCCCTCAACAAGATATAACTGATATACCCATCCAGATGCACTCTTTAAGCCTCAAGCTATCGTCATAGCAATATAAAACCTTTCTAACCATATTGCCAGGATAGGGCAATGACCATCATCATGGTAATTATAAAAACTCAGGTCTCAAGAGCCATCTGACGTTGTTCTAGTCGATGTCTCACATCGCTAGCATAACCAATTTCGAAACCCACCAATAACTCTCTTTGCATGATTATAATTTAAGTCACCGTCGTGAAGAGTTTTCGAAATAAAGTTTAGCCCTTCCGTACAAGGACTCTTGCCACCGTCGTGGAAAAGATTTAATAAAATACTCATCATGCCTCCGAAGTGTATGAGTTGGATTTGTAACACACCAATCATAGCAAACGATTACTCTCTACTACTATGTCTTCCTATCTAAGCTACTTTCCACAACCTATTTTCTAGTTCCTTTATTCTTTTAACATTATATACCTTTAGCTAACACATACCATACAAGCAGAGAATATACATACTCAGGTAATCCACATAAGCATACAACCCTAGGAGCAGAGATGGAAGAACCCTCACCTTGTCCAACCTTCCATGCAATCATCTCCTATAACTTTATTCTCCTCGGAGTTCCTGTTGCACTCTTTTGCGTGTCTTTGTTCCTATAAGAACAAAATTTACTTCATTAAGATTATTACTTAGCTTAACTTGTTATTTATCTCTCCATTACTCTCATGTGTAGTCCACGGTTGCCACAGAGTCAAGCTCTTGGTCTTATTGGACTTCTCTATCATGAGTTATGTGTCTCCTTCCTCGGACACTTGACTTACTCGAATATAACACTCTACATGAGTGTTTCACATACTTTGATATGAGTATTAGACCTCTATCTAACTTGTATTCACATCTAAGGAAGCTTATCTAACTTGATTGGAAAGAATCCTAATTTTAGGAAGGTCTAAGCATTTTGATTCAACTTGTGTTCCTACTTGGGTTCTAAGAAATGTAGTTTCTAAACCCCAATATACCTCTGATTTATCCTACTTAAGGTTTCCTAAATATTTATGAGGGGAGAAGGTTGAAATTTTAGAAATTGGATTTCATTGTTCCGCAAGCTTCCACTCTTGGGAAACAAGAAAGTACCTCAATTAATTCTTGATGCTTGATAGCATATTTAGAATTATTCTAGGGTGTTTAAGATTGAAAAAAAATGGTTTGGAGCCCTCGACATCACCCTTAAAATGTATTTGGGCAAATCGAGCAGGGACCTGGCACGTTAACGTCAAGGTTCAACCATAGTAACCTCGAGCCAGCTCTTCACGGGTCTTGTTCAGCTAATATTTCAACTATATAATTTTAATAATATCAATCCAAGCATATTTACTCAAATCCAAGCTCAATCCTAATTATCAACAATTTTCCCCAATTTGGAAATAATTATAATTTCAACCCCAAATCCTTCAAATTCGAATTTGGGCAAATCCGAGAATATAATCTCGATTCCTACCTCAACTAACTGTTCAAGAACACTTTCTAGGTCTCAATCTACCCTCGAAATAACTCAATGGAAGGTCAATTGAATAAATCCCTAAAAATGCAAAAAAATTGAGGGTTTCGAATGAAATTCGGGTTACCAACCTTGATTCGATTGGTGGGAGGTATGGAAGATGTTGTACCCGAGCTCCGGTGACTTTTCCCGGCGTCGGCTAGCTCTTCTCCAGCCACATTTCCGGCGAAATTCCGGTAAAACCTCCTTCCCCTTCTTCCTGTCGTGCTCCCTCTCTCTCTCCTACCTTCTGTTTTCTCTCTCTTCTTCTTTCTTCACTCACGTCTTTCTCTCTTTCTTTTTCTTGCTTTTACTCTCTTTTCCTTTCTTATTTTTTTTCCCACGGCACCCCTCTCCAATTTAATAAAATAAATAAAATATTATAATTAAAATAATTATAATAATTAAATATTTAAATAATTAAAAATTAATTAATTAATAATTAAATTAAAACACAACTAATATATATTTTCTTTTCTTTTCTTTTCTTTTAAATGGATAATAAGATAAATAATAATCACTTAAAAATAATAAAGATATATTTTTAATTTAACTTCCTTTCCCTATTTTTAATTTTACCCTAAGGTTCACCTTTCTTTCCTAGAGACTCAAGGTCTCTATCTAGTCTCTACATATTCTTTCTGTAATCGTTTGTATTTCTAGTTTCGTAGTTAACCACCCTTCCGCGTGAGGTGTTAACCAACAGACTCTATCTGTCGTCGTATCCTTCCCCGAGGATACCTAACTTCCTTAGTTTCGATTTACTTCGTGCTATTAATTTTTTTCAATGGAGTGTCTGGCACGTACCACATGCCTTGCTACAATTTAGTTCTCCGAGGAGTTAGTTATTGCCTTCTCTAGGGAGGCTTACCTTGACTCACTCTGCTTGTCCGAATAACTACCTTCGTAGTGACTTCTTATAACCGTCTTGGAACACGCCAAGACACTAGCTATTTGCATAGCACACTAGGTTCTATTTCTATAAACTCTAACTGAGATTGGAGTACTCCCCTACATCAGAGTCCCTGTACCTAAGTGTCCTCTACTACCAAGTAGCTACCCTTCTGCTGGTATTCCCCCGATATATTCTTTGTAAACGACTTCACCAGTAAAGCCTGTTTACAGCTTATTACACCCTCTACTCTACATCTAGACTTATCGCTTACACGGCATAAACCCTTTTGAGGTTGTTACACTCCCTACCGACTCGGTTTACCCTACTCGTGTCCTAACGAAGCTAAATGCCATGACACTAGCACAACTAAGTGTTACACTTACCGTTTCTCCATCAAACGGTAAAGGATCTAACATTTATGATTTGTGTTCCCCTTTCTTTTCCGGACTTATACACTTACCCTTAGTGGTTTCCATAACCACTTTAGGTTACTCCCTGTCGACATCCCATGTCTGACTGACTTAGACTCTTCTCTGACTACTACTTGTAGTCATTTCTGTTTATAATGGAGACTCATAAGTCTCCTCCTTACCACCATACTCAATATTCTGCCTCAGGCTCTGTTCGGTCCTCACATCCAAACACCTCACTTAACAAAACTATTACTGTGGATCTATACCCTCCTCAGGTTAGTCTACTTAGAGTTGCACATCCTATGCTAACTCTACTCATTGGGTTTCCGTTGGCTTTTACTCCTACTTGGCCCAATCGGACTCCTCAACTCACATAGATCCTGTATTCCTACTTGGAATACTTGATCCGTTAACTCCAGCATGAACATTTCCGGACATGCTCTACTTCCCATGACCAAACGGGATCCACTCCCACAGTTTGACTCTTTCCTTTCTCACGGTGTGGCATATGTTCAGGAACACATACCGCCTCTTGCCAGTGTGTTACCCGTTGCGTTCCAATCGTTGCCAACGGTAGCATACCTGTTTTATCATTTTTGCTAGCACCTCAGATGCTTACCAGACTCCATTTTCGTATTCACTCTCTTCTTTTCCATTTCGTACCTACGTGGTACTCTTTCTTCGAGTATTTCTCAAAACTCGTTACTCACTAAATTCTCCTTCTCGATTAACCGTCCTTACGGTTAATTTTTCCTTTTATGGCACCCACATGGCCATTTATATGTTTGGTTTGTCCACTCAATCTCCCCCCATACACAGACTTCAGACTAACGGATTTACGGTTCACCAACCTGTGGAACTAGCTTACCGAGCTATGTCCACTACAATCTATGTACTATACATGCACTTACGGTAGTAGTTGGTTCTCCACCTCCTACTTGACTCTTATCTTATGGGGTCCTATAGGCTTCCGCTCTTCCCCCCATATGGGACTACTTATCACGGTCTAATTCCTCTCCCCTCGGACCTCCACGAGTCCCCTTGGGGTTTATCTCTTACGTTGTCTCGTTCGAGAGCTATCTACCACAATAGCACTCATTTTCTTATCTCTGGACGGTACCCGAAGGTCTACGCCCATTTCCACTTCTAGACCTGCTCTGGTCCAATGCT
The DNA here is from genome assembly GCA_014851425.1 of Senna tora. Taxonomy (NCBI): domain Eukaryota; kingdom Viridiplantae; phylum Streptophyta; class Magnoliopsida; order Fabales; family Fabaceae; genus Senna; species Senna tora. Next base: position 13,839,679 of record CM026263.1, on the reverse strand, counting down.
TTCGGGTCCATAATCACCCTATGGCCCCTTAATTAGTAACCCTTAGGTTTACATGTATACTCCTTTGGCACTTTAGCACTCTCTAGTGCTTTTCGATGTCTACTTAACTCTAATCACTCCAAGTGAGTGATTTCTCAACTACATCTACCATCTTTATACAGCTTACTTGTAAAAGGACTATTGTTTGGTAGGGTATTGGTCACATGAGTTAGTTTTCTTAGGCACCCTGGGGTTTTTTTAAAAATTAATTCAAGTTTATTTCTTAGAAAATGGCGCCTAAGGTTTTCTTAAATGGTTAGGGTTTAACCAATTGGAATGTCACAATTGAGAAAAGTTTTCATGAAAATTTGCCTTCCAATGGTTATCACTAGTATTTTCAAGAAAGATATATATTTAATGTAACTTCCTTTCCCTATTTAATTCAGGTTTCAAATTTCTTAAGTCCTGAATTAAATCCCAAAAATTATTTCTACCTCTTTTCTTTCCCTTTTATTTTATTTCAAACCTCGAAAAAAAAATGTTCTCGGGTATTACAATCTAAAAAAAATTCCTTTCTGGTTTCTTTTAACTTTCACATTTTTTCTATATTCTTTTTAAAGTTTTAATTCCTAGACCCGGAATAAATCATTCTTTAATCCTCAAAATTTTCCGGGTATTACATTTGCTGCCACTTAAAAGAAGCCTACTGTCTGCAGACCAGCTGTGTAGTAAAACCCAATTTGCCAGAGTAACATATTTTGAACAAAAGACCTTAATTTTTCAATTTGAAAAAAAGTAGGAATTTCATATGTATATTGGCATAACAACAAAACAAACATTAAGGGGGAAGGAAAAGTAAGAATTTCATATGTATAATGGCATCAACTTGATTTATCAAACAATATAGTCCCATGATCGCGCTGAAGGAATAAACTTCATATATGACATACCAGAATTAGTTGTTGAACAACGATTGACAGGTCAAATTCGGAAAATAGCTTCAGATCTATCAATGGAGCTTATGGCATTAAACTTCCATGTTTCAGCTTCTGAAAAAACAACTGTAGAGTCTCTTAATAACAAAAAAGAAAATAAAAAAAGAAATATATAGATTTTATAAAGAAAAAATAAGGGAGGTTGAATTATACAATTTGGGATCCCGAAATTAAACAACATATATCAATTAGTGCAAAAACCAAGGTAATTGTAATTGGGATATCGGTCAGCTGTTGATAGTGATGAATTGATCATTAATTGACTTGAATCAATTCAAATTTGAATAATACATAAATGTTACAATCATTGACATGTGGCAACTAAGAATGCCAAGCTGGAGGATCAAAAATTATGTGGAATTACTATGGATGTACACGTGGATAAGTGCATGACATGTGGACTGAAGTGTTCAGATTAAGTGATAATGAGGTGTTAGTTGAGCAAACCACTTCTTAATCCTAGTTGTCAAGAATTGGCTATAGGTACATTTCTTTATATATACATTTCTTTATATATTACGCATAAGATGTTGTGATTTAAAAAAAATAACAATATAATTAATGGTAACATTTTTTTCTTGAGAGTTAAGACAATAAAATAGAACAATCTGTATCTTTCAAAAATCAAATTAGTAATCCAATTTAATTTGAAATTACGCATAAGATCATTCCCAAGTGACTATTATTCATCTAAATGTGATTTATTTGATGATGAATTTGAGTATTTAAAACCATTAACTTTTAATTGTCAATCATATTAATTAAAGGTATTTTATCAAGTAGACAATTTATTCGTTAAAGAAAAAAATGATATAGAGAATTTATATTTATTTGTTCAATGATTTCTTGGTGCTACAATCTGATTGATTGTATTAAAATCATGAATTACACCAATATACATAGTTGACCTCGGGATAATGTAATTATTAGATATGAATTTGATATTGGTAACTAAATACATTTCTATTATTTAAGATTGAAATTGTAAATACAAAATCTCAAAAAAAACACATAAATTTCATCAGCTTTCATTAGTAAGTTTTTATTCGCACACATGTTTTCTTGAGAGTTAAGACACTAAATTAGAAGAATCTGTATCTTTCAAAAATCAAATTAGCAATTCAATTTAATTTAAAATTACGCAAAGATCCTTCCCACGTGGCTATTCTTCATCTAAAGTAGAGATGATCATGGGTAGGGTACTATATTTCACGTCCCCGGACCCAGACTTATAGGGTATTAAAGTCAATCCCTGTCCTAGACCGTACGAATAGTCGAATCCCCATACCCAAACTCAGACCCATAAAGCTTTTAAAATAAATTATTATTTTCTTAATATAAAATTTATGTTTATCAACTATTCATTAAAAAAATATGCTGTTAAATTATTTATATATATATATATATAATATTAAATATTTTCTTATTATCATTTTATATTTTCTCAATCAAAAAGTTTAAAAATAGTACTTTTATATATAAAAATAAATCATTATTATTGTGGATAGGGTATGGGTATGGTACCTCTTTACCTGTCCCCGAACCCAATGACTTTGTACCTGGACCTATACCCAGACCCATAGGGTAAAATTTCAGGGTACTCATTGGGTATGGGTATTTTGACAATCCCTAATCTAAAGGTGATTTCTTTGATGTTGAATTTGAGTATTTAAAACCATTAAGTTTTGATTGTCAATCATATTAATTGATGGTATTTTATCAAGTAGGCAAATTATTCCTTTATATGCACGTTAGAAGGAATAAATTATTTTAGTTAAAATTTTAACAGTGTAAATTTGAACAATAAACATATTTAAAGACTCAAATTAATAGTTAAATTTAATTTATTCATTATATAAAATAATATATATAGGATTTATATATATTTGTTCCTTATTAATTTGATTGATCAATTTTGTTTGGTGCTACAATCTGATTGTTTGTATTAAAATAATGAATTAATAATTTAATTAATTTAATCCCTAAAATAGATGTAAAAATAAAATTTCTTCTGAGATTTAAGAGATTAAATTAAAAAAATCTGTATCTTTCACAAATCAAATAAATACTTCATTTTAATTTAATATTAGGCATAAGATGTTTTGATTTTTTTAAAAAATAACAATATAATTAATGGTAACATTTTTTTTTCTTGAGAGTTAAGATACAAAATTAGAAGAATCTGTATCTTTTAAAAATCAAATTAGTAATTCAATTTAATTTAAAATTACGTACAAAATCCTTCCCACATGGCTATTCTTCATCTAAAGGTGATTACTTTGATGTTGAATTTGAGTTTTTAAAACCATTAACTTTTAATTGTCAATCATATTAATTAAAGGTATTGTATCAAGTAGGCAATTTATTCGTTATAGAAAAAAATGATATAGAGCATTTATATTTATTTGTTCCTTATTAATTTGATTTATCAATGATTTTTTTGGTGCTACAATATGATTGATTGTATTAAAATCATGAATTACACCGATATACATAGTTGACCTCAGGATAATGTATTATAGGATATGAATTTGATATTGATGATTAAATTGATTTCTATCATTTAAGGTTGAAATTATTAATACAAAATCTCAAAATAATTACACGTAAATCTAAAAAAAAACCACTTGGTTGAAGACTGATGAACTTGGGACATGTTATAAACGCGACCAACCAAATCTGCAAATCAAAAAAAATTATGATGATGTTCATAAGTCTCTAAAAAATCGGTCATCACCAACAAAAAAAATTGTGAGATATTTCATTATGATTGTTATATCCGAGATAATTATTTTAGTTATTAGCATTATTATTAATTTATTTTTCTTTGGGAAAGAAAAATAAATTTGATTAAAAGAATTAAAAAAAAGAGGACCTACAAGAAATAGGGATTTAAAAGGTGGAAGCAAAAAGGGGTTTTAGCAATAATTAAAATATTAGACTTATTATTATTTTACTTTGGGGTTAAAACCGTGTGCTCTCTTCATTTCATTAGCAAACTAAAACAAAAAAAGAAAAGAAAAGAGAGAAGCAGAATGCAGCGGACCACGTGAGAAGGCGGGGAGCACCCGAGTGGAGGAGAAGCAACGTACACGGCGGGTTTGGGCCGGATTCTCGCCGGAAAACATGTTCCGACGCCGGAGACGGTGACCGGAAGTCATCTCCAACCCTTAGCAAGCCTTCTATCCGATTGAATCAAGCTGAGAAAGCCCCAAACTCCCAAAACCCCAATTTCTCTAATTTTATGTATTTTAGGAATTCTTCGATTTCTTCTATTTGGGACATTCCGGGGTTAAATTCGAGCTTAGTGTGTGTTATTGAAAGCTTAGTGTGGTTCAAAATCAAAGTGAAATCATAGAAATTGACCGGGTAAGGAAATCATGGAAATTGGGTTAAGAAATTGTGCTAAATGCGAATTTTGCTGGTTTGATGCATGAATAGGCTTAGAATGGAGTAGTATAGGTGTTATAGTGGCTGGAAATAGACAAGGGAATAAAGCCCGAGTATTTACCGTCTCAATCGGAACCCAATCCGGTGAAAAAGAGGCGATATACCAAGCCACAATGTAGTTGGGAGCCGTGCTATGGGCTGGACACCTTGGTCTAGTTCATGGTGGACACCTAAGAACCGCTAAATTGGTTCCAAGGCTCTATTGTATACCCGATTTTTTTTTTATATATAATTAAAGGGGTAGTGGTTGAACTCTTACTCGCCAAATAAGGGGAAACGGTGGAATGAGTAATCTAAGGCCTCTTTTGAGCCGTGAATTTATTCCTTTATTAGTGAGAAGTACTTATGAACACATGAAGTGGAATTTAGATAAATGCGAATCTCAAACCTAAGCTCTTAGAGGTTCTAAGTGGCTCGAATTTTTGAAAGTTAAGTATAAGATTGTATAGACTCTCAAAAGAGCAAATAAGACGACGTAATGAACTAACTAGTTAGTTCTTTGAAGTATCTAGAGGGTGCATGAGCATTAGCATGACACATACATGGTAGATGCTTCTTTACACGTTTCTAATTGCTTAAGTACATGTGTATAGGGCATCACAGAGTAATTGGAGCTTCAGGCACTCCGAGGACTGATCAGGAGGGCCAACGAGGTGAGGGGCTCTCCCGTCCCTGCCCCATAGGGTTGGATGACTACGTGGAATTGTGGTTTGCTCTATTTTGTGCAAATTGTTATATGAAATATGCCTATCTAAATGTATTTACGTTACGCGTATATGATTAGCAAGAAAACAGTAGACGTGCAAATTGTTTATGTGCTTATATGTTTGTTCCCAAGTCAATATGCGATATTGTGGCTCACCGAGCCTTATATGTTACCATGGGTAGGATTGAGTCAGAATTTCATATGTGAGGGTTCATCTATATTAGAAACTCATTTAAATTGATCATCGTTGTAAAGGTTTTGACCGTATGGTACATTGAGGAAAATGAACCTAGATTGTTAAGTGTGAGTGGGAATGTTGCATAATTAAAAAGGGGGAAACTAGGCCTAACTAATAAACACGTATAATATTCAGTTAGTTTATCATAGGGCGTCGTCCAAGGTTAAACATGTTCGTTGAACTTGTTTAGGTTGGTCCGGGTAGATCGAGTCTGTCATCCTGGTCGGACAGATAAGAATTTGTTATAAATGCGACCAATCACATCTGCAAATCAAAAAATCATGATGATATTGATAAGTCTCCCAAAAATCAGTCTTCACTTAAAAAATTATTGCGAGAGATGTCATTATGATGGAGAAAGTTAATCTAAGAATATACCAACTAATATATTCGGATCAGGCTCCCCATATATTATTCACTAAGCCTCAACAAAAGAAAATCCAAAATGATGAATAGAACCATCATCATCAGCAAGTGCTACTCGAGTTTGGAATAGGAAATTAAGCTTAAAAGTATGCCTGGTGGGACGAAAAGAGCTACTTGCAGATACAACGTTGAATTAAGACATAATATATACATCTCCCTCTTTCAAAATATTCCTAAATTTGCTTGAAAAAACACTCTTAATCGAAGCATTTATCTTAGATCCCTGTCATTATTAGATAAATGTCAATTTTTTTTAATCGTTTTGTATAAGAAATCCAAAAAAGATGTTAAATGATGAATACAAAAGAAAATTTTGTCAAAAGTACATTTCTGTCACATAAAACCATTTCAAGAGCATTATGTTGGCATGTTTTCGGATAGGGAGGCGTCTCCCACAAACGCACGACCCGGTCCTTTATCTTCCATGTAGTCTTAGATCTGTTAATTGCGCCTACAACATCAATAAATTGATCCATGATCCAGCGAATTTCTGTCCAAAAAACGTATTTCGAAAAACTTGTGAAAAAAAATTAATAAAAAACATTTGTTGAGATCTACACAAATGATTTGTAATTTTCACCTTCTTTGATAATATATTACAGTGAGGTATAAAATATAAATTGAGAAGTCTTTAAAGACAGACCGAAAAATATAGAAGCAAGTAGATGTAGACCGAACTCTTCAGAGTACAAAATAAGTGAATACAAGTTTGTGTTATAGAGGAAGAAGTATTCACCGTCTACAAAAAAATGAGGAATAGATATTTATAGTGCCTTTTGAAAAGAAGTGAGAATATTGGGATTGGAATCATCTAATAAATGCGTCAAAATAAATTACAGCATATATCATAAACTATTTAATGTTGATTCTAATCAGATATGAAAATGTATCAATTACTCATTAATTGCAAATCTTAGAATCAATTTAAATTTTTATGATTGAGTAAGTTAGAATATATTGCATTAGACATTGCCACGTATGTGTATCTTATATTATATGGCGACTAATCTGGCTCTTAGGTGATATATTAAACGACATGTAGATTTATTTCCATAAATTAAATATTTTGTGGTATGAGGTGTTGATTGAGCAAAGGGTGCCTGAATCCTATGTGGCAAGAAATGGAGCTAGTTATGTTACTATTTATATATATATATATATTAGGATCAATTAAATTTAAAAGATAAAAAAAATTAAAGTAATCATTTGATAGTATACTATACAATTATAATTTACATATACACGGTTGCGGGGAATTTTTTTTTTTTGAGATTTAAGAGATTAAATTAGAAAAATCTGTATCTTTCACAAATCAAATTAATACTTTATTTTAATTTAATATTACGCATAAGATGTTTTGATTTTAAAAAAATAACAATATAATTAATGGTAACATTTTTTTCTTGAGAGTTAAGACACAAAATGTATCTTTCAAAAATCAAATTAGTAATTCAATTTAATTTAAAATTACGTATAAAATCCTTCCCACGTGGCTATTCTTCATCTAAAGGTGATTTCTTTGATGTTGAATTTGAGTATTTAAAACCATTAACTTTTAATTGTCAATCATATTAATTAAAGGTATTGTATCAAGTAGGCAATTTATTCGTTATAGAAAAAATGATATAGAGCATTTATATTTATTTGTTCCATATTAATTTGATTGGTCAATGATTTTTTTGGTGCTACAATCTGATTGATTGTATCAAAATCATGAATTACACCGAAATGCATAGTTGACCTCTGGATAATGTAATTATAAGATATGAATTTGATATTGATGATTAAATTGATTTCTATCATTTAAGGTTGAAATTGTTAATACGAAATCTCAAAAAAATCACGTAAATCTAAAAAAATCACTTGGGTGAAGACTAATGAACTTGGGACATGTTATAAACGTGACCAATCACATCTGCAAATCAAAAAAATGATGATGATGTTCATAAGTCTCCAAAAAATCGGTCTTCACCAACAAAAAATATTGTGAGAGATTTCATTATGATGGAGAAAGTTAATATAAGAATATAGCAACTAATATATTCTGATCAAGCTCCCCATACCAACTAGCTTTTGGCCCGTGCACATGCACGGGAAATTATTAAAGTTTTTATAATAGTAATGTTAAACATTATATATTATTCATAATGAATAATGGAGACCCAACATATCTATTTAGATGGTACTACGAAGACATATATTTATGTAATAGTCTAAATAAAGATTTAAATTTTAGAATTTTGACCAAGTTTACCTTATATTAATGTAGTAATTTTTTATTTGACTTTAAAATAAGTAATCTACATTTATTATCATTATATTCAAGAATATATTATTTTATATATATATCAATTTTAATATTGCATCTTGTCTTCATTTTAGTCTTGGTCTGTAATTTGCAATAATATCTGCTTTGGAAATTAGTTAGGTGTTTAATAATGAATTATTAATTCAATTGGAAATTAAAAATGAAATTAATTTCAGGTTTTTGACTTTTAATATGTACATTAATTAATTAACAAAGATAATTATGGATTTCATGTCAATCTGCTACTTTTGAATCTAATTTCTCTAATTCTTACATTTCAAACTTTCAACTTTTATCCTCTGATTGTTCAATTAATTTGACTATTAAATTCCATTTTTGATAAATTATGAAACATACATTATAATCTTTAAAAAATTTTAAAATCTATTTTATCTCTACCATAAAAAAACTGTTTTTTCTCTTACAATTTTCAGATTTAAATACGGTCCCTCAAATTTAATGCTGGGTTTTAATCAAGAAACTAATAAATTATTAAAATAAAAATAATAATTAGATTCCAAATATGAATACAAAATTTTAATATATTGTGATTTAACGTGATTTTATGCTAAAAAAATTGTTCTGTGCATTTAAACTTTTTTAATATTATGAAAATAAAAAGGTAATATAAATGAAGATTTAAATTTTATAATTATAACCTGGCCAAAAAAAAATTTATAATTATAACCAATTTGACGTTATATTAAAGTATAAATATTTGTTTTGACTTTAAAATAATTATTCTACATTTATTAGTGTCACGACCCCAAATCGGGAGTACGTGATCGGTACGGAAATAGATTTTTAACCCTAAACCCGTAAGACTTACCCTGTAAAACGTAACTATAACTACTCTGCTATACAACCAATATATACCTCATAATAAAAGTGGCCACACCTCACTGATGGCCTAATTAACCTGCAATCCGCGGTTCGCTCAATACCGCTTCAGCTCAGCCCAGTGTATAGATCACTACAAAAAAAATTAAATTTAGCGACGATTTTTTTTTGTTTTAGCGACGATTTTAACCGCCACAAAAGCACTTAATGGCTGTTTATAAAACTGCTGCAAAGTCTTCCGTCGCAAGGGTTTTAGCGACGGTTAGGAGACCGACACTAAATAGCGGCGGTTCAAAAACCGCCGTTAAATTGCGGCGCTTCAAAAACTGTCGTTAAATAGCGGCGGTTTTCAAAATCGCTGTTAAATAGGGGCGATTTTGAAAAAACCACCGTTAAATTTGTGGCGGTTTTGAAAATCGCCGCTATTAGTGAAGATGTAAAATTTTTATATTTTAGTAAATAATTTCATATTTATTTAATCTTATTTATATATAACCAAAATTTACTTAAATTTATATTAAAATATTTGGTAAAAACAAAATTTAGATAAATCAATTTGTTCAAATACAAATCTTCTAAAATAATAAACGTTCCAAACTAAAATTGTCATAAGACTTCTTGCAAACTAAAATTGTCGTAAGACTTGCAAACTAAAATTACTATAAAACTACTTACAAACTAAAATTACCATTAAAGTTTCAAACAAAAATTATAATCAAGTTGCTTATTAACCAAAATTATCACAAAATTAAAGTTTCACCCTATAACATATTCATCTACCCATATATATATATATTCATCTTCCATCAATTGTTTCACCTTAGTGATATAATCACCCATTATTTCTCCGTCCTTGGATTTGCCTACCAGAAAGAGTTTTTTTATTATACATCAAGTTACCAAGAAATAACATAATTTAGTTAGAACAAAAAACTCAAACAATCAAACTAAAGAAAATAAAATAACAATAATGCTATAATGCCAAACTTTTTGGTAGCATACACATGGAGCTTCCCTAATTAACCGTACCTATAGTCAATGTTCAATTATAGATAGCCATATGCATGCAAGCCATATGCATGCAAGCAATCTCTCTCTATCCCACCTTTAACCCTTAATTCATGCACACATAGACATGAGGGCCATACACAAACGGCCATAGCCTCAACATTTAATCATGTTTCATATTCCAAAGTGGATGACAATAAAATACATGTTGGACTACCACAAACATCTTCTTAACTATTTACCTTTTACACCAAAAATTAAAATCCAATCTCTACAAACTGTGAAGAACAATAAGTCAAAAGCAATGTCTAATAAAATTTCCCTACTAAGAAAAGTTGAAAAACAGAGGCTATGACGTTGGCGTGCATTCTGGAGATAATTAGACCAAGTATAAAACTTCAACTGCTGAAATTTGATTTACAAGAGAAACGAAGAAGAAAAAAACTCTAAATTGATAGATCGACTTCAGTAAAGCATAGAAAGTCCATCAAAGTCGGTCAACAGCTGCATATTTCAGCAGGGAACACAGAATGCTCAAAATGTTCAAAACTCGCAATCTCCAAACACTTTATTCCCCTACATTTTCTCCGCAAGTAAACGAAAAGACTAAAGCACAAAGTTATAAAAGTCACATTCAGATTGACCAACACGCAACCAAAGAGAAATAAACCATCTCATCATAGCCAAAACCAGATCAGGATAGAAGCGGAGCAAGAGCATCCAAATAAGTCCAAACAAACATATAAACTAGGTGAATCGTCAATGGGCGTGAGTTAGAGAGTAATGCTTTAACTCGAATTTACAAACTTGTAGGGAAAGGCCCGGATCCACATGACCCGACTCGACCCAGGGACCTAAATGAAAAACCGAAAATAAATCCAAGCAAAAATAAATATTGCGGAAGCTACTAACCTGGACGCCATTGCTAAAACCTTGGATCTTGCCAGTGCCTCTGCTCCACCAGGGCTGACCTCCAATCGACGAACACTGAAAAGGGCCGCACCAAACGGAGGACTCTACCTACGAGAGGTAGAGCCACATGTCAACGACTGATGCGCGGAAGAAGACTCTAGAGAAAGAGAAAATTATACTGTGTGGGGTTTCCCAAACGGGACCCCCCTTTCCAACACATGGAATGAGCAACTAGAAAGGGGTGTAGTCACTCCTATTTATAGGAGGATGAGAGAGCTCCCATCATTGACGCAAGCAATGTGGGACTTGGAATATGAACAAAATGTTCACTTCCATCATGATCACCTAGCCCACTTTGGGCCATGAGTACGGGCTCGTGTGACCTCCGATGAGAGTCGTTTTCGTTTCGTTCTCTTCGTCTCTCTGCAAGCTTTCCAACGGATCCTCACTTGACCCGATCGGACTCTAACATGAGCGGATATTTAGTCCCGAAGACCCCAATATATCCAACAAAACTCTAAAACAAGCATTCCACAACATAAACAGAGATTCCATGAGCAGAGAAAAAATAGAGATACCTCTTCAGAGCAGAGCACCAACGGACTTCAAACACGTGCACAGAAGGAGCTTCGCGGCAACGCACAGCAGCAACGGACGGCGGCAATGGCGGCAACGGACGGCCAGAAAGTAGGTAAAGGAGCTTCGGAGCGCAGAACCCTAATGTGTTTTGTTTGATTTTGCTCTCAAATTTTGTTCATATCGATTGGAGCCTTCATTTTTTTTTGCCTGGATGAAAGTATTTTTAAATATTAAATCTTAAATAAAATATAAAAATATATTAATTTTTAAATATTAAAATAGATTAATAAAAAATTATTTCTAATTAATATTTTTTGGCAAAAAATGAAGTAAAAGGGATTTTTATAAATTTTCATAAATTTATATTTATTTTAATTTTTAAGTTTAAAATATTTTAATTTTATTTAACATTTATAAAATTTGAATCAATTAAATCTAAAATTAAATATAAAATATCTTTATTTTTAAATATTAAAATATATTGATTAAAAATTATTTTAATTAATATATTTTGGTGAAAAATGAAGTAAAAGGGATTTTTTTATAAACTTTCATAAATTTATATTTATTTTAATTTTTATGTTTAAAAATTATTTAATTTCATTTAGTTATACATAAATTAATATATTAAAATAGATTAATCAAAAATAAAATCTATTTAATATTTTTTTTAGAAATAAAGGGATTTAAGAAATTTTCATAAAATTATATTTATTTTAAGTACTTTTTATAATTAAAATTATTTAAATAATTTATTCAAATTAAATATAAAAAGTATCTTTATTTTTATTATTAAATATTAAAAATAATTAATATATCAAAATAAAAAAATTAAAATTAAAATTACTTAACCGCAGTTTTAAGAAACTACCGTTAATTAGCGGTGGTTGGGCTTAACCGCCGTTATTTAGCGGCGGTTAAGGCCAAACCGCCGTTAGTTAACGGCGGTTAAGAAGAACCGTCGATAATTAACGACGGTTAAGACAAATCGCTGCTAAATAACATTTTTTTTGTAGTGGATATATATATCAACACTCATAATATAAATATTTATATCATATTAACCGTACGTCTCAATATGTACGATCTATCCTATTCACATGCAGCAAGCACACATAATATAAATATCCATATCATATTGACCGTACGCCTCAATGCGTACGATCTATCCTATTCGCATGCAGAAGTTTATATACTCATACCTATATCATAGTTTATCCCCAAACTGGACCCTGTCTTTAAATACATGTGAAGCCGACAAGTCTAGAGTAGGTACATATCGAAAGCTGTAAATATATATATACAACTCTTACAACTTATAATATGTACAACCAAAAGAAACAAAATAACCAACAGGTGTCCACCCACGCGAACAAGTGCGTAAGGATGGTCTGATGTCTGTCTCACTGTCCGGACGTCGATGCCTGCCCGATCCTTGTATCTGAAACATTAAAGCAGAGGGAGTGAGTCAAACAGACTCAGTGAGAAGCTTCCCATCCTCGGCGTAGCGGCGGGTACCACTACAGTTGGGGAAAGGGAAACACCCACAATGACATGCGCATAAAAATACAGTTTATCAAATGTTATATTACGATCAGGCAATATTAATATAACATAAAATCATAGATAAACCTACGGATCATGCTCCTTTATCATGCTTTTCATAAACAAGTAAACACTTTTAACATATGTTTTGAAAATTGTAAATCACTCAACTGACCCTAGTACCAAGTTATGGCAATGGCCTTAACGGGCAAATTATTTTAATCTTTAACTGACCCTAGTGCCAGGCTAGAGCAATGGCCTCAACGGCAAATCTTTTAATCTTTTAACTGACCCTAGTGTCAGGCCAGGGCAATGTCCTCAACGGGCAAATGTTTTAATATTTAACTGACCCTAGTGCTAGGCTAGGGCAATGGCCTCAACGGGCAAATCTTTTCTGACTCGTTTCTCACTCCGAGCTCTCAGCTGGGATTATGACTCTATCTACCCATTTCTATCCTAAATTGACTTTACCTAGGTGGTGTGAACCTCCCTATGGCTCACTAATCCATTTATGAGATCTTTTTAATCCTGATTTAATACCCAAACCCTTGATTAGATCATAACCTAGCTCTAAGGCCGTTCCTAAGTTCAATTACCATAAAACGTCAACATTTACTAACAACTTCAATACGATTTCTTTAATGAGTTTCTAATTAATAGGGTAAACCAAACCTTGGACTCAATCAACAACTTAGCCCCTTGCTTGTACTGTTCGGCGTATCTCATGTCATCACATGGATACCCTCCAGTACCTCTTTACCTGTAGTCAAACACACACATACGAATACTTTCATATATAACAGTTTAGGAACAACAATAGCATGTTAACCACTAAATAATTCTTACAAATAGGCAAGTAGGCAAACCACATATCCACATCCTCAATCAACCCTGTAGGGCAAGGATGGGAAACCCCTCACCTAGACGGCTCCCTTGTGCTTGTCTTGGAGTAACTCCCGCTCCAGACGAGTCATGGTTTCCTAACGAATGCATTCAAGTGGTTAACATGTCAACTATATGCAATTCATATGCATATGACATGCTGGTGCCTAAAATGCATCTAGACGTTGCCAAGAACTGAGTCCTTGGTCTTATCCATCTTCCCTCTCTTCTATGAGAGTCTCAAGTCCTTCGCACTTGGTTTCATACAACTATCGTTCTCCTTGAGTTGCTTTTGGAGCCTTGGATTTGAGTTACTAAACCTCAACGTGCTTCTAAGCTATCCTACTTAAGGTTACCTAATGACGGTGTATAAAGAATTTAGAAATTCAAGTTGGACTTAGCTTATTCCGTAAGTTTCTATCCTTGAGGAACAAGAAGACATTTGAAATGATTTTTTATCCTTAACAACATGGTTGGGGTGTCCTAAGATGTTTAGGATTGAAAATAGGAGGTTCGGACACCCTGGATTGGCTTAAAAAGGGGTTTTAGGCATGTTGGGCAGAGACCGGGCGCTGTAGTGCCCATTCTGGCGCTGCGGTGCGAAGCTGCTGCCCAACAGCTCTTTGTTTACTCGAGAGTTAGCGCTGCAGCGCCAGCTCCCAGCACATCAATTCGTTTGTTGTGTTGTGGGCTGGTTTGGGCCCGTTTGGGCCCCCTTCCGACCCCGACTTCGACTCCGCACCTCACGGGTTTTGTTCACCTACATTCCAACGACATAAATCGAACTCTAACTACTCAAATCCAAGCCCGATTCCAAATTTATCAACGAATCCCCAAATTGGGAATATTTAAAATTTTCAACCCCAAACCCTTTCAAATTCGAATTCGGCTAAACCCGAGGGTATAGCCTCGATTCTTACCCCAACTAAGTGTTCAAGAACACTTCCTAGGTCTCAATCTACAATCGAAAGATCCCAATTGAAGGTTGATCGAAGAAATCCCTAAAAATGTAGAAATTGGGGGTTTCGAATGAAATTGGGGTTACCAACCTTTGATTCGATTGGTGGAAGGTGTAGGAGACGTTGTACCCGAGCTCCAGTGACTTTTCCGGCGACGGCTAGCTCTCCCTGGTTAGTTTTCCGGCGAACCCCAACCTTTCTTCTTCTTCTCCTTCACGCTTCACCCTCTCTCTCTCTCTTCTTTCTCTCTCTTTCTCTTCTTTCTTTTGTTTCTAATCATGTAGCCCCCACCTCTTTCTTTTCTATTTATTTACTTTCTTCTTCCCTTCCACTTACAAAGAAAAAACCCACGACACCTTCCCCAAATTATAAATAAATAATTGATTAAAATTAAAATAAAATACTAAATAACTAAATATAATACTAATAATAATAATTAAAATAAAGAAGAAGTGGAAATTATCCCCAATTAAATCCTCCTCTTTCCAATTCAATTTTCATTTTCTCTTATATCCGAAATTTAAATACCCAAAAATATTTCCTACTCCCCTTTTTCCTATTTAATTCAAGTTTCCAATTTCTTAGGTCCTGAATTAAATCCAAAAATTTATTTTCTACTTCTTTTCTTTCCTTTTCATTTCATTTTAAACCTAAAAAAAATTTCCCGGGTATTACAATTAGCATTTTGAATGAGAATATATGATTTGATATATATAATAATTTCACTATAGATTATTTTATTTATTTCTCCATAATCTGTGACTAATAATATATGTAAATTACGTGTTGAATAATAAATAATTCATTCACAAATCAAGGATGAAATAAATTTTAGATTTTTGAGTTTAATATCTATTTTTATTTTTTAATTCACAAAGTTATTGATGGAGCCCTCTGATTTTTTTTTTCATGTTTTTACATGGACTCAAATCATAGAATTCGAACCAATATATGATTTGATTTTACCAATAGAAATGATGTCTCATTAACTTTTGCATTTTTTTTATTCCATTGGGGTTTTCAATCAACTACATTTAATGCTCCGTATAAATTATATGATTTGCTAATTCTAGTTTTAACTTATATATTTCTGTTATTCATTATATTATGATCCGCATTCAGTCAAAATTATCTTTTATATGATTACCATAAAACGGAGGTTTAACTTAAATAAATTAATATTTTTTTTATGATCATTGCAATTTATTTTAGTTAGCATAATTACCAAACCTACAACTGTAAATTCAATCAGAATCAAAACCCAGACAAAGCACCTTCGCGAACCACCACCGAAAGAAGCATCAGAACTCATAAGAAATGCATCATCAGTCATCACTCATCGCCAAATTGCATAATGAATCTCTACAGGCTGCCAATTGGCTAATTGAAACCCATAATTATGAGCTTAACCAATAACTTGATTGTCACGACCCCCTATCGGACGTCCGTGATCGGCACGGGAAGTAGGATTTCTCCTATCCCGTAAGCCTCTAATCCCTGATTGAGATTTCCACCTGTTTATAACTACCCTTTTCTAATACAAACAATATATAACGTATATGGTCATCCCTTTCCGGTGACCTAAGCAGTTTGCAATCCACGGCTCGCTCAACGCCGCTTCAGTCTATACATATACACATATTCATTCACAAGTACATATAATATACATATTGATCACGCGCTTCAGAGCGGGTGATCTATCCTATTCACATGCAGAAGTCCTGTATACAGTCATACATATATTCAATCACACGCTTACATATACTTTACATATTGATCACACGCCTCAATGCGTGTAATCTATCCTATTCACATGCGGAAGCCATATTTTCACACAAACAGGTATTCAATCACACATACATATAATTTACGTATTGATTACACGCCTCAATGCGTGTGACCTATCCTAGTCGCATGCAGAAGTCATATACGTATATACATGATATATATTATATCATAGCCTATATTCCCATTACCAAGACCTAACTTTAATCTGTATGAAGCTGACAATGCTAGAATTCAAGTGTGACATATATATATATATATATATATATATACACAGCAGATGTAAACGTACATACACCACGCCCAAAAAGGATTCATATATATATATATATATATATATATATATATACATCACAACATATATACTTAATCAAAATAACTACCAACGCGAACAAAGCGTGCGGTCTTCAGATCTGTCCGCCTCCCTGAGAAGAAGTGGACGCGTTTCCTACTCCTGAACCACCTGTATCTGAAACATGTAAACAGGGGGTGAGTCGAACATACTTAGTGAGAAGCTCCCCCATCCCTGGCGTAGCAGCGAGTACCACTACAGCTGGGGAAAGGGAGCAACCACAACCACATGCACATGAAACAGATTTATATTGTGACCTTAATATGATCAGGCAATCAATATATCATATTCACAATTAAAAATCCTAATTCATGCTCCTAACATGTTTATTAATCCGCATGTAAACCAATCATAAACATATATCATATCTTTTCATAAGTCATACATAGTTATACTCGTAGGCATTCACTTTCTGTCTCCTGCATTATGCTAAGAGAAATACTGGCCCGAAGGCATTCACTTTCTGTCTCCCGCGTTACGCTAAGAGAAATACTGGCCCGAAGGCAATGTCTTATTCGAACCTAGTTGACCAAACTAGGAACTTTCTGACTCCAAGGCACGCTTAGAGTAATAGCCGGCAACTTGTTTGACCCCGGTTAAACCAAGGATGTGGCCACTATGTGGCATACTTTCTGTTAACTGAATCCTGTCTGTCCGACCAGGATAACCGACTCGATCTACCCGAACTAACCTAAACAAGTTCAAATAACCTGTTCGACCTTGAAAGACGCCCTATTAATAACCAACTGAATATTACACGTGTGAATTAGCTAGGCCTAGTTTCCCCCTTTTCAATTATGCATCTCTCACACTTAACAACCTAGGTTCATTTTTCTCAATGTATCATACGGTCAAAACCTTTGCACGATGATCAATTTAAATGAGTTTCTAATATTAATGAACCCTCACATATGAAATTCCGACTCAATCCTACCCACGGTATCATATATGGCTCAGTGAGCCACAATATCGCATATTCACTTCAGAACGAACATATAAACATATAAACAGTTTGCACGTCTACCGTTTACTCACTAACCATATACGCGTAACATAAATTTATTCATATAAATATATTCCATATATCAATTTGCACAAAATAGAGAAAACCACATTCTCCATGTAGTCATCCAACCCTGTGGGGCAGGGATGGGAGAGCCCGTCACCTCGTTGGCCCTCCTGTTCAGTCCTCGGAGTGCCTGAATCTCCAATCGCTCTGTGGTGCCCTATACACATATATATTTAGGAAATTTAGAACGTGTAACTAAGCATATAAAAATGCGCGTGTCATGCTAATGCTCATGTACCCTCTAGATATTTCTAAGAACTAATTATTTAATTCGTTACGTCGTCTAAATTTCTCTTTTTGAAAGTCCAGAATGTCTCATATTCGACTTTCACACTTTCGAGCCATTTAAAACCTCTAATTGCTTAGGTTAGAGATTCCCACTTCTCTAAATTTCCCTTCATGTGTTCATATGGGTATTTAACTAATAAAAGAATTAAATTCACGGTTCAAAAGAGGCTCTAGCTTACTCATTCCACCGTCTCCCTTATTCGCCGAGTAAAAGCTCAATTATTACCTCTTTAATTATATATAAAAATATAATTGGGTATAATTGGAGTCTTGGGACCAATTTAACGGGCCTTAGGTGTCCACCACGGACTTAGACCGAGGTGTCCAACCCACCGCACAGCTCTTTACGGTACTGTGGCTTAGTATTTCGCCTCTTTTTCACCGGATTGGGTTCCGGTTGAGACGGCAAATACTCGGGCTTTATTCCCTTGTTTATTTCCAGTGATTTCAATTCTTATACTACTCCAATCCAAGCCTAAACATGCATCAAACTATCAATTTCGAATTTTAAAGTAATTTCCTAACCCAATTTTCCTAATTTCCATACCCCGGTCAAATTCCTATAGTTTGACTTCGATTCTGAACCTTACTAAGCTTTCAATAACACCCACTAAGCTCAATTTAACCCTGGAATGCCCCGATTGGAAGAGATTGAAGCATTCCTAAAATACCCAAAATTGGAGACATTGGGGTTTGAGAGGTTTGGGGCTTTCTTACTTGATTTCAATTGGAAAGAAAGCTTTGTAGTGATGAAAGATGAGGTCCAGTCACCTTCTCCAGCACCAGAATGTCTTCTCCGGCGAAAATCCCGCCCAAAACCACCGTGCTCCACCTTCTCCCTCTCCTTCTCGGTTTTTCTCGGCTTTTTGCGTTTTTGCTTTTGTTTCACGCTGCAGCTTGTCCATATTATTTTTTGTTGTGTGTGAGTGTGTTGCTTTATTATTATTATTATTATTATTATTATTATTATTATTATTTTATATATATATATATATATATATATATATATATATATATATTGTCCTAAGTGAATTGGATGGGTGTGCTTTATGAGTGGGGGTCACGTTACCCCCCCCCCCCATATATTTTAATATATATATATATATATTGAAAAATTTATTTATTTGTTATATCCTCTTTTTCTTTTAGGTCCTAAAAAGAATACTTAGATTTCCTATTTTTCTCCCCTAAATTTTATTTTATCTTTAATTTAATTTATTTTTATTTTTGAAAGAAAAATAAATTTAATAATAATGAAAATAATCCAATCTAAATATCTCGGATATTACAATCTTCCCCCTTAAGAAATTCAGTCCCTGAATTTCAAATAAACTAACCTTAGTGTTGAAACAGATGAGGATATGTCCTGCGCATTTCACCCTCAACCTCCCATGTAGCTTCTTCGGTTGAGTGGTTTCTCCACAGAACTTTAACCAATGGAATCTCCTTCGTTCTGAGTTTCTTCAACTGCCAATCTAGGATTTCCACGGGCTCCTCTTCATATGTCAGATTTTCGGTCAGTTGCACGTCGTGCGATTGGATTACGTGCGAGGGATCGGGAAGATATTTCCGAAGCATTGATACATGAAAGACAGGATGTACTCCCTCCAATTCCGTAGGCAATTCTAATTGATACGCTATATTCCCAACTCGTTCTAGGATTTCAAATGGTCTGATATACCGAGGACTCAGCTTCCCCTTCTTACCGAACCGCATCACGCCTCTCATCGGTGATACCCTCAAGAACACCTGTTCACCAATGGCGAATTCGAGTTCTCTCCTCCGATTGTCTGCATAAGACTTTTGCCTACTCTGAGCCGTTAGCAATCTCTCCCTTATACATTTCACCTTCTGCAAGGCATCTTGTAACAATTCTGGGCCGATTAGGCTAGCCTCTCCGACCTCGAACCACCCAATCGGGGACCTGCACCTACGACCGTACAGAGCCTCGAAAGGTGCCATTTGGATACTCGCTTGATAACTGTTATTGTAAGCAAACTCAGCCAATGGTAAATACCTTTCCCAACTTCCGTCGAAATCCATAATACACGCTCGAAGCATGTCTTCAAGGATCTGAATGGTTCTTTCTGATTGTCCGTGGGTTTGTGGGTGGAACGCAGTACTCAAATCAACTCTAGTTTCCAACACTTCCTGCAATGACTTCCAAAACCTGGAAGTGAACTGTGGCCGTCTATCAGATATAATGGACACTGGCACACCATGCAATCTAATGATTTTTGATAGATAAATCTGTGCATATTGACTCACTTCGTAAGTGGTCTTAACTGGCAGAAAGTGCGCGGACTTAGTCATACGATCCACTATCACCCAAACCGAATCAAATTCACGTTGTGATCTTGGCAACCCTGTTACAAAATTCATAGTTATCCTCTCCCATTTCCACTCAGGTATTTATATCTGTTGTAACGTTCCGGCGGGCTTCTGGTGTTCAGCCTTGACTTGCTGACACACTAAACACCTGGCTACATAGTTTGCGACATCCCTCTTCATGCCATTCCACCAATACAACTGTTTCAGGTCATGATACATTTTATTAGCTCCCGGATGGATAATATAAGCAGTCCGGTGTGCTTCTTCAAGGATTCTTTCTTTCAAGTTATCAACCATAGGGACACACAACCATCCCTCCAACCTAAGTATCCCGAAATCATCAATAGAGAATCGGACGTCGTCCCCTTTTTCTTTAGTTATAGTATCCTTGATTTGCTTGAGGTCGGTATCTTCATCCTGTCTAGCCTTCACCTCTTCTATCAGAGAGGATTTAGCTTGCAAATGAGCTAGAAGTCAGTTGGAACTCCCAACCTCAAACTAATTCCCCGTTTGTTCTAGCTCGTGCAACTCTCTGATCAACGGTCTTCTTTCTTCACTTAATTGAGCAAGACTGCCCATGGATTTCCGACTCAGAGCATCGGCTACCACATTAGCCTTCCCTGGATGATACAAGATCGCACAGTCGTAGTCCTTCAATAACTCTAACCATCGACGTTGTCTCAAGTTCAAGTCTTTCTGCTCGAAAATGTATTTGAGACTCCCTAACCCGATCCTCGACGCATAACAGTATACCACATACCCTCCTGTCCCTTCAGGTTATGCCAGCACCGGAGCGGTAGTGAGGTTGTCTTTCAGCTTCTGAAAACTCTGCCCGCACTTATCATCCCATATGAACTTCACCTCCTTCTGAGTCAACTTAGTCATAGGGGCAGCAACCTTAGAGAAGTCCTGTACAAATCTTCTATAATATCCAGCCATTCCCAAGAAACTACGAATTTCAGTAACTGGGTAGGCTGAGTCCAATTCTTCACTGCTTCTACCTTACTTGGATCAACGTGGATTCCCTCTGATGATACCACGTGACCCAAAAGGCAACTCTGTCAAGCCAGAATTCACACTTGGAGAACTTAGCATACAATTTCTCCTCTCTCAACTTCTGCAATGCTAATCTCAAGTGTTCTGGATGTTCTTCAGAATTCTTAGAATAAACTAAGATGTCGTCAATGAAGACAATGACAAATCGGTCCAGAAATGGTTTAAAGACCCTGTTCATCATGTCCATGAACGCTGCAAGAGCATTAGTTAATCCGAAAGACATCACCAAGAACTCGTAATGTCCATATCGGGTCCAGAATGCGGTCTTAGGTATGTCTGATTCTCGAATCCTTAATTGATGGTACCCAGATCACAAATCAATCTTGGAAAACTGCTTCGCACCCTGCAACTGATCAAATAGGTCATCTATCCTCGGCAGTGGATATTGATTGTGGATCGTCACCTTATTTAACTTCCTGTAATCGACGCACAATCGCAAAGATCCGTCCTTCTTCTTCACAAAAAGGACCGGTGCACCCCAAGGAGAGAAGCTGGGTCTTATAAAACCCTTGTCAAGCAATTCTTGCAATTGTGTATGTAACTCTTTCAACTCTTTCGGAGCCATCCGGTAAGGTGGTGTGGAGATAGGCTGGGTGCCAGGTTGCAACTCAATTTCAAATTCAATCTCACGATCAGGCGGCAACCCCGGCAATTCTTCTGGAAATACATCCATGAACTCTCACACTACCGATACTTGAGTCGGTGAAAGTACTGCTTTCGTGGTATCTTGGACCAAGGCCAAATACCCTTTGCATCCCTTTGCAAGTAACTTGGATGCCTTCAAAGCCGAGATCAAGCTTGGATACGGCGCAACTCCGTCACCTCGTATCACAAAAGGCTCCTCGTTTGGCATATTGAATTTCAAGCATTTAGCCCTGCAGTCCACAACCGCATGGCAAGACGACAACCAATCCATTCCGAGGATCACATCAAGATCAACCATACACAACAACCAAAGGTCTACCACAGTCTCATGACCATCGACCTCCACAATGCAAGACTTGCGCACATACTCTACTTCTACCGATTCTCCCATTGGAGTAGAGGCCAGTACTGTTTCTTCCATTCTAGATGGACTTTTGTTGAATTTAGAGGCAAATGCATGTGACACATAGGAATGAGTGGAGCTAGAATCAAATAAGACTCGTGCTTCAAGAGAGCAAACAATAAGGGTACCTGTCACAACTGCATTTGATGCATGAGCGTCTTGCTGAGAAAGTGCAAATACCCGCGCTTGTCCTCCACCTGCTGCCCCTGGCCCTTTACCACTAGATCTTGCACCACGGCCTCTAGCTGTACATGTACTTGCTGTCTGTGGTGGTACGGTTCTCACTAGTGGGGCTGGAATAGGTGTACCCCTCGGCGCCGGATTGCTTCTCACACTTGTACCCTCTTTTCTCTTTGGACACTCTCTAGCCATATGGCCCACTTGGCCGCAGTTGTAGCATCCACCTGTCAGTCTCTGACATATTCCAAAATGAAATTTGCCACAAGTCGCACACTGGGGCCTTGTTTTACCGTCATTTCCACCCACTTGCACTCTCTGTCCCCTTTGAAAATTACTTCTTGTACCTGTTTCATGGGTGGTGGTTGAGGATTGTCCCTCTGCGGACCCTGAGTATCCTGCACCTCCACCTGTTGTCTTCCCTTTCTTACTTCCACCTCCTTGGTTGTCACTGCCTGTAATTAACTGGACCTTGGGATCAATAGAAGTCCCGTACCTCTTCCTAGTTTCAATCATCCTGGCACAGTCTGCTGCTTGAGCTAAGGCAGTAAATAACGGCTCCGTGAGACGGTGTATGAACCTCTTGATCCTCTCCTCTTCATCAGGAACCAACTCATGTGAGAATTGAGCTAGTTCTGTAAAAAGTAATTCATACTCCGTCACGGTCATATTAGGCGTCATCCACAACTCCTCAAATTGCTGACGCTTCGCATCTTTGGTGCCTTCAGATAAAAACCGACCCAGCAATTCCCTCTGAAAATCTTCCCAGGTCATCGGTGCCACTCTTCTTGAATACCTCGTCTGTACAGACTCTATCCATACTCTAGCAGCTCCCCTCAGCTGGATTGAAGCTAATTCCACTAACTCATGTCCTGAGCTCCTCAGCATGTGCCCAATTCTGACTATGTCTCTCACAAAGTACTGCGGGTCCTCTTTCTCACTAGTTCCGCAGAAAGTGGGTAGATGAAGCTTTAGAAATTTTGAAATTGGCAGCTCTCTGGGTGCTGCCTGTGGCTTACGAGGCATTTCCTGTGGTTGTTGCCATTCCCTATCCTCTTCCTCAACAACCTCCATCTCTTGATTGCTAGGAACTCTTTCTTGTTCTTCCTCGCCGACTACTAACCGGCGTACCTCCCTCTGTATTTGCCTCGTCATCTCTTCACTTAATTCCTGAAATCCTGCTGTGAGCATTTCTGCCACTGAAGGTGCACCTGTCTCTACTTGAGGTTGAGGTTCCGGTGACTATCTCCTCTCTTCCCCTCTCACTTGTGCTCTCCCTCGACCTCGAGCACGACCTCTACCTCGGCCTCGGGTGGGCATTCCCTCCTCCCGAACTGATTTTCGATCAATTTCAGCAGGAGTTCTCCCTTCACCCCCAGTCTATATCGTGATAGGTGGCATCCCTATACTGCACAAGGACCACACCTAATATGTACACGTATATTAATGATATTTCATATCAAAGAGATTAGAAAGAAAGGCTGACACAATTTCCTAGGTACTTCCACAAGTGCCTTCTTACTCCCACGTTGTGCCCAGGTACACAACGAGGCGTTAGCCGACACCCAGTCATACCTATGGCTTCATACAGTTTAAAGAAAACCTGCCTCTAATACCAAGTTTGTAACGACCCCCTATCGGACGTCCGTGACCAGCACGGGAAGTAGGATTTCTCCTATCCCGTAAGCCTCTAATCCCTGATTGAGATTTGCACCTATTTATAACTACCCTTTTCTATTACAAACAATATATAACGTATATGGTCATCCCTTTCCGGTAACCTAAGCAGTTTGCAATCCACGGCTCGCTCAACGCCGCTTTAGTCTATACATATACACATATTCATTCACAAGTACATATAATATACATATTCATCACGCGCTTCAGGGCGGATGATCTATCCTATTCACATGCAGAAGTCCTGTATACAGTCATACATATATTCAATCACACACTTACATATACTTTACATATTGATCACACGCCTCAAGCGTGTAATCTATCCTATTCACATGCCGAAGCCATATTTTCACACAAACAAGTATTCAATCACACATACATATAATTTACGTATTGATCACACCCCTCAATGCGTGTGACCTATCCTAGTCGCATGCAGAAGTCATATACGTATATGCATGATATATATTATATCATAGCCTATATTCCCATCACCAAGACCTAACTTTAATCTATATGAAGCCGACAATGCTAGAATTCAAGTGTGACATATATATATACACAGCAGATGTAAACGTACATACGCCACGCCCAAAAAGGATTCATATATATATATATATATATATACATCACAACATATATACTTAATCAAAATAACTACCGACGCGAACAAAGCATGCGGTCTTCAAATCTGTCCGCCTCCCTGAGAAGAGGTGGACGCGTTTCCTACTCCTGAACCACCTGTATCTGAAACATGTAAACAGGGGGTGAGTCGAACAGACTCAGTGAGAAGCTCCCCCATCCCTGGCGTAGCAGCGGGTACCACTACAGCTGCGGAAAGGGAGCAACCACAACCACATGCGCATGAAACGGATTTATATTGTGACCTTAATATGATCAGGCAATCAATATATCATATTCACAATTAAAAATCCTAATTCATGCTCCTAACATGTTTATTAATCCGCATGTAAACCAATCATAAACATATATCATATCTTTTCATAAGTCATACATAGTTATACTCGTATGCATTCACTTTCTGTCTCCTGCATTACGCTAAGAGAAATACTGGCCCGAAGGCATTCACTTTCTGTCTTCCGCGTTACGCTAAGAGAAATACTGGTCCGAAGGCATTCACTTTCTGTCTCCTGCGTTACGCTAAGAGAAATACTGGCCCGAAGGCAATGTCTTATTCGAACCTAGTTGATCAAACTAGGAACTTTCTGACTCCAAGGCACGCTTAGAGTAATAGCCGGCAACTTGTCTGACCCCGGTTAAACCAAGGATGTGGCCACTATGTGGCATACTTTCTGTTAACTGAATCCTATCTGTCCGACCCGGATAACCGACTCGATCTACCCGAACTAACCTAAACAACTTCAAATAACTTGTTCGACCTTGAAAGACGCCCTATTAATAACCAACTGAATATTACACGTGTGAATTAGCTAGGCCTAGTTTCCCCCTTTTCAATTATGCACCTCTCACACTTAAAAACCTAGGTTCATTTTTCTCAATGTATCATACGGTCAAAACCTTTGCACGATGATCAATTTAAATGAGTTTCTAATATTAATGAAACCTCACATATGAAATTCCGACTCAATCCTACCCACGGTATCATATAAGGCTCGGTGAACCACGATATCGCATATTCACTTGAGAACGAACATATAAACATATAAACAAGCTCGGTGCTTTATGAGTGGGGGTCACGTTACCCCCCCCCCCATATATTTTAATATATATATATATATATATATATTTGAAAAATTTATTTATTTGTTATATCCTCATTTTCTTTTAGGTCTTAAAAAGAATACTTAGATTTCCTATTTTTCTCCCCTAAATTTTATTTTATCTTTAATTTAATTTATTTCTCTTTTTAAAAGAAGCCTACTATCTACAGACCAGCTGTGTAGTAAAAGCCAATTTGCCAGAGTAACATATTTGGAACGGAAGACCTTAATTTTTCGATTTGAAAAAAAGTAGGAATTTCATATGTATATTGGCATAACAACAAAACAAACATTAAGGGGAAAGCAAAAGTAAGAATCTCATATGTATATTGGCATCAACTTGATTTATCAAACAATATAGTCCCATGATCGCGCTGAAGGAATAAAATTCATATCTGACATACCAGAATTAGTTGTTGAACAACGATTGACAGGTCAAATCCGGAAAATAGCTTGAGATTTACCAATGGAGCTAACGGCATTAAACTTCCATGTTTCAGCTTCTGGAAAAACAACTGTAGAGTCTCTCAATAACAAAAAAGAAATATATAGATTTTATAAAGAAAAAAAATAAGGGAGGATGAATTATACGATTTGGGATCCTGAAATTAAACAACATATATCAATTAGTGCAAAAATCAAGGTAATTGTAACTAGGATATCGGTCAGCTATTGATAGTGATGAATTGATCATTAATTGCCTTGAATCAATTCAAATTTGAATAATACATAAATGTTACAATCATTGACATGTGGTAACTAAGAATGCCAAGCTGGAGGATAAAAAATTATGTGGAATTACTGTGGATGTACACGTGGATAAGTGCATGACATGTGGACTGAAGGCTTCAGATTAAGTAATAATGAGGTGTTAGTTGAGCAAACCACTCCTTAATCCTAGTTTCTAGGTACATTTCTTTATATATTACGCATAAGATGTTTTGATTTTAAAAAAATAACAATATAATTAATGGTAACATTTTTTTCTTGAGAGTTAAGACACTAAATTTGATCGAAGAATCTGCTTCTTTCAAAAATCAAATTAGTAATTCAATTTAATTTAAAATTACGCATAAGATCATTCCCAAGTGGCTATTGTTCATCTAAATGTGATTTATATGATGTTCAATTTGAGTATTTAAAACCATTAACTTTTAATTGTCAATCATATTAATTAAAGGTATTTTATCAAGTAGACAATTTATTCGTTAAAGAAAAAATGATATAGAGAATTATATTTATTTGTTCAATGATTTCTTGGTGCTACAATCTGATTGATTGTATTAAAATCATGAATTACACCAATATACATAGTTGACTCGGGATAATATAATTATTAGATATGAATTTGATATTGATGACTAAATACATTTCTATCATTTAAGATTGAAATTATAAATAGAAAATCTCAAAAAAAAAATCACGTAAATTTCATCAGCTTTCATTAGTAAGTGTTTATTCGCACACATTTTTTCTTGAGAGTTAAATTAGAAGAATCTGTATCTTTCAAAAATCAAATTAGCAATTCAATTTAATTTAAAATTATGCATAAGATCCTTCCCACGTGGCTATTCTTCATCTAAGGTAGAGATGATCATGGGTAGGGTACTATATTTCGCGTCCTCGGACCCAGACTTAGCGGATATCAAAGTCAATCCCTATATCCAAACCGTACGAATAGTCGAATCCCCTTACCTGAACTCAGACACATAAAACTTTTAAAATAAATTATTATTTTCTTAATATAAAATTTATGTTTATCAACTATTCATTAAAAAAATATGCTTTTAAATTATATATATATATATATATATATATATATATATATATATATATATATATAATATTAAATATTTTTTATTATCATTATATATTTTCTCAATCAAAAAATTTAAATTAGTACTTTTATATATAAAAATAAATCATTATTATTGTGGACAGGGTATGGGTAGGGTATGGGTAGGGTACCTCTTTACCCGTCCCCGAACCCAATGACTTTGTGCCTGGAACCATACCCAGACCCACAGGGTAAAATTTCAGGGTATTCATTGGGTATGGGTATTTTGACCATCCCTAATCTAAAGGTGATTTCTTTGATGTTGAATTTGAGTATTTAAAACCATTAACTTTTGATTGTCAATCATATTAATTAATGGTATTTTATCAAGTAGGCAATTTATTCCTTTATATGCACATTAGAAGGAATAAATTATTTTAGTTAAATTTTTAAGAGTGTAAATCAGAACATTAAACATATTTAAAGACTCAAATTAATAGTTAAATTTAATTTATTCATTATATAAAAAAGATATATATGATTTATATATATTTGTTCCTTAATAATTTGATTGATCAATTTTTTTTGGTGCTACAATTTGATTGTTTGTATTAAAATAATGAATTAATAATTTAATAAATTTAATCCCTAAAATATACGTAAAAAGAAAATTTCTTTTGAGATTTAAGAGATTAAATTAGAAAAATCTGTATCTTTCACAAATTAAATAAATACTTTATTTTAATTTAATATTAGGCATAAGATGTTTTGATTTTAAAAAAAAATAACAATATAATTAATGGTAACATTTTTTTCTTGAGAGTTAAGACACAAAATTAGAAGAATCTGTATCTTTTAAAAATCAAATTAGTAATTCAATTTAATTTAAAATTACGTATAAAATCCTTCCCACGTAGCTATTCTTCATCTAAAGGTGATTTCTTTGATGTTGAATTTGAGTATTTAAAACCATTAACTTTTAATTGTCAATCATATTAATTAAAGGTATTATGTCAAGTAGGCAATTTATTCGTTATAGAAAAAATGATATAGAGTATTTATATTTATTTGTTCCTTATTAATTTGATTTATCAATGATTTTTTTGGTGCTACAATATGATTGATTGTATTAAAATTATGAATTACACCGATATACATAGTTGACCTCAGGATAATGCATTATAGGATATGAATTTGATATTGATGATTAAATTGATTTCTATCAGTTAAGGTTGAAATTGTTAATACAAAATCTCAAAAGAATTACACGTAAATCTCAAAAAAAACCACTTGGGTGAAGACTGATGAACTTGGGACATGTTATAAACGCGACCAATCGCATCTGCAAATAAAAAAAATCACGATGATGTTCATAAATCTCCAAAAAATTGGTCTTCACCAACAAAAAATATTGTGAGATATTTCATTATGATGGAGAAAGTTAATATAAGAATATACCAACTAATATATTCAGATCAAGCTCCCCATATATGATTCGCTGAGCCTCAACAAAAGAAAATCCAAAATGATGAATATATAGAACCATTATCATCAGCAAGTGCTACTCAAGTTTGGAACATGAAATTTAGCTTAAACGCATGATTGGTGGGACAAAAAGTACATTTCTGTCACATAAAACCATTTCAAAAGCATTATGTTGGCATGTTTTCGGATAGGGAGGCGCCTCCCACAAATGCACGACCCGGACCTTTATCTTCCATGCAGTCTTAGATCTGTCAATTGCGCCTACAACATCAATAAATTGATCCATGATCCAGCGAATTTCTGTCCAAAAAATGAATTTGAAAAAATTCGTGAAAAAATATTAATAAAAAACATTTGTTGAGAACTACACAAATGCTTTGCAATTTTCACCTTCTTTGATAAGATATTACAGTGAGATATGAAATATAAATTGAAAAGTGTTCAAAGAGTATGAAATAAGTGAATAAAGAAAGAAACAATACTTACAAATATAAGTTAGTGTTACAGAGGAAGAAGAATTCACAGTCTACAAAAAAAAAAGGAAGAATATGTAATACCCCGAAAAATTTCGAGGATTAAAGAATGATTTATTTAGAATTTCGAGGATTTAAGAATGATTTATTCCGGGGCTAGGAATTAAAACTTTACAAGGAATGTAGGAAAAGCATGAAAGTTAAGAGAAACCAGAAAGGAACCGGGAAATTTTTTGAAGTTTAAAATAAAATAAAAGATGAAGGAAAGAAGTAAAATATTTTTTTTGAATGAATTCAGGACCTAAGAGATTAGAAACCTAAAATAAATAGGAGTAGGAACTATTTTTGCTATTCAATTTGGGACTTAAAAGAAAATAAAATTTAATTGGAAGGAGGATGGATTAAGTTGGAGATATTTTTCAACCTTCCCTTTGGTATTATTATTATGATGAATGATTTATTTATTTAATTAATATTAGTTTTAGATTTTTTTATTAATACTTAAATATATTAATTAGTAAGTAAAAGAGAGGAAAAGAAAATAAAAAGGAAAAAGGGGAGAGGGAGAGAGCCACGGACACAAGAAGCAAGAAGAAAGAAAGAGAAGGAAAGGAGAGAGAGAGCTAGGGCTTAGTGGTGGGAGGAGATCCGGCGGGAATATCGTCGGAATCCGGTGAGCCGGAGTTGAAGAAGGAGCAGGAGATCATCCTCGTCATCTTCCTTGTCTCAATCTCTCGAGTTAAGGTTGGTACAACGCCCGATTCTCTCCAAGTTCCCATTTTCTTCATTTTTGGAATTGAGTTGAGAATTCGAATTTGGGTGGATTCGAGGGTAGAATAATGTTTCGAAAGTGTTCTTGAACACTCATCAGGGTGAGGATTCGAGGCTAGATATTTAGATTTGACCGGATTCGAAGTTGGAAGAGTTTGTGGTTTATAAAACCCATTTTTCCCAATTTCGAACAGTTAACGATTCGGCGACGAATCGGAGTTGGATTTGAGTTGTAGGACTTCCTAAATGTAGTATATATGTAGGAGAACAAGACCCGTGAAAAGTGGAATCAAAGCCGAATCGGAAAATGGTTGAAAAGGGGGCCGAAAACAGCCTCAGCACAGTAAAAACGTCGCTGTGCTGCGAGCTGGCGCTGCAGCGCCCAAACTGGCACTGCTGTGCCCACTTGCTGGTTGGCGAAGGGCTACCAAGGTAGCACCTTGGCACGGCAGTGCCAGGTCCCCTGCCTGGCTTGCCCTAAGCCCACTTTAAGGGCGAATTGAGACCTCCAAACCCCCTCTCTTCAATCCTAAGAACCCTAGAACACTCCAAAAATGTTTTTCAGGATTAAATCACTCTAAGTACCTTCTTGTTTCTCAAGGATGGAAACTTGCGGAACAAATTAGGTCTAACTTCGTGAATTGCAACCTTACCCCTTCACAACCTTTAGGAAACCTTAAGTGGGATAAATTGGAGGTATATTGAGGTTTAGAAACTAGATTTCTTAGAACCCAAGTAGGATAAATTGGAGGTATATTGAGGTTTAGAAACTAGATTTCTTATAACCCAAGTAGGAACACAGGTTGAATTAAAGTGCTTAGACCTTCCTAGAATTTGGATCCCTTTCAACCAAGCTAGATAAGCTTCCTTATATGCAAATACAAGTAGCTAGAGGTCTAGTACTCAAATCCAAGAATGTGAAACACTCAAGTAGAGTGTTATATGCGAGTACGTCAAGTGTCTGAGGAAGGATACACATAAGTCGGGATAGAGAAGTCCAATAAGACCAAGAGCTTGACTCTGTGGCAACCATGGACTACACATGAGAGTAATGGAGAGATAAACAACAAGTTAAGCTAAGTAATAACCTTAATGAAGTAAATGTTGTTCTTATAGGAACAACGGTACGCAATAGAGTGCAACAGGAACTCCGAGGAGACTAATGTTATAGGAGAGGATTGCATGGAAGGTTAGCCAAGGTGAGGGTTCTTCCATCTCTGCTCCTAGGGTTGTATGCTTGTGTGGATTACATGAGTATGTACATTTTCTGCCTGTCTGGTATGAGTTAGCTAGAGGTATAGAATGTTAAAAGAATAAAGGAACTAGAAAATAGGTTGTGGAAAGTAGCTTAGATAGGAAGACATAGGACTAGAGAGTAATTGTTTGCTATGATTGGTGTGTTATAAATCCAACTCATACACTCCAGAGGCATGATGAGCATTTTATTAAATCTTTTCCACGACGGTGGCAAGATTTCTTGTACGGAAGGACTAAATTTTTATTTTGAAAACTCGTCACGACGGTGACTTAAATTATAATCATGCAAAGGGAGTTATTGGTGGGTTTCGAATTTGGTT
The DNA here is from genome assembly GCA_014851425.1 of Senna tora. Lineage (NCBI taxonomy): Eukaryota > Viridiplantae > Streptophyta > Magnoliopsida > Fabales > Fabaceae > Senna > Senna tora. Next base: position 13,807,241 of record CM026263.1, on the reverse strand, counting down.
AAGCTAGCGATGTGAGACATCGACTAGAACAACGTCAGATGGCACTTGAGACCTCAGTTTTATAATCACCATGACGATGGTCATTGCCCTATCCTAGCAAAAGGGTCAGAAATGTTTTATATTGCTATGACAATAGCTTGAGGCTGAGAGAGTGCATCTGGATGGATATATGAGTTATATTCTGTTAAGGATACTGGTCCATATTAATAAGGAGAAGAATTTGATCCTTCGGGAAAGATACAAAGAATCTTATTAATATGTGAGACGATAGGTTGAGGCTCAGAGAGTGCATCTGGATGGGTATATGAGTTATATCTTGTTGAGGATACTTGTACATATTAATAAGGAGAGGAATTGTTGATCCTTCGGGAAAGATACAAAGAATCCTATTAATGTGTGAGACTAAGATAAGGAGACACGGGAGGAACCTACGGGTGAACCGTGAGCCTGATCTTGCAGAAGAAAAATCATCCTGTTGAGATGATCCAGGCTGTATCAGTGGACAGGCTTTGAGACGTCGTGTCGTGCTCGCCATTGTGGCCTGGTTGGGTAATGGACGAGTGGACTCAAGCTTGCCCCGCAACAAGGGGTCAGTACGTGCCACGTGGTGGCTATGCGTCAGTTGTTTGATAGATAGAAGTTCATTGTGTTTGGTTAACAAAATTGTTACGAGGTGACCAGTACCCAAGTGAATGGGTTAAGTATGTTTTGCCACTTGGTGGCCAGCAACCTGGGTGCACGGGTTCGAAGTGGGAAAGCCACGTAGTGGCTAGTAGATACCCCAGAGTTGGGGAGATTAAGTAGATGTATGTTAACATCTGTGTGTATGTACAAATTGTCTGTGTTTGCATATAATTGCTGATTGTGCAGCGTAGTGGTAACGTACAGGATTACGTCACCACATGTCTTGTTTGATTCAGACATGCTGAAACGTGAGAAGACCGGTAAGTAAAAGCTGGCACTATTTGTTACATGTTTACTTGTTGATTGATGACGTGAAATAAACTGCTGCATGTTTATAGTTATTAAATGCATGTGAGTGTTTGGGTGAAATTTCTGTTGTTGTGTGGTCGCCAAGAATGTTTGCTAATTAACAGTAACCAGTTGTTTATGCATGTGGTTGTGTATGACTCCCAATCCCAGCGCCATGGTACCCGCCTTGCGCCAGGGATGGGAGAGTCCTCACTGAGTCACGTGGTTAAGACTCACACCTCATTTTTACTACACAAAGATAGGTTAAGTATAGGTGGAAGAAGTCTCTGTGGAACGAGGGTTGAGTAACACTTTCCAAGACCCACAACTTGTTCATGTGGGTAAATGCATTGTATTTGTAATTTAATTTACTTTATCGTCGTATCATAAAGTAAAGGGTAGACGTACCCAATTAGAATGTATTACTAAATCTAGAACTGTCAGCTTCACACACCTTAAAGATCAGGATTAATTATACTGCGATACATGGAAAATTTGTTTTCAAAATATATATATATGTATATATATATATATATATACATATATCTGTTGCATGTGAATAGGATAGGCAGCATCTTCAGATGTGTAGCCAGTACACAGGTTATATATTATGTGTGTTTTCTTATATCTATATCCTGAAGCGGCACTGGCCGTGGATTTTCTTGCCTAGGATAGGCCACCATTTTGGTTTAGCCATGGTATTATAATGCATGTGGATGTATTTTCAATAATAGATATTCTGTCAATTAGGTGATAAGGCTTTCAGGCACAGGGATATTCCCTGTGTCTGTGCCGGTCACGGTCCTCTAAATAGGGGTCGTGACAAACTTGGTAATAGAACCAGGTTGTTCTTTAAGGGTGTGAAGCTAACAAGTAGTCTCGAGTGTCAGTTGGGCTAGCCATTACGAATCCGGATGTAACGGTGGTTCCGACAGGCACTTGTGAGGTTACTCAGGATGTTTAGTCATAAATTCTTTCGAGTCATCGCTTTAGGCATAGAATATGTATGTGAAATTCTATGCAAAGCATATAACCTGTACAGTACACAAGTGCAGATGAGCAATAGGGTGTAAGGAGGGGTGGCAGTGACCCTGGGAACCTTGGGACGTCATAATAGGGAAAGGAGGAATCGTTGGAGGATGCTACATAGACACAGACACATTTGATTGAATTGTAGGCAAAAATGTGCTACAATGTGTGATTATTGTAGATGTTAAATGAGACGATGCGTCTGCTCTGTTAGCGGCGCGTTGTGTGCTATGGTATAGGCACAAGTTGTTTGATTATCATATGGAATGAAAGCAGAATAGAAATATGCAGTGAATGGTAGTTCAGGCTAGGAATGGTTTGTAAAGTGATAGAAAAGACACACTTGGCGTGTAGAAAAGAAAGTAAACCCATGGGGCGATTGAAACGAGAAGTTTACAGGCAAGAATAAACAGGGCCAGGGGGCATGAGACTGACAGGAAGATGACCACGTGAATGGGTCACGACTGTGCGGTATGCTATGGCCGAAGGAAGTGAGTTGTCCTTTCTAGAAAGTAAACAGTAAAGAGGTGCTGTATGCCACAGTATAGAAGTAGAAGTTTACGGACTAGAAAATCAAGATACGGTATATGGATGGGCAAAGTGGCCAAACCATATGCCGTAGAGATAGATGTTAAGAAGTAGAGACATATGTAAATGTGTAGAATGTGACCATATGCCGAGCAGGAAACAGAGTAAATGGTAAGGCACAGGGAAGGAACCTAGTCCAACCTTGCACTCGATCCATGAACTGCTAGTTCCTTAAGAGAACAAGGGGGAAAAGAAGGGATTAAGCCCAACCAAACTCTCTTGGGTTGCTTAAGGAAAAGCATAAAGAATGATATTGATCACATGAGAAATTTTTGTAAAAATATTTTTGGTCTTTCCAGATGAGAGATTCTGAAAGACCCTCAAAATTTTTTTTTTGAAAATACTAGGGATAACCATTGGAAGGCAAATTTTAATGAAAAAAAATTCTTTCTCAATTTGTGTCATTCCAATTGGTTAAACCCTAACCATTTACAGAAACCTTAGGCGTCATTTTCTAAGAAATAAACTTGAATTAATTTTCAAAACCCACAGGGTGCTTAAGAAAATTAACTCCTGTGACCAATACCCTACCAAGCAATAGTCCTTTTACAAGTAAGCTGTATAAGGATGGTAGATGTAGTTGAGAAATCACTCGCTCGGAGTGATTAAAGTTAAGTAGACATCGAAAAGCACTAGAGAGTGCTAAAGTGCCAAGGGAGTATACCGGTAAACCTAAGGGTTACCAATTAAGGGGCCATAGGGTGATTATGGACCCGAAAGTATTAGACCAGAGCAGGTCTAGAAGTGGGAATGGGCGCAGACCTTCGGGTACCGTCCAGAGATAAGAAAATGAGTGTTATTGCGGTAGATAGCTCTCGAACGAGACAACGTAAGAGATAAACCCCAAGGGGACTCGTGGAGGCCCGATGGGAGAGAAAGTAGATAGGGATAAGTAATCCCATAAGGGGGAATAGCGGAAGCCTATAGGACCCCATAGGATAAGAGTCAAGCAGGAGGTGGAGAACCAACTACTACCGTATGTGTATGTATAGTACACAGATTGTAGTGGATATAGCTAGGTAAGCTAGTTCCACAGGTTGGTGAACTGTAATCCGTTAGTCTGAAGCCCGTGTATGGGTGGAGACTGAGTGGACCAACCAAACGTATAAATGGCCATGTGGGTGCCAAAAAAGGAAAATTTACCGTAAGGACGGTTAATCGAAAAGGAGAATTTAGTGAGTAACGAGTATTGAGAAATACTCGAAGAAAGAGTACCACGTAGGTACGAAATGGAAAAAAAGAGAGTGAATATGGGAATAGAGTCGGGTAAGCATCTGGGGATGCAACCCAAAATGATAAATCAGGTATGCTACTATTGGGGGCGATTTGAACCCAACGGGTAACACACTTGCAAGATGCGGTATATGTTCGTGAACATATGCCACACCGTAAGAAACGATAGAGCCAAACCGTGGGAGCGGACCCTGTTTGGTCAAGGGGAGTGGAGCATGTTCGGAAAGGTTCATGCTGGAGTTAATAGATCAAGTAATCCAAGTAGGAATACAGGATCTAAGTGAGTTGAGGAGTCCGAGTGGGCCAAGTTGGGGTAAAAGCCAACGATAACCCAACGAGTAGAGTTAATATTGGATGTGCAACCCTAAGTGGACTAACCTGAGGATGGTATAGATCCACAGTCATAGTCGTGTTAAGCGAGGCCTTCGGATATGAAGACCGAACTGAGCCTGAGGCAGAGTAATGATGTCACGACCCCCGTTCGGGGAGCACGCGATCGGAACAGACCGAAGGTGGGACCCCGGTCTGTAAGCCTACTATCCTAGAACCTAACTAATCATGGATCAATAAGATATCAATATGAAAATTATAATTCTTACAAATCATAAATAAACCTTTATATATGCGCATGATCCTGCCTCTAGACAAATGGAGCTGACCTCTAAGTTCTTACTTAGACTTATACACTTATAAAATAAAATAAAATTCAAATCGACATAACGCCCACATGAACAAAATGTGGGCCTTGAGAACTAACGCCTTGCTAATCCGAGACCTGTCACTTGTTGTGAACCTGTCTCTGAAAACATTAGCAAACGAGGGGTGAGTCATACGACTCAGTAAGAGACTAACCCATCCTAGGCGTAGTAGTGGGCACCACTACGACACGAAAAGGGTGACAACCACATACTTATGCAGAATGTCTCGTATACACCATGAAACATATAATGTGATCAAATTCACCATTCACAATCCAATCTATAGCGTAGATGCCAAGCACAAATAATCATTCAAAATTTCTCAACTACATATCAAAGACTTCGATCAAACTCATTCACGAATCAAATTAACAGATAGTTCAAAATCAAATAGCAAAGTCAAACACATCAAGTCTGAAATCAAAAAGTCAACAAAGATCAAATAAAACATAGTACAATCATTCACATACCCTTGAGAGTGTTAATCACAGTGTCACACATAAACAATTCCTTACGAACACAAAATCAAATTCTGATAGAGTTCATATCATAATACCAATAGCACGTCATCCAAATCAATATTTCACAAAAATCAACAATCGAAGAAAACGAATATTTGAATATAATGTTGGCCGCATAGGGTTGAGGTTGGTTGGGCACCATTTAGTGAAGGAAGGTTGTTGAGAATAATATAATGTTAAAAGAATTAGTTTACAAAGCCGGTGTCCAAGGTTTTCCAAGTAATAAAGAGCATGAATCCTCGACTTGGTTTTCAAAAGGATAAGAAATGCAGTATGTAAAGAAGGGGGTTCATACAGTAAAAAAAAAAAACTATGTGACCAACATTACCTATTCACACAAATTCCTTCCCACAAGCAAACAAGGGGTGAGGTTCAACTAGGTTCCTTCCCTCCTCCTTTGTTTACCTATGAGTTCTTAGAAAATGCGTTGGTTAAGTGGTTCAACTAGGTTACTTCCCACCACCTTCCCAATTTTACAATTCTAACGGCGCATGGTTCAACCCCGTTCCTTCCCATGCCCGCCTTAGTACCTTAACAGAAGGTTAGTCCCATGGTTCAACCTTGTTCCTTCCCATGGACTACCACATGCCACTTCACACATGGCGTATGGTTCAACCTTTGTAATACCCGAGGGATATTTTTAGAATCAGGTCAATTGTGTATATTAAGACTTAGCATGGTCATCATTTGCAGTTGGAATGTAAGGACAAAATAAATAAATAAATGAACAATAAAAATAAATAATAATTATGTGTATACATATAGATAAATAAAATTAAATAGGAATTGATGAGATAATATGAAATTGATAAAATTGTGAAATTGAAGTTAAGCATTTTGGCTAAAGAAAATAAAAATACATTTTTAGAGTGAATTTTGGGATATAATTAAGATTTTAATAGTTTTAGAGTTGAGAATTTAAGAAATTAAAATAAATATGAAAATTAGATAGAAAATTATAATTTTGTTTAAAAGTGGTCATATGAATTATTCAAATCTTATAGTTTAAATTTGAGAATTTTTTGAAAATAAAAATTATATTGGGTAGGAAATTTTGATTTGCAAGACACTCAATAATAGATATTTTTAATAGACTTTTGATTAGCCAAAAATTCCAAAAATTTCCTATTCTTACGTACAAATAAATATAGTTAAGAAAATCCAATCAAAACTCTATTTCACTATTTTTGGAGCTTACCTTAAGGAAATTCGAAAATGGAAGTTTGGGGAAGTTGCCCAAGCTCCTTGAGGCTCAACAATGGTGGAGGAGACTTGATGAAACTTAGGAATGATGATTTGAAGCAAAGGAAGTGGTGGGAAGTGGGAGATTTTGGGTTTTCTCCCTTTGCCTATTACATAAGAATGAAAAAGAGAAGAGAATAAGAAGAGGAAGAGAAAGAATGAGTATTGCGTGCTGCTTGCTACTGCTTGGTGCTTTGTTTATAATTGGGTTTGAGCATTTAAGGGTAGTTTGGGCAATTGGCAACTTTTGGGGTATGGTGAAATAAAGTTTTGATTGGATTTTCTTAACTATATTCATTTGTACGTAAGAATACAAACATTTTGAAATTTTTGGCTAATCATAAGCCTATTAAAAATATCTGTCATTGAGTGTCTTATAGATGAAAATTTCCTACCCAGTATAATTTTTATTTTCGAAAAATTCTCAAATTTAAGCTATAAGCTTTGAATAATTCATATGACCACTTTTAAACAAAATTATAATTTTTCTACCTAATTTTCATATTTATTTTAATTTCTTAAATTCTCAACTCTAAAATTATTAAAACCTTAATTATATCCCAAAAATTTTATTTCACTCTAGAAAATTTATTTTTATTTTCTTTAGCCAAAATGCTTAACTTCAATTTAACAATTTTATCGATTTCATATTATCCCATCAATTCCTATTTAATTTTATTTATCTATATGTACACACAAAATTATTATTTATTTCTATTGTTCATTTATTTATTTTGTCCTTACATTCCAACTCCAAATGATGACCATGCTAAGTCTTACTATACACAATTGACCTGAATCTAAAAATACCCCTCGGGTATTACATCCCAAATAATGACCATAGCTTAGGTAGTGGAATTTAGGCATTGATATGTGTAGAAGTGGAAAATTGGTTATTATGGAGTTTATGAAAAATTAGTTACACACATGTGTAGATAAGTAGTTTAATTGGTGTGGTTCTATTTGTTAGGACTCAAGTACTTCCTTGGAGACAAGAGGTCTCAAGGGTTACTAAGTAAAGCGGCCAAGGTGAGGGACCCTTCGATCCTAGCCCCAAGGGTTGTATTATAACCTTGATTTGTGGAGTGAATGTTTGTAAATATTTAATTTTATGCTTGCTAGTAATACTCTGTCATTATGTTGGCGATTGCTGGAATTTTGTACAATGAATTGTTTGTGATTATTAAAGTGGAAATATGGTGGATTAAGTACATATGGGTGACGATGAGGAATTCCACACACATATGTGCTTGACCCGAGAATTATGGCAATAACATGAATGGTACCAAGGGTAAGGGCTATCCGTCGGGTCAGGTTCGGAAAGTGCCTTCATGTTGGCATTTCATCGGGTAAGGTTCCAAATTGCCTTCATGTATATATACACACTTGTGGATACTCTGTTGAGCCGGTCCGGAGTATGCCACCATTACTGGTTGGTAAATCCGTTGAGTAGTTCCGGATTGAACCAAGCAGGCTTCCTGAGACGATGGTCCGGAAAGTGCTGATGTAGATGGACACCGCGGTGGGTTGGTGCCGGGGTGTGCCACCAAACACAACATTCTTTGAAGACGGTCCCGGAATGGGTCGTGTGCCTATGCGTATCGATGTAAGATACCGAGTGTATATGTACTCAACATTAGTGTAAACCCTCAATGTCCTTGGTATGCACTATGACTAGATTTCCTTTTCTTCGAACATGCCATGACGATGGCCGGTATCCTCACGTGACGTCAAGACAAATTTATTTTCTTAAAAAGGTCATGACATCGATTGTTGTCTTGACGTGGCGTTGAGGAAACCTTGTTTTTTTTAAATTACTATATTTCAAATCCAACCGACCATGACGATTGGTTAAGTCTTATAGTGCATCAGGATAGATAGGGACGACCGACACATCATGGCGGCAACAAGGTAAGCAAAGGTACGTAAGTTTGGTGGTGAACCGCACTTGGATGTTAATTTATGTTCGGTGTTTCTCGATACACGCATGTCAATATGCATGATTAATGTATGTCGTGGTATGGTTAAAGTAGAGTTTGTACATGTTCTATTGCTTGAGAACAATTATATAATTATCAAAGATGAATTGAAGTGTATGCGTATGTGAATGTGGTTTCTCCCCTTCCCGGTCGTAGTGGTACCCGCTACTACGCAGGATGGGAGAGTCACTCACTTAGTCATTGACTCACACTCTAGTGGTTTACTTTTTTAGATACAGGTACCGGTCAGGCTTCCAGTCGGCTCAGTGAAGGCGACGTTTTGCTAGCACTCACATTCTGTCTCCGTGGGTGGCTTTGATTTTATTTTGGATATTGTAATGAATTGATTACACTTTGTGGTTATTATACTCTAGAGTTGTCAGCTTCACATACTTAAAGACAGGATTATTTTGGGGGACTTATTATTATCATGTATACGAATTTGCTTGTGAATAGGATATGTCACACACCGGAGTGTGTGACAACGTATATGACGGATATATATTATGTGTGTTTGAGTATACATATAAACTGAAGCAGCACTTGGCTATGGATTGCAGGTGTAAGATAGGCTACACAAGAGATGTGAACCATACATATTGATAATGAATGGGAATGCTAGTTTAATGAAATAGGTGTTAAGGCTAACAGACTCAGGGTTAGGCCCTTTGTCTGTGCCAGTCACGCGTGCCTCCTGGTGGGGGTTGTGACAACCTTGTTCCTTCCCATTCACCACTTTATAACACACTAAATCAGTCAAATCAAGGAAAAACAATTCCTTCAATAAGGCATCAACATACCGACAAAATCAATCAAAAGGGAAATACGACACCATCTCAATCATTCTATCAAGACTCTTGTTCATACACAACATATATCAAGTACACTATGTCCTTCAACCCTTGAAAATCACAATCACAATCATAATCTCAACATAAATGGGTCCACACCCAATCTCAATCAAATCTAAAACGCAACAACATGCCTCATTGGCCAATTTATAATGGTTCAAATCACATAGAAAATCTCATTACTAGGTCAATTTAGATTCAATCCTAATTTATATTTGCATGATTACAATCACACAATTAATCACAACACATAATTTAATCATCCCTTTTTGGAGCTAAGATAAGAAAGTCCCTCACCTTGGCCGCTTCACTTAGCATTCCCTTTGAGCACTCTGGTCTCCATGGAAGTACTTGAACCCTATCACATACAACCAATTCAATTGATATCAAATTTCATACAATTTTCTAGTTTCTTTACTTATGACTTCTTACATTTATCCAACCCCCAAGTTCATTTACTTGGCCTATGGTCATCATTTGGTGTTCTCTTTTAGTTCAACTCAATTAATGCATAAATAAACAAGTTTAAAAACTTGTTCACTCTCCAACCTCCATCAATGGAAAATTTGCCAAGTATGAAAAGTTCTCATTTTCACCAAATGTTCACATATCATTATTCCAATCATTGGACATTCTTACAAATCATTTAGAATACCTAAATAATTCATTTGAAATCCATACATGCCATCAAGTTTAAGAAAATTTATAAATTCCATAAATTTTGCCACAATTCGTAGGTTAGGAACCCTAGAGTAGAAATCTCCATAGATCTCAATATTTGGGTGATCTCTATGTTCAAAAATGATCCTAAGGTGATATATTATTGATAGGTAGCTCATTCCCATCAAGAAACCTATGATTTAAGAGGTGAAAACAAGATTTTGATGCTTACCTTTGGGGAAGTCCGAATTTGGAAACCCATGGAGGTTGCCCAAGCTTGTTAATGCTTAACAATGGTGGATGGAGCTTGATGAGGCATGGAATTGGTGGGAGGAAGCAAGAAACATGGTGGAAAGTGAAGGATTTCTTCACTTGTTGCTTGCCCTAAGGGAGCTTTCGAGGAAGAGAAGAGAAGAAGAAGATGAAGAAAATGAGGAAGAGTGGCCTGGTGGATGCAGGAAGAAAAAATGTGTCATATATTGGATTTGAAAATTAAGGGTGATTTTGGACATTTGACAACTTTTGGGGTATGGTGAAATAGAGTTTTGATTGGATTTTCTTAACTATATTTATTTGTAGGTAAGAATAGGAAAATTTTAAAATTTTTGGCTAATCATAAGCCTATTAAAAATATCTATTATTGAGTGTCTTCCAGACGAAAATTTCGTACCCAGTATAATTTTTATTTTCGAAAAATTCTAAAATTTAAACTATAAGCTTTGAATAATTCATATGACCACTTTTAAACCAAATTATAATTTTTCTACCTAATTTTCATATTTATTTTAATTTCTTAAATTCTCAACTCTAAAATTATTAAAACCTTAATTATATCCCAAAAATTTTATTTCACTCTAAAAAATTTATTTTGATTTTCTTTAGCCAAAATGCTTAACTTCAATTTCACAATTTTATCAATTTCATATTATCCCATCAATTCCTATTTAATTTTATTTATCTATATGTATACACAAAATTATTATTTATTTCTATTGTTCATTTATTTATTTATTTTGTCCTTGCATTCCAACTCCAAATGATGACCATGCTAAGTCTTACTATACACAATTGACCTGAATCTAAAAATACCCCTCGGGTATTAGATCGCAAATAATGACCATAGCTTAGGTAGTGGAATTTAGGCATTGATATGTGTAGAAGTGGAAAATTGGTTAATATGGAGTTTATGGAAAATTAGTTACACACATGTGTAGATAAGTAGTTTAATTAGTGTGGTTCTCTTTGTTAGGACTCAAGTACTTCCTTGGAGACAAGAGTGCTCAATGGTTACTAAGTAAAGCGGCCAAGGTGAGGGACCCTTCCATCCTAGCCCCAAGGGTTGTATGATAACGTTGATTTGTGGGCTTGCTTATACGTGAATGTTTGTAAATATTTAATTTTATGCTTGCTAGTAATACTCTGTCATTATGTTGGCGATTGTTGTAATTTTGTACAATGAATTGTTTGTGATTGTTAAAGTGGAAATATGGTGGATCGAGTACATATGGGTGACGATGAGGAATTCCGCACACATATGTGCTTGACCCGAGAATTATGGCAATAACATGTATGGTACCAAGGGTAAGGGCTTTCCATCGGGTCAGGTTCAGAAAGTGCCTTCATGTTGGCATTTCGTCGGGTAAGGTTCCAAATTGCCTTCATGTATATATATACACTTGTGGATACTCTGTTGAGCCGGTCCGGAGTATGCAACCATTACTAGTTGGTTAATCCGTTGAGTGGGTCCGGATTGAACCAAGCAGGCTTCCCAAGACGATGTTCCAGAAAGTGCTGATGTAGATGGACACCTCGGCGGGTTGGTGCCGGGGTGTGCCACCGAACACAACATTCTATGGAGACAGTCCCGGGATGGGTCGTGTGCCTATGCGTATCGATGTAAGATTTTGAGTGTATAGGTACTCAACATCGATTTTTGTCTTGACGTGGCGTTGAGGAAACCTTGTTTTTTTTTTAAAAATTACTATATTTCAAATCCAACCGACCATGACGATTGGTTAAGTCTTATAGTGCATCAGGATAGATAGGGACGACCGACACGTCATGGCGGCAACAAGGTAAGCAAATGTACGTAAGTTTGGCGGGTGAACCGCACTTGGATGTTAATTTATGTTCGGTGTTTCTCGATACACGCATGTCAATATGCATGATTAATGTATGTCGTGGTACGGTTAAAGTAGAGTTTGTACATGTTCTATTGCTTGAGAACAATTATATAATTATCAAAGATGAATTGAAGTGTATGCGTATGTGAATGTGGTTTCTCCCCTACCCGGTCGTAGTGGTACCCACTACTACGCAGGATGGGAGAGTCACTCACTGAGTCGTTGACTCACCCTCTAGTGGTTTACTTTTTCAGATACAGGTATCGGTCAGGCTTCCACGTCGGCTCAGTGAAGGCGACGTTTTGCTAGCACTCACATTCTGTCTCCGTGGGTGGCTTTGATTTTATTTTGGATATTGTAATGAATTGATTACACTTTGTGGTTATTATACTCTAGACTTGTCAGCTTCACAAACTTAAAGACAGGATTATTTTGGGGGACTTATTATTATTATGTATACGAATTTGTATGTGAATAGGATATGTCACACACCGGAGTGTGTGGCAAGGTATATGACGGATATATATTATGTGTGTTTGAGTATACTTATAAACTGAAGCAGCACTTGGCTATGGATTGCAGGTGTAAGATAGGCTACACAGGAGATGTGAGCCATACATATTGATAATGTTTGTACGCGAATGGGAATGATAGTTAAATGAAATAGGTGTTAAGGCTAACAGACTCAGGGTTAGGCCCTTTGTCTGTGCCGGTCACGCGTGCCTCCTAGTGGGGGTCGTGACAACCTTGTTCCTTCCCATACACCACTTTATAACACACTATATCACTCAAATCAAGGAAAAAGACAATTCCTTCAATAAAGCACCAACATACCGGCAAAATCAATCAAAAGGGAAATACGACACCATCTCAATCATTTTATCAAGACTCTTGTTCATACACAACATATATCAAGTCCACTATGTCCTTCAACCCTTGAAAATCACAATCACAATCATAATCTCAACATAAATGGGTCCACACCCAATCTCAATCAAATCTAATACGCAACGACATGCCTCATTGTAGGTAAGAATAACAATGGTGGAGGGAACTTGATGAGGCATGGAATTGGTGGGAGGAAGCACGAAACATGGTGGAAAGTGAAGGATTTCTTCACTTGTTGCTTGCCCTAAGGGAGCTTTAGAGGAAGAGAAGAGAAGAAGAAGATGAAGAAAATGAAGAAGATTGGCGTGGTGGATGCAGGAAGAAAAAATGTGTCATATATTGGTTTTGAAAATTAAGGGTGATTTTCGACATTTGACAACTTTTGGGGTATGGTGAAATAGAGTTTTGATTGGATTTTCTTAACTATATTTATTTGTAGGTAAGAATAGGAAAATTTTGAAATTTTTGGCTAATCATAAGCCTATTAAAAATATCTGTTATTGTGTGTCTTGCAGTTGAAAATTTCCTACCTAGTATAATTTTTATTTTCGAAAAATTCTCAAATTTAAACTATAAACTTTGAATAATTAGTATGACCACTTTTAAACAAAATTATAATTTGTCTATCAAATTTTCATATTTATTTTAATTTCTTAAATTCTCAACTCTAAAACTATTAAAATCTTAATTATATCCCAAAAATTTCATTTCACTCTAAAAAAAAAATTTATTTTTATTTTCTTTAGCCAAAATGTTTCACTTCAATTTTCACAATATTATCAATTTCATATTATTCCTCAATACCTATTTAATTTTATTTATCTATATGTATACACAAAATTATTATTTATTTATATTGTTCATTTATTTATTTGTCCTTACATTTCAACTCCAAATGATGACCATTCTAAGTCTTACTATATATTTGACTTGATTCCAAAAATACCTCTCGGGTATTACAAATGAGTATGATGGTAAGGAGGAGACTGATGAGTATCCATTATAAAGAGAAATGACTACAAGTAGTTGTCAGAAAAGAGTCTAAGTCGGTCAGACATAGGATGTCGACAGGGAGTAACCTGAAGTGGTTATGGAAACCACTAAGGGTATGTGTAGAAGTCCGGAAAAGAAAGGGAAACACGAGTCATAAATGAAAGGTCCTTTACCGTTTGGTGGAGAAGCAATAAGTGTAATACATAGTTGTGCTAGTGCCATGGCATTTAGCTTCGTTGGACACGAGTAGGGTAAACCGAGTCAGTAGTGAGTGTAACAACCTCGGAAGGGTTGGGTATACTAATGACACAAAGTATAAACACCTACGTAGGGTGTATACCGTGTAAGCGGTAAAGTCTAGATGTAGAGTAGAGGGTGTAGTAAGATGTAAACGGACTTTTCTGGAGAAGTCGTTTACAAAGAATATATCGAGGGAATACCAGCAGAAGGGTAGCTGCTTGGTGGTAAAGGACACTTAGGTACGAGGACTCCGATGCAGGGGAGTACTTCATCAGTTACAGTATATAGAAATAGGACCTAGTGTGCTATGCAAATAGCTAGTGTCTTGGCGTGTTCCAAGACGGATATAAGAGGTCACTACGAAGGTAGCTAGTCAGACAAGCAGATTGAGTCAAGGTAAGCCTCACTAGAGAAGGCAATAGTTAACTTTTCGGAGAACTAAATTGGAGCACGACATGTGGTATGTGCCAGACCCTCCATTGCAAAATTAGTAAGCACAAAGTAAATAGAAACTAGGAAAGTTAGGAATCCTCAGGAAAGGATACGATGACAAATGGAGTCTGTCGGTTAACACCTCGGGGAGGGGTGGTTAACTACGAAACTAGGAATGCAAATGATTACAGAAAGCATATGTAGAAACCAGATGGAGACCTTGAGTCTCTAGGCGAGAAAGATGAACCGTAGGGTAAAACGGTAAAACTTCCACATTGAGAGGAACCATAGATGAAATTGAGCCAAGGGAGGGCAACAAGCCAACAACCCCACGAAGGAGATGAAATTCGGGGACCGAATTTCTTAAGGGGGGAAGAATGTAATACCCTTGAAAATTTTGAGGATTAAAGAATGATTTATTTAGAATTTCGAGGATTTAAGAATGATTTATTCCGGGGCTAGAAATTAAAACTTTACAAGGAATGTAGGAAAAACATGAAAGTTAAGAGAAACCGGAAAGGAACCGGGAAATTTTTCGAAGTTTAAAATAAAATAAAAGATGAAGGAAAGAAGTAAAATATTTTTTTTTGAATGAATTCAGGACCTAAGAGATTAGAAACCTAACATAAATAGGAGTATGAACTATTTTTGGTATTCAATTTGGGACTTAAAAGAAAATAAAATTTAATTGGAAGGAGGAGGGATTAAGTTGGAGATATTTTTCAACCTTCTCTTTGGTATTATTATTATGATTAATAATTTATTTATTTAATTAATATTAGTATCAGATTTTTTTTATTAATACTTAAATATATTAATTAGTAAGTAAAAAAGACGAAAATAAAATAAAAAGGAAAAAGGGGAGAGGGAGAGAGCCACAGACATAAGAAGCAAGAAGAAAGAAAGAGAGGCAAAGGAGAGAAAGGGAGAAGAGAGAGAGAGAGAGAGAGCTAGGGCTTGGAGGTGGGAGGAGATCCGGCGGGAATCACATCGGAATCTGGTGAGCCAGAGTTGGAGGAGTAGCCGGAGATCATCCTCGTTTCAATCTCTCGAGTTAAGGTTGGTACAACGCCCGATTCTCTCCAAGTTCCCATTTACTTTATTTTTGGAATTGAGTTGAGAATCCGAGTTTGGGCAGATTCGAGGGTAGAATAATGTTTCTAAAGTGTTCTTGAACACTCATCGGGGTTAGGATTCGAGGCTAGATCTTTATATTTGACCGGATTCGAAGTTGGAAGAGTTTGGGGTCTGTAAAACCCTTTTTTCCCAATTTCGAACAATCAACGATTCGGCGATGAATCGGAGTTGAATTTGAGTTGTAGGACTTCCTAAATGTAGTATATATGTAGGAGAACAAGACCCGTGAAAAGTGGAATGGAAGCCGGATCGGAAAATGGCTGAAAAGGGGGCTGAAACCAGCCACAGCACAAAAAAAACGTTGCTGTGCTGCGAGCTGGCACTGCAGCGCCCACTTGCTGGTTGGCTAAGGGCTACCAAGGCAGCACCTTGGCGCGACAGCGCCAGGTCCCTGCCTGGCTTGCCCCAAGCCCACTTTTAAGGGCGAATTGAGACCTTCGAACCCACTCTCTTCAATCCTAAGCACCCTAGAACACTCCTAAACATATTTTTGAGGATTAAATCACTCTAAGTACCTTCTTGTTTTTCAAGGATGGAAACTTGCAGAACAAATTAGGTCTAACTTTGTGAATTGCAACCTTAACCCTTCGCAACCTTTAGGAAACCTTAAGTGGGATAAATTGGAGGTATATTGAGGTTTAGAAACTAGATTTCTTAGAACCCAAGTAGGAACAAAGGTTGAATTAAAGTTCTTAGACCTTCCTAGAATTTGGATCCCTTCCAACCAAGCTAGATAAGCTTCCTTAGATGCAAATACAAGTAGATAGAGGTCTAGTACTCAAATCCAAGAATGTGAAACACTCAAGTAGAGTGTTATATGCGAGTAAGTCAAGTGTCCGAGGAAGGATACACATAAGTCGGGATAGAGAAGTCCAATAATAACCTTAATGAAGTAAATGTTGTTCTTATAGGAACAACGGTACGCTATAGAGTGCAACAGAAACTCCGAGGAGACTAAAGTTACAGGAGAGGATTGCATGGAAGGTTGGCCAAGGTGAGGGTTCTTCCATCTCTGCTCCTAGGGTTGTATGCTTGTGTGGATTACATGAGTATGTACATTCTCTACTTGTCTGGTATGAGTTAGCTAGAGGTATAGAATGTTAAAAGAATAAAGGAACTAGAAAATAGGTTGTGGAAAGTAGCTTAGATAGGAAGACATAGGAGTAGAGAGTAATTGTTTGCTATGATTGGTGTGTTACAAATCCAACTCATACACTCCGGAGGCATGATGAGCATTTTATTAAATATTTTCCACGACAGTGGCAAGAGTCCTTGTACCAAAGGACTAAATTTTTATTTTGAAAACTCGTGACGACGGTGACTTAAATTATAATCATGCAAAGGGAGTTATTGGTGGGTTTCAGATTTGGTTATGCAAGCCATGTGAGACACCGACTAGAACAACGTCAGTTGGCACTTGAGACCTCAGTTTTATAATCACCATGACGATGGTCATTGCCCTATCCTGGCAATAGGGTCAGAAAGGTTTTATATTCCTATGACGATAGCTTGAGGCTCAGAGAGTGCATCTGGACGGGTATATGAGTTATATCCTGTTAAGGATACTCGTCCATATTAATAAGAAGAAGAATTGTTGATCCATCGGGAATAATACAAAGAATCCTATTAATATGTGAGACATCGACTAGAATAATGTCAGATGGCACTTGAGACCTCGGTTTTATAATCACCATGACGATGGTTATTGCCCTATCCTGGTAATAGGGTCAGAAAGGATTTATATTGCTATGACGATAGGTTGAGGCTCAGAGAGTGCATCTAGATAGGTATATGAGTTATATCTTGTTGAGGATACTTGTACATATTAATAAAGAGAGGAATTGTTGATCCTTTGGGAAAGATACAAAGAATCCTATTAATGTGTGAGACTAAGATAAGGAGACACGGGAGGAACCTACGGGTGAACCGTGAGCCTGATCTTGCAGAAGAGAAATCATCATGTTGAGATGGTCCAAGGTGTATCAGTGACCAGGCTTTGAGACGTCGTGTTGTGCCCGTCATTGTGGCCTGGTTGGGTAATGGACGTGTGGGCTCAAGCTATTGCCCCGCAGCAAGGGGTCAGTACTTGCCACGTGTTGGCTATACATCAGTTGTTTGATAGATAGAAGTTGATTGTGTTTGGTTAACAGAATTGTCACGAGGTGACCATTACCCAAGTGAATAGGTTAAGCATGTTTTGCCACTTGGTGGCTAGCAACCCGATTGCACGGGTTCGAAGTGGGAAAGCCATGTAGTGGCTAGTATATACCCCAGAGTTGTGCAGATTATGTATATGTATGTTAGCATTTGTGTCGGGCACACTGAGGACCGATCAGAGGGGCCAACAAGGTGAGGGGCTTTCCCATCCTTGTCCTATAGGGTTGACTGCGGATATGGATATATGGTTTGTCTTCTTGCCTACTTGTAGGAATCGTATAATAGATAACATGCTATTGTTGTTCCTAAATTATAATATATGTGATAACGTCCTATATGTGTATATGTGAACTGTAAAAAGTGATGGTGGCTCAAGGAGCCTTGTATGGAAAGAAGGTCCTCGGGACCTATATGATATCGGGGGTAGGATCGAGTCAAATTTAATTGTGAGGGTCTTGTGGTACTAGAAACAAACCTCATTGATTATTATCTGAAAAGCGTGGTTGTGTATGTAAATCCTTAAAGAAAATGAACATAGATGACTTTCTTTTAAACCAAGAGATTCCGAATTAGAAAACCACTTGGAAATCTAGATTTGCCTAAGAAGAAGTAAAATGAACAAGTAGTGGTCCATAGGGGTCATTTAGGGTACAACGCGGGAACCGAGTCTATCACGGATGGTCCAGGTAGATTGAGTCTGTTATCTTGAGTCAACCTCACACAAATACAAAGTATATGAGTACACCACATTGTGGTTATTGCTTTGGGTAAATCGAGGTCAGATGAGTCGCCGGCTATGCTTTGAGTGAAGTCTTGGAGTCAGATTACTGTTCCAAGTAAAGTCTTGGGGCCAGGGGTTCCTAGAATGATCAACTAGGTTCCTATACAACTCACGTGAGATATGCCTTCGGGCTAGAAGCTCTCCTAACGGAGATATGCCTTCGGGCCAGTTTATAATTACGGTTATTTGAACATGGAAATCCACATGAAGTTGTATGTTAAACTATGATATGATGTATGTGTGAATTTGAACGTACGTAAAACCATGCTTTAAATTCTATGTTGTGGATATGATATATGCTATTTGTGTGACCACTTAACATACGGAGATTTAAACCCGTTATATGCGTATGTGTTTGTGATTGGCTCCTTTTCCCCAGTTGTAGTGGTACCCGCTACTACACCAGGGTGGGAAAGCCTCTCACTGAGTCTGTTTGACTCACCCCAATGTTAAATGTTACAGACACAGGTGGGTAGTATTGATATATGTATTTTGTCAGGATATATATGTATATGGATCATTTGGTATAGCATTATTTTGTACAGTTGCTATATATATATATATATGTATATGTCACACTCTAGAATTGTCGGCTTCATACAGATTAAAGATTGGTCTTGTTGTTGGGAACTTAGGCTATGATATGATATATATCATGTGTATATATATATATATATATATATATATATGTATGTATATATATGACTTCCGCATGTGAATAGGATAGATCACACGCATTGAGCGTGTGATCAATATGTAAATTTATATGTATGTGTGACTGAATACTTGATTGTGTGAAAATACGGCTTCTGCATGTGAATAGGATAGGTCACACGCATTGAGGCGTGTGATCAATATGTAAATTATATGCAGGTGTGTGATTGAATATATATATATATATATATTTGACTGTACGCAGGATTTCTGCATGTGAAAAGGATAGATCACCCGCCCTGAAGCCCGTGATCAATATGTATATTATATGTACGTGTGATTGATTATGTGTATATGTATAGACTGAAGTGGCGTTGAGCGAGCCGTGGATTGCACGCTACTTAGGTCACCGGATAGGGATGACCATAAATACTATATATTGTTTGTATTAGAAATGGGTAGTTATAAACAGGTGAAAATGCCAATCAGGGATTAGAGGCTTACGGGATAGGAGAAATCCTACCTCCCGTGCCGGTCACGGACGTCCGATAGGGGGTCGTGACAAAATTACAGCATATATCATGGCTATTTAATGCTGATTTTAATCAGATATGAAAATGTATCAATTCCTCATTAATTGCAAATGTTAAAATCAATTTAAATTTTTATGACTGAGTAAATCAGAATATATTGCATTAGACAATGCCACGTATGCGTATCTTATATTACATGACGACTAATCTGGCTCTTAGGTGGTATATTAAACGACATGTGGATTTATTTCCATAAATTAAATATTTTGTGGTATGAGTTGTTGATTGAGCAAAGGATGCCTTAATCCTATGTGGCATTAATTGGAGCTAGGTATGTTACTATTTATATATACATATATATATAGATATATATAGATTACATAAATAAGTTGTTAAAACAAAACCTTCTAAAAAAACAAAATAATATCCCTATAGTCATGGAACTTTTAGAAAAGACTTGAGAAAAAAAAGTTCTTGATAGACTTTTTAATTATAAATAAATAAAAAAATTCACATGATATAAATTTAATTTTTAAATATAGAATATGTACCAACTATGATAAAAAATTTTAAGATGTTAAAATTATATTACTTTCTTATCTATTTTAAGAACCTGCGCCCCTCTGAAGGAATGACAATTTTTTTCGTCAGACAGGAATCCCTATGGGAACTACCCTAATTGGGGTCCAAATGCGAAATTTTTTCCTGCAGGGATGAAATAGGTTTAGGGATGGGGATAGGACCATTTCCCCACCCCCTATGATATCTTTTTTTTTCATCACTTATGAATTATTAATGACCTTTGTTACTCTTTAAATTAATTTAAATAAATATTGTGATATCTTTTTTCATACTTTTAAATTAGTTTCCTGCCCTCACAATTCTAAATTTATATATTTGACTATGGTTTTTAAATGTATCTTCCCAAATATTATTGTCAAGTTCTACAATTTTAATTTAATGATATATGTGTGTTATTTCATGTTGATTTTTTAAATTCCATTTTTTAATAAAATTTATTTAATTCCTTATACATTCTTAATGTAATGATTATTAATTATTTTTTTATACATAATTGATAATTGGTATGATTTAATTTGATTAGTTTGTTTAATATTAAAAAAAGTAAATTTGTCAAAATGTCTCAAGATCATTTAATTTCCTTGTTTCTAAAACGTAACTATTTCTTTTTTTTATGGATAATTATTAAATTTTATATTTTTTGGGCCACATGTTAATGATATTAATAATATTGCATTTTATTTGACAATAATGTATTTTAATTCTAAATTTTAAGGATTTTATAATATGCGGTGTTAGTTGAATTCCAAAATTCAAATTTAGAATATGATATGAATTTAGAAGTTGACTTGCTAGTTAATTATCCAAATTAATATGAATTTCAAAAAGAGAAAATTTCAAAAGCAATTTTTAAGGTAACTTAATAAGGGTCAATTAATTATTAATTAGAGTGATAATATGATTTGTTAAGATTTGCCTAGGTGAATCCTAATGGATCTTAGTAGAATCCACTTAGATGTCACCATGTCAAGAGTGGAGAGTACTCAAATAGCTTATGTGTCGGTGTGAGGCTTCTTGCATATTCTTTTATTATATAGTAACTAGTTTTTGGCCCGTGCGCATGCACGGAAAATTTTTAAAGTTGTCATGATAGTAATGTAAAAAAGTATATAGAATTCAAGATTATTAATAGATAACTAACATATTTGTATCTACTTAGGTAAAAATACAAAGGGAGGCATATATTCATTAAAAAAATGCATTAAAATTTAATGATGATTTTTATCTTAATGAAGTAAACCATAAACGCACTTGTACTCTTGAAAATTGAAAATGAAAATATAAAGTTGTAGTGATATAGAGGATTTATATTTATTTGTTCCTTATTAATTTGATTGATCAATGATTTTTTGGTGCTACAATCTGATTGATTGTATTTATTGGATATGAATTTGATATTGATGACTAAATACATTTCTATCATTTAAGATTGAAATTGTAAATACAAAATCTCAAAAAAAAAACGTAAATTTCATCAGCTTTAAATAGTAGGTTTTTATTCGCACACATTTTTTTCTTGAGAGTTAAGACACTAAATTAGAAGAATCTATCTTTAAAAAATCAAATTAGCAATTCAATTTAATTTAAAATTACACATAAGATCCTTCCCACGTGGCTATTCTTCATCTAAAGTAGGGATAACCATGGGTAGGGTTTGGGTAGGATACTATATTTCGCGTCCCCGGACCCAAACTTAGCGGGTACCAAAGTCAATTCCCATACCCAGACCCTACGAATAGTCGAATCCCCATACCCGGACTCAGACCCATAAAACTTTTAAAATAAATTATTATTTTATTAATATAAAATTTATGTATATCAACTATTCATTAAAACCAAAAAATAAATAAATATGCTGTTAAATTATTTATATATATATATATAATATTAAATATCTTTGTCATATCATTATATATTTTCTTAATCAAAAAGTTTAAAAATAGTACTTTTATATATAAAAATCAATCATTATTATTGTGGACAGGGTATGGGTAAGGTAACTCTTTACTCGTCCCATAACCCAATGACTTTGTATCCGGACCCATATCCAAACCCACAGGGTAAAATTTCAGGGTACTCATTGGGTATGAGTATTTTGACCATCCTTAATCTAAAGGTGATTTCTTTGATGTTGAATTTGAGTATTTAAAACCATTAACTTTTAAGGCAAAAAAAAACCATTAACTTTTGATTGTCAATCATATTAATTAATGGTATTTTATCATGTAGGCGAACGTTAGAAGGAATAAATTATTTTAGTTAAATTTTTAAGAGTGTAAATTAGAACATTTAGCATAGTTATAGCCTAAAATTAAAAGTTGAATTTAATTTATTCATTATATAAAAAATGATATATAGGATTTATATATATTTGTTCCTTATTAATTTGATTGATCAATTTTTTTGGGTGCTACAATATGATTGCTTGTATTAAAATAATGAATTACACAGATATACATAGTTGAACTCGGGATATTGTAATTATAGGATATGAATTTGATATTGATGATTAAATTGATTTCTATCATTTAAGGTTGAAACTGTTAATACAAAATCTAAAAAACAAAAATCAATTAAATTTCATCAGCTTTTATTAGTAGGAGTTTGAAAACTAACCTTCTATATCTTCTACAGGGAACATAAACTGATAATATCCATTACAAATTTGTCTATATATTTATATTATTGACCAAATTAAATTGCCTCCATCACGGCGATGATTGTATGGTAAATAATACGATCCTAATTATTGAGACTCATTAAAGATTCTAAATATATTCCGAGATAAAACAAATATATAAATAAAAACAAATAAGATAATTGTTGTCAACACAATTTAAGGGCACGGGTGACAATATCTTACTATGAAAATTGCCATTGTCCAAAACTCTCACTTGACGTTAACATAGAAGTCAACATTACATGCTCCATCGTAAGCATATGCACGGTTCATATTAGTGATTTAAAAAAGTATATACCATTATGATTATTGGACACAAAATTTACAATTTGATCAGCATAAAGTGATCCCCATCTTGGTCTTGCTGAAAAAATGATATTTGTTAATATACGACATAGGACTGATGTTAAAATGTCAATATAAAGGCTTACGCAGCATCTTCAATGTCAACAGTAATGCGCTTGTTCTTCGAGTCATTGGGTGAAGACTGATGAACTTGGGACATGTTATAAACGCGAACAATCACATCTGCAAATCAAAAAAATCATGATGATGTTCATAAGTCTCTAAAAAATTAGTATTCACCAACAAAAAATATTGTGAGAGATTTTATTATGATGGAGAAAGTTAATATAAGAATATACCAACTAATATATTCGGATTAAGCTCCCCAGATATGATTCGCTGAGCCTCCACAAAAGAAAATCCTAAATGATGAATAGAACCATCATCATCAGCAAGTACTACTCGAGTTTGGAACATGAAATTCAGCTTAAACATAGATTAACATTCAGGTGCGGTTCACCCGCCAAACTTACGTACCTTTGGTTACCTTGTTGCCGCTGTGACGTGTCGGTCCTCCCTATCTAACCCGATGCACTATAAGACTTAACCCATCGTCATGGTCGGTTGGATTTGAAATATAGTAATTTAAAAACAAGGTTTCCTCAACGCCACGTCAAGACAACAATCGGCGTCATGACCTTGTTTTTATGAAAATAACTTTGTCTTGACGTCACGTGAAGATACCGGCCATCGTCATGGCATGTTCGAAGAAAAGGAAATCTAGTCATAGTGCATACCAAGGACATTGAGGGTTTACACTAATGTTGAGTACCTATACGCTCGGTATCTTACATCGATACGCATAGGCACACGACCCATTACGGGACCATCTCCACGGAATGTTGTGTTTGGTGGCGTACCCCGGCACCAACCTGCCGAGGTGTCCATCTACATCGGCACTTTCTGGACCATCGTCTCGGGAAGCCCGCTTCGTTCAATCCGGACCAACTCAACGGATTAACTAACTAGTAATGGTGGCATACTTCGGACCGGCTCAACAGAGTATCCACAAGTGTATATATACATGAAGGCAATTTCGATCCTTACCTGACGAAATTCCAACATGAAGGCACTTTCCGAACCTGACCCGACAGAAAGCCCTTACCCTTGGTACCATACATGTTATTGCCATAATTCTCGGGTGAAGCACATATGTGTGCGGAATTCTTCATCGTCACCCATATGTACTTGATCCACCATATTTCCACTGTAACAATCACAAACAATTCATTGTACAAAATTCCAGCAATCGCCAACATAATGACAGAGTATTACTAGCAAGCATAAAATTAAATATTTACAAACATTCACGTATAAGTAAGCCCACAAATCAAGGTTATCATACAACCCTTGGGGCTAGGATGGAAGGGTCCCTCACCTTGGCCGCTTTACTTAGTAACCCTTTAGCACTCTTGTCTCCAAGGAAGTACTTGAGTCCTAACAAATAGGACCATACCAATTAAACTACTTATCTACACATGTGTGTAGCAAATTTTCCATAAACTCCATATTAACCAATTTTCCACTTCTACACATGTCAATGCCTAAATTCCACTACCTAAGCTATGGTCATCATTTGGGAGTTGGTTTTAGTTCAAAATAAATTTTACTTTAAGAAATCATATTCAAAAGTTTGCACACCATCTAGCTCCATCAATGGAGAGTTTTTGCCAAATATAGAAATTTTACTCATTTCTACAAAATTCATAAATCACCATCCCAATCATTGGGCATTCTTCAAAATCATCTAAAATGCATAAACATATCATTTAGAGTTCATACATATCAACAATTTCAAAGAAATCAAAAATTCCAAAAATTTTCACAAAAATTCGTCCAACATGAACCCTAGATTGAAATCCTCCAAAGAAATCCTTATTGGGGTGTTTTCTATATTCCAAAAGAGTCATAGGTTGATATATTATCCATTAGCAACTCATTACAACAAGAAAATCATGATTTAAGAGGCGGAGGCATGATTTTTGGAGCTTACCTTAAGGAAATTCCAAAATGGAAGTTTGGGGAAGTTGCCCAAGCTCCTTGAGGCTCAACAATGGTGGTGGGGGCTTGTAGGAGTCTTTACTTGGTAGGAGTCTTTACTTGGTTGGAGAAGTGGAGGATTCATCACTTTCTTCCTTGCCCTAGCACATAAGAAAGGAGAAATAAAGAGAAGAAGATGAAGAAGAGAGGAAATGACTTGGTGCGTGCGTGCTCTGGAAGTACTGGAAGTGAAACAAAAGTGCTTCATTAATTGGGTAGGAGATTTAAGGGTAATTTTGGGCATTTGACAACTTTTGGGGTATGGTGAAATAGAGTTTTGATTGGATTTTCTTAACTATATTTATATATAGTTAAGAATAGAAAAAGTTTGAAATTTTTGGCTAATCATAAGCCTATTAAAAATATCTGTCATTGAGTGTCTTGCAGATGAAAATTTCCTACCCAGTATAATTTTTATTTTCGAAAAATTCTCAAATTTAAACTATAAGCTTTGAATAATTCATATGACCACTTTTAAACAAAATTATAATTTTTCTACCTAATTTTCATGTTTATTTTAATTTCTTCAATTCTCAACTCTAAAACTATTAAAATCTTAATTATTTCCCAAAACATTTATTTCACTCTAAAAAAATTTATTTTTATTTTCTTTAGCCAAAATGCTTAACTTCAATTTCATAATTTTATCAATTTCATATTATCACATTAATTCCTATTTAATTTTATTTATCTATATGTATACACAAACTTATTATTTATTTATATTGTTCATTTATTTATTTATTTTGTCCTTACATTCCAACTCCAAATGATGACCATGCTAAGTTTTACTATACACAATTGACCTGATTCTAAAAATACCCCTCGTGTATTACACAGAACTTTTCAGAATACGAAATAAGTGAATAAAGAAAGAAATAATACTTACAAATATAAATTAGTGTTACAGAGGAAGAAGAATTCACCGTGTACAAAAAAAATGAGGAATAGATACCCCTCGTGTATTACACAGAACTTTTCAGAATACGAAATAAGTGAATAAAGAAAGAAATAATACTTACAAATATAAATTAGTGTTACAGAGGAAGAAGAATTCACCGTGTACAAAAAAAATGAGGAATAGATAGTTATAGTGCCTTTTGAAAAAAAATGGGAATATTGAGATTGGAATCATCTAATTAATGCGTCAGAATAAATTATAGCATATATCATGGACTATTTAATGATGATTTTAATCAGATATGAGAAGGTATCAATTCCTCATTAATTGTAAATGTTTAAATCAATTTAAATTTTTATGACATAATAAATCAGAATATATTGCATTAGACAATGTCACATATGCGTATCTTATATTACATGGCGACTAATCTGGCTCTTAGGTGGTATATTAAATGACATGTGGATTTATTTCCTCAAATTAAAAGTTTGTATTATGAAGTGTTGATTAAGCAAAGAATGTCTTAATCCTATGTGGCAAGAATTGGAGCTAGGGATGTTACTATTTATATATATATATATATATATATATTTGAGTATTTAAAACCATTAACTTTTAATTGTCAATCATATTAATTAAAGGTATTGTATCAAGTAGGCAATTTATTCGTTATAGAAAAAATAATATAGGGAATTTATATTTATTTGTTCCTTATTAATTTGATTGATCAATGATATTTTTGGTACTACAATCTGATTATTTGTATTAAAATCATGAATTATACTGGTATACATAGTTGACCTCGGGATAATGTAATTATTGGATATGGATTTAATATTGATGACTAAATTGATTTCTATCATTTAAGATTGAAATTGTTAAAACAAAATCTAAAATAAAATCACGTAAATTTCATCAGCTTTCATTAGTAGGTTTTTGTCACGACCCCAAATCGGAAGTCTGTGACCGGCACGGGAGGTTGGATTTCTCCTGTCCCGTAAGCCTCTAACCCCTGATTGTCATTTATACATGTTCATATCTACCCTTTTCTAATACAATCAGTATATAATACATATGTGACCATCCATTTCTGGTTACCTAAGTAACCTGTAATCCACGGTTCGCTGAGCACCGCTTCAGTATATATATACATATAATCAACCACACATACTTATAGTTTACATATTGATCACACACCTCAGTGCGTGTGATCTATCCTAGTCACATGCGGAAGCCGCATATCCATTCATACATATATTCAACCACACATACATACAGTTTACATATTGATCACACGCCTCAATGCGTGCGATCTATCCTAATCACATGCGGAAGTCATATATCCATACATACACATATTCAACCACACATACATATAGTTTAGTATTGATCACACGCCTCAGTGCGTGTGATCTATCCTAGTCACATGTGGAAGTCATATATATATAGCATATACAATACCATAGCCTAATTCCCAAAACCATGACTTATCTTTAACCTGTATGAAGCTGACAATGCTAGAGTACGAGTATGACATATATATACACAACAATTGTATATATACAAAAGCTACGCCCAAAAAGGATTTATATATATACATCAAGACTTTATTACATAACCAAAATAAGCTACCAACGCGGACTAAGCGTGCGGTCTTCAGATTTGTCTGCCTCCTTGAGAAGAAGTGGACGCGTTTCCAACACCTGAATCACCTATATCTGAAACATTTAAATAGGGTGTGAGTCGAATATACTCAGTGAGAAGCTCCCCCATCCCTGGCGTAGCAGCAGGTACCACTACAGGGGGAAGGGAGCAAACCACAACCACATGCGCATGAAACGGATTATATTACGATATTTAATATGATCCGTCAGCAAATATGCCATATTCACAACGAACGCAATCTCATGTTTGAACCTAGTTGATCACACTAGGACATTCTGACTCCAAGTCACACTTAGAGTAATACACGGCGACTTATCTGACCTCTGTTAAACCAAGGTAATGGCCACCATGTGGCATGCTTACTGACAACATAATCCCGTCTGTCCCATCAGGATGACCGACTCGAACTACCTGGACTATCCTAAATAAGCACACCTAAAATGTTTAATCTTGAAGGATACTCTATGAACATCTACTTGTTTCTTAGTTAGGCCTAGTTTCTCCCTTTTAGATTATGCAACACTCTCATTCACACTTGACAACCTATGTCCAGTTTCCTCAACATATCATACGGTCAAGATCTTTATAGTGATGATCAATTCAATTGGTTTCTAATATTAATGAACCCTCACATATGAAATTCCGACTCAGTAGTACCAATGGTAACATATAAGGCTCGGTGAACCACATTAACACATACAATTGAGCCTAAACAGATAAGCACATATACAGTTTGCATGTTCACTGCTAACTTGCTAACCATACACGCGTAACGCAAATTCAATCGGATAACTATATTTCATATAATAACTGCATAAAATAGAGCAAACCACATATTCACGTAGTCATCCAACCCTGTGGGGCAGGGATGGGAGAGCCCCTCACCTCGTTGGCACTCCTGATTAGTCCTCAGAGTACCTGAAGCTCCAACTACCCTGTGGTGCCCTATACATATAAATTTAAGCAATTAGCAACGTGTAACTAAGCAACTATCATGCACGTGTAATGCTAATGCCCTTTTTGAAAGTCTATAATGGTTTTGTACTCGACTTTCACATATTCGAGCCATTTAGAACCTCTAAAAGCTTGGATTAGAGATTCTAATTTACCTAGACTCCACTTCATGTGTTCATAAGAACTTTTAGCTAATAAAGGAATAAATTTATGGCTCAAAAGAGTCATTAGCTTTACTCGTTCACGATTTTGCTTATTTGCCGAGTAAGAAATTTACCCACGACCTCCTTAATTATGAAAAACATAATCGGGTGCATCTAGAACTCAAAAGAGTGTATAAGCAAAACTTTAGTACCAATTTAGTTGGTCTTAGATGTCCACAACGGGCTAGGCCGAGGTGTCCAGCCTTCTTGCTGTGCTGTGGCTTGGTATAATTCCTCTTTTTCACCGGATTTGGCTCCGTTTGCAACAGTAATTACTCGGGCTTTATTCCCTTGTATATTTCCAACAATTAAAATACCGATACTACTCCAATTCAACCTTATTCATGCATCAAACCAGCAAATTCCAAATTTTAGAGTAATTCCTAACCTATTTCCCATAATTTCCAAAGCCGGCCAATTTCTACTATTTGGCCTTGATTCTCAACCTCCCTAAGCATTCAAGAACACTTACTAAGCTCGAATTTATCCCCGGAGTATCCCAAATGGAGGTGAATGAAGATTTCCTAAAATCCCTAAAATTGGAAGAAATTGGGATTTTGAGAGTTTGGGGCTTTCTACCTTGTTTAAATCGGATGGAAAGCTTGATAGGTGTTGTAGAAGAGTTTCGGCCACCCTCTCCGGCGTCGGAGCAGCCTCTCCGGCGAGAAACCGGCCGTCCCCTCCATTTTCCTTCCTCCCTCTTCCTCTCGTGCTCTCTCTCGGTCCGTCTCCCTCTCTAGCCTCTGTTTCTTTTTTTTTTCTTTCTTTTGTTTTGGCTTGAAGGGGGTCACGGTTTGGCTCCCAATTATAAAATATTTGGCTGGAAAATAAAATTTGTAGTCAATTCCTAATTTTTCCCCCACTTATTTAATCCCCTTTTCATTTGGGTCCCATTCTTATTAAAAAAAATATAATTTCTTATCTCCTTCATTTTATTTCAACCCTTAATCTAATTTATTTTTCTTTCAAAAAGAAAAATAAAATAATAATAATAATTTTAAAAAAATTTCGAATATTACAGTTTTATTCGAACACATTTATGTTATCAATCAAATTTTTGTTAAAAAATAACAATATAATTAATGGTAAACTTCTTTTCTTGAGAGTTAGGACACTAAATTAGAAGAATCTGTATCTATCAAAAATCAAATTAGTAATTCAATTTAATTTAAAGTTACGCATAAGATCCTTCTCACGTGGCTATTCTTCATCTAAATTCTATAGGTGATTTCTTTGATGTTGAATTTGAGTATTTAAAACCATTAACTTTTAATTGTCAATCATATTAATTAATGGTATGTTATCAAGTAGGACATTTATTCCTTCATATGCAAGTTATAAGGAATAAATTATTTTAGTTAAATTTTTAAAAGTGTAAATTAGAACATTCCGCATATTTAAAGCCTCAAATTAATAGTTGAATTTAATTTATTCATTATAGAAAAAATGATATAGAGGATTTATATTTATTTGTTCCTTATTAATTTGATTGATCAATTTATTTTTTTGGTGCTACAATCTGATTGATTGTATTAAAATAGTGAATTACACAGATATACACAATTGACCTCAGGATATTGTAATTATAGGATATGAATTTGATATTGATGATTAAATTGATTTCTATCATTTAAGGTTGAAATTGTAAATACAAAATCAAAAAAAAAATCTCGTAAATTTCATCAGCTTTTATTACAAAATTGGCATACAATAACAACAGGTTCTTGAGAACCTTTGGACACAAAATTTAGAATTTGATCAACATACGACCCCCATAAAGTGATCCCATCTTGGTCTTTCTGAAAGAAAGATATTTGTTAATATATGACATAGGACTGATGTTAAAATGTAAAAAAAAAAAAGGCTTACGTAGCGACTTCAATGTCAATAGTAACGCGCTTGTTCTTCAAAGTGATCCCATCTTGGTCTTTCTTGGGACATGTTATAAGCACGACCAATCACATCTGCAAATCAAAAAATCATGATGATGTTGATAAGTCTCCAAAAAAATCAGTCTTCACTTAAAAAAAATATTGTGAGAGATTTTATTATGATGGAGAAAGTTAATATAAGAATATACCAACTAATATATTCGGATTAAGCTCCCCAGATATGATTCGCTGAGCCTCAACAAAAGAAAATCCAAAATGATGAATAGAACCATCATCATCAGCAAGTGCTACTCGAGTTTGGAACATGAAATTCAGCTTAAATGCATGCCTGGTGGGACGAAAAGAGCTACTCGCAGATACAACGTTGAATTGAGACATAATATATACATCTCTCTCTTTCAGAATATTCCTAAATTTGCTTAAAAAACACTCTTAATCGAAGCATTTATCTTAGATCCCTGTCATTATTAGAGCAATGTCAAATTTTTTTAATTGTTTTATATAAGAAATCCAAAAAAAATTTTAAATGTTGAATACAAAAGAATAATTTGAGAAAAATACAATTTTGTCACATAAAATCATTTCAAGAGCATTATGTTGGCATGACACAGACCCGGACCTTTATCTTCCATGCAGTCATATATCTGTCAATTGTGCCTACAACATCATTAAATTGATCCATGATCCAGCGAATTTCTGTCCAAAAAACGAATTTGGAAAAATTCGTGAAAAAAATTAATAAAAAACATTTGTTGAGATCTACACAAATGTTTTGCAATTTTCACCTTCTTTGATAAGATATTACAGTGAGGTATAAAATATAAATTGAAAAGTGTTCAAAGACATACCGATAAATACAGAAGCAAGTAGATGTAGACCAAACTCTTCAAAGTACGAAATAAGTTAATAAAGAAAGAAACAATACTTACAAATATAAGTTAGTGTTACAGAGGAAGAAGAATTCACCGTCTACAAATTTTAAAAAAAATAGAGCAATAGATATTTATAGTTTCTTTTGAAAAGAAGTGTGAATATTGAGATTGGAATCATCTAATTAATGCGTCAGAATAAATTACAGCATATATCATGGAATATTTAATGCTGATTTTAATCATATATGAAAATGTATCAATTCCTCATTAATTGCAAATATTAAAATCAATTTAAATTTTTATGATTGAGTAAATCAGAATATATTGCATTAGACAATGCCACGTATGCGTATCTTATATTACATGGCGACTAATCTGGCTCTTAGGTGGTATATTAAATGACATGTAGATTTATTATCTCAAATTAAAAATTTTGTTGTATGAGGTGTTGATTGAGCAAAGGATTCCTTAATCCTATGTGGCAAGAATTGGAGCTAGGTATGTTACTATTCGAAATTGATACTTTGATGCATGATTAGGCTTGGATTGGAGTAGTATAAGTGTTGTAGTTCCTGGAAACATACAAGGGAATAAAACCTGAGTATTTACCGTCTCAACCGGAACCCAATCCGGTGAAAAAGAGGCGATATATTAAGCCACCGTAAAATAAGGACCTGTGCGGCGGGTTGGACACCTTGGTCTAGACCGTGGTGGACACCTAAGACCCACTAAATTGGTTCCAATGCTCTAATTATACCCAATTATATTTTTATATATAAT
Source organism: Senna tora (assembly GCA_014851425.1). NCBI lineage: Eukaryota > Viridiplantae > Streptophyta > Magnoliopsida > Fabales > Fabaceae > Senna > Senna tora. The sequence continues at coordinate 13,774,616 of CM026263.1, read as the reverse complement.
TAAAAGGTAGTAATTAAGCTTTTACTCGGCGAATAAGGGAGACGGTGGGATGAGTAAGCTAAAGCCTCTTTTGAACCGTGAATTTAATTCTTTTATTAGTTAAATACCCATATGAACACATGAAGTGAAATTTAGACAAGTGGGAATCTCTAATCTAAGCAATTAGAGGTTCTAAATGGCTCGAAAGTGTGAAAGTCGAATATGAGACATTCTGGACTTTCAGAAAGAGCAAATAAGACGACGTAACGAACTAAATAATTAGTTCTTGGAAAATATCTAAAGGGTGCACGAACATTAGCATAAAACGTGCATGGTAGATGCTTAGTTACGCGTTTCAAAATTGCTTAAGTACATGTGTATAGGGCACCATAGAGTGATTGGAGCTTCAGACAGTCCGAGGACTGATCAGGAGGGCCAACGAGGTGAGGGGCTCTCCCATTCCTGCCCTACAGGGTTGGATGACTACGTGGATATGTGGTTTGCTCTATTTTGTGTAATTGTTATATGAAATTTATTTATATGAATAAATTTGTGCTACACGTGTATGATTTGCAAGTAAGCAGTCAACGTGCAATAGTATATGTGCTTATATGATTAGTCTCAAATGTATATGTGCTATCGTGTCTCACTGAGCCTTATATGTTACCGTGGGTAGGGTTGAGTCATAATTTCATATGTGAGGAGTTCAATAATATTAGAAACCAATCACATCGTTCGTCACCATTAAGACCTTGTTCGTATGGTTTGTTGAGGAAAACTGAACCTAGGTTGTTGAATGTGAGTGAGAGGGTTGCATAATTGAAAAGGGGGAAACTAGGCCTAACTAATACACACGTGTAATATTCAGTTAGTTATTAATAGGGCGTCTTTCAAGGTTAAATGTTAGATGAACTTGTTTAGGTTAGTTCGGGTAGATCGAGTCGGTTATCCTATTCGGATAGACAGGATTCAGTTAACAGCAAACATGCCACATAGTGGCCATTACCTTGGTTTAACCGAGGTCAGACAAGTGGCCGGCTATTACTCTAAGCGTGTCTTGGAGTCAGAAAATTCTTGGTGTGATCAACCAGGTTCGAACAAGAGATTGCCTTCAGGCCAGTATTTCTCTCAATATAATGCGGGAGACAGAAATTGAATGCCTACGTGCATAAGTATATGTTAACTATAGAACCATATGATATATGTTTATGATTGGTTTACATGCGGATTAATAAATGTGTTATGAGCATGAATTAGGATTTTTAGTTGTGAATATGATACATTAATTGCCTGATCATGTTAAAGGTCACAATATAAATCCGTTTCATGCGTATGTGGTTGTGGTTGCTCCCTTCCCCCACCTGTAATGGTACCCGCTGCTACCCCAGGGATGGGGGAGCTCCTCACTGAGTCTGTTCGACTCACTCCCTTTTTACATGTTTCAGATACAGGTGGTTCAGGCGTCGGGAACGCATCCACTTCTTCTCAAGGAGGCGGACAACTCTGAAGACCGCACGCATAGTCCGCGTGGGTAGCGTATTTTGGTTTCTGTAAATAAATTAGGATGTATATATATATATATATATATGACTCCTTTTTGGATGTGGCTTTTGTACATATACAACTGCTGTATATATATGTCGAACCCTAGTATTGTCGGCTTCATACAGATTAAAGTTAGGTCTGGGTGTTGGGAATATAGGCTATAACATAATATATGTATAATGTGTATATATATATTTGACTTCCACATGTGAATAGGATAGATCACACGCATTGAGGCATGTGATCAATATGTAAATTATATGTATTTGTGGTTGAATACCTGATTGTATGAAAATATGGCTTTCGCATGTGAATAGGATAGATCACACGCATTGAGGCGTGTGATCAATATGTAAACTATATGCAAGCGTGTGATTGAATATATATATGATTGTATACAGGATTTTTGCATGTGAATAGGATAGATCACCCGCCCTAAAGCGCGTGATCAATATGTATACTATATGTACGTGTGAGTGAATATGTGTATTTATATATACTGAAGCGGCGCTGAGCGAGCCGTGGTTTGCATTTTTCTTAGGTCACCGGAAATTGATGACCATCCTTATTGTATATTGTTTGTAGTAGAAATGGGTAGTTATGGACATATGAAAATGTCAATGAGGAATTAGAGGCTTACGGGATAGGAAAAATCCTACCTCCCATGCCGGTCATGGACGTCCGATAGGGGGTCGTGACAAACTTGGTATCAGAGCCTGGTTTACTTTAAACTGTATGAAGCCATAGGTATGACCGGGTGTCGGTTTATGCCTCGTTGTGAACCCGGGCGCAACGTGGGAGTAAAAAGGCACTTGTGGGAGTACCCACGAAATTGAGTCAGCCTTTCTTTCTACTCTCTTTGATATGAAATATCTTTGACATACGTGTATTTATTAGGTGTGGTCCTTGTGCAGTATAGGGATGCCACCTATCACGAGACAGGCTAGGGGTGGAGGGAGAACTCCTGGTGAAATTGATCGAGAATCAGTTTGGGAGGAGGGAATGCCCACCCGAGGCCGAGGTAGAGGCCGTACCCGAGGCCGAGGTAGAGGTCATGCTCGAGGTCAAGGTAGAGCACAAGTGAGAGGAGAAGAGAGGAGATAGTAACTGGAACCTCATGTTGAGACAGGTGCACCTTCTGTGGCAGAAATGCACATGGCAGGATTTCAGGAACTAAGAGAAGAGATGACGAGATAAATATAGAGGGAAGTACGCCGGTTAGTAGTCGGCGAGGAAGAAGAAGAGAGAGTTCCTAGTAATCAGGAAATGGAGGTTGTTGAGGAAGAGGACAGAGAATGGCAACAACCGTAGGTATCGCCTCGTGAGACGCGGGTAGCACCCAGAGAGCTCTCAATTTCAAAATTACTGAAGCTTCATCCATCCGCTTTCTGCGGAACTAGTGAGAAAGAGGATCCACAGTACTTTGTGAGAGATATAGTCAGAATTGGGCACATGCTGAGGTGCTCAGGGCATGAGTTGGTGGAATTAGCTTCATTCCAGCTAAGGGGAGCCGCTAGATTATGGATAGAGTCCGTACAGGCCAGGTATTCAAGAAGGGTGGCACCGATGAGTTGGTGGAATTAGCTTCATTCCTGGGTCGGTTTTTATCTGAAGGTACTAAAGATGCTGAGCGTCAGCAATTCGAGGAGTTATGGATGACGTCTAACATGACCGTGACGGAGTATGAGATACTTTTTACGGAACTGGCTCAATTCTCACCTGAGTTGGTTCCTGATGAAGAGGCGAGGATCAAGAGGTTCATACACCGTCTCACGGAGCCGTTGTTTACTGCTTTACTACCCTAGAGAAGACAATTTGAGACTTTAGCTCAAGCCGCAGACTGTGCCAGGATGATTGAAACCAGGAAGAGGTATGGGACGGCGGTTGATCCCAAAGTCAAGTTAATTACAGGCAGTTATAACCACGGAGATGGAAGTAAGAAAAGGAAGACAACAGGTGGAGGAGCAGGATACTCAAGGTCCGCAGGAGGAAAATCCTCAACTACCACCTATGAAGCAAGTACAAGTGGTAATATTCAAGGGGGACAAAGAGTACAAAGGGGTGGAAATGTTGCTAAGAGAAAGCCCCAGTCTGCGACTTGCGGCAGATTTCATTTTGGAATATGTCGGAGACTGACAGGTGGGTGTTACAACTGCGGTCAGGTGGGCCACATGGCTAGGGAATGTCCAAAGAGAAAAGAGGGTACACGCGTGAGAAGTAATCTGACGACGAGGGGCACACATATTTCAGCCCCACCAGTAAGAACCGTACCACCACAAACAACAAGTACAGGTACAACTAGAGGTCGTGGTGCAGGATCTAGTGGCAGAGGGTCAGGGGCAGTAGGTGGAGGACAAGCGCGGGTATTTGCACTTTCTCAGCAAGACGCTCATGCATCAAATGCAGTTGTGACAGGTATCCTTATTGTTTGCTCTCTTGAAGCACGAGTTTTATTTGCAATAGTATATGTGCTTATATGATTAGTCTCAAGTGTATATGTGCTATCGTGGCTCACTGAGCCTTATATGTTACTGTGGGTAGGATTGAGTCATAATTTCATATGTGAGGAGCTAATTAATATTAGAAACCAATCACATCGATCGTCACCGTTAAGACCTTGTTTGTATGGTTTGTTGAGGAAAACTGAACCTAGGTTATTGAATGTGAGTGAGAGGGTTGCATAATTGAAAAGGGGGAAACTAGGCCAAACTAATACACACGTGTAATATTCAGTTAGTTATTAATAGGGCGTCTTTCAAGGTTAAATATGTTAGATGAACTTGTTTAGGATAATTCGGATAGACAAGATTCAGTTAACAGTAAGCATGCCACATAGTGGCCATTACCTTGGTTTAATCGAGGTCAGACAAGTTGCTGGCTATTACTCTAAGCGTGTCTTGGAGTCAGAAAGTTCCTGGTGTGATCAACCAGGTTCGAACAAGAGATTGCCTTCGGGCCAGTATTTCTCTCAGCATAATGCGAGAGACAGAAATTGAATGCCTAAGTATATGTTAACTATAGAACCATATGATATATGTTTATGATTGGTTGACATGCGAATTAATAAATGTGTTAGGAGAATGAATTAGGATTTTTAGTTGTGAATATGATACATTAATTGCCTGATCATGTTAAAGGTCACAATATAAATCTGTTTCATGCGTATATGGTTGTGGTTGCTCCCTTACCCCAACTGTAGTGGTACCCGCTGCTACGCCAAGGATGGGGGAGCTCCTCACTGAGTATGTTTGACTCACTCCCTGTTTACATGTTTTAGATACAGGTGGTTCAGGCGTTAAGAACGCGTCCACTTCTTCTTAAGGAGGCGGACAACTCTGAAGACCGCACGCATAGTCCGCGTGGGTAGCGTATTTTAGTTTATGTAAATAAATCAGGATGTATTTATATATATGACTCCTTTTTGGATGTAGCTTTTGTACTTATGCAACTGCTGTATATATATGTCGAACTCTAGTATTGTCGGCTTCATACAGATTAAAGTTAGGTCTGGGTGTTGGGAATATAGGCTATAATATAATATATGTATCATGTGTATATAAATATATTTGACTTCCGCATGTGAATAGGATAAATCACACGCATTGAGGCGTGTGATCAATATGTAAATTATATGTATGTGTGGCTAAATACCTGATTGTATTAAAGTATGGCTTCCGCATGTTAATAGGATAGATCACATGCATTCAGGCGTGTGATCAATATGTAAACTATATGCAAGCGTGTGATTGAATATATGTATGACTGTATATAGGATTTCTGCATGTGAATAGGATAGATCACCCGCCCTAAAGGGCGTGATCAATATGTATACTATATGTACTTGTGAGTGAATATGTGTATATATATAGACTGAAGCGGCGCTGAGCGAGATGTGGATTGAAATTTGCTTAGGTCACCAGAAATGGATGACCATATGTATTGTATATTGTTTGTAGTAGAAATGGGTAGTTATGGACATATGAAAATGTCAATAAGGAATTAGAGGCTTATGGGATAGGAGAAATCCTACCTCCCGTGCCAGTCACGGACGTCCGATAGGGGGTCGTGACATAACAGATATAAGCATGCAACAGTTTGTTCCAGGTCATCAATCAACAAGTAACATGTAACATATAATGCCAGCTTTTACTTATCGGTCTTCTCACGTTCAGCATGTTTGAATCAAACAAGACATTGTGGTGATGTAATCCTGTACGTCACCACTAAATTGCACAATCAACAATTATATGCAAACACAGACAAGTTGTACCTACACACAGATACTATAGCATACATCTACTTAATCTCCCCAACTCTGGGGTATCTACTAGCCACTACGTGGCTTTCCCACTTCGAACCGGTGCACTCGGGCTGCTGGCCACCAAGTTGTGAAACATGCTTAACCCATTCACTTGGGCACTGGTCACCTCGTGACAATTCTGTTAACCAAACACTATCAACTTCTGTCTATCAAACAACTGACGCATAGCCACCACGTGGCACGTCCTGACCCCTTGCTGCGGGGCAATAGCTTGAGCCTACTCGTCCATTACCCAACCAGGCTACAATGGCGGGCACGGCACGACGTCTCAAAGCCTTTCCACTGATACACCCTGGACCATCTCAACATGATGATTTCTCTTTTGCAAGATCAAGCTCACGATTCACCCGTAGGTTCCTCCCGTGTCGCCTTATCTTGGTCTCACATATTAATAGGATTCTTTGTATCTTTCCCGAAGGATCAACAATTCCTCTACTTATTAATATGTACAAGTATCCTCAACAGGACATAACTCATATACCCGTCCAGATGCACTCTCTGAGCCTCAAGCTATCGTCATAGCAATATAAGTCTTTTCTGACCCTAATACCAGTGTCACGACCCCAAATCGGGAGTACGTGAGGGCACGGGAATAGATTCTTACCTCTAAACCCGTAAGCCTTATCCTGTAAACATGACTATAACTACCCTGCTATACAATCAATATATATATATATATATATATATATATATATATATATATATATATATACTAGTGGCCACACCTCACTGGTGGCCTAATTAACCTGCAATCCACGGTTCGCTCAATACCGCTTCAGCTCAACTCAGTGTATAGATATATATATATCAGTACTCATAAGGTAAATATTAATATCATATTGACCGTACGATCTATCCTATTCACATGCAGCAAGCACACATAATATATATATCCATATCATATTGACCATACGCCTCAATTCGTACGATCTATCCTATTCACATGCAGAAGTTTATATACTTAAACATATATCCTAGTTTATCCCCAACTGGACCCTGTCTTTAAATACATGTGAAGCCGACAAGTCTAGAGTGAACGTACGTGAAATGCTTTAAATATTTACAACACTTACAACTTTAAAATATGTACAACAAAAGAAATCAAAATAACCAAAAGGGGTCCACCCACGTGAACAAGTGCGTAAGGATGGTCTGATGTCCGTATCACTGTCCGGACGTCGATGCCTGCCCGATCCCTTTATCTGAAACATTGAAGAAGAGGGAGTGAGTCAAACAGACTCAGTGAGAAGCTTCCCATCCTCAGCGTAGTGGCGGGTACCACTAAAGCTGGGGAAAGGGAAACACCCACAATCACATGCGCATGAGAGTCCAGTTTATCAAATGTTATATTATGATCATGCAATATTAATATAACATTAAAATAAAAGATAAACCTACGGATCATGCTTTTCTATCATGCTTCTCATAATCAAGCAAACACTTTTAACATATCTGTTGATTGAAAATCAGCCCAATTAACTCTGAGTTTTAATATGTCAATTAATTTTGTTGGACCAAATGTTCCTTCGGGCCAAAAGGTATTCAAATGTATAAAGCCCAATAAAGTGCTAGCCCATAAATTCAATACTCAGACAGAAGTTCACTCTTTAGCTATTATTAACCTATTTTCATTGTGACTAATGTATAAGCTGGAGTAGGAGACTGTTCACTCTGCAGGCTAAAAATTTCAAGCAAGTCACATCTCCTGAAATGGAGGGAGCGTCCTGCAGCATCAAAGAGAAAAGTGAAAACAAATGGCTTCAAATTTCAAAAAGTCATAACAGCTACTTGGGTGACCACTCTGTTATTTAATATCAAAGAGCTAGTTGCTAGAGTCTCCCAACTAAGTGTTCAGAAAAATTCGAAATACAATCCAAGATAGAAAGAGATCAGGAAGCTATCTATGTGATTGTTGCTTGTGCATTAACTGCTGCCATAAATTCAGTTTGAGTCCTGACTGTAATAAGTTTACATTCTTTGCTTAATCTTCTTCTTCTTCTACTGATGCAACATTTAAGCATTGAAGACTCTCTAAAGGTGTAAAAATTCTGATCCTTGTTAGTGGTACAAGGTTGCAGAGGAGTGTTCAATTCTTAAATACGCTGAGAGTCCTAATTTGACTCTGGAAGAAGCAGAAACTTAATATACTGAGGAAGTGTCTTGTAAAAGCTATTTGAGAGCTGATCCTCTACGAGGTTGCTGTAACTTCTCAGTATATTAAGGTTGTGCAGAAGTTGTTCTGTTGACAAGGGTTGTGGTGAAACTTAAAAGCTTGTGTGCTTCCCCAAAAGGTGTTTTGGGTTGCTTGTTTGTAAAATTTTTTTGAATTAATAGAATCCTTCTAACTAGTTGGTTAGAAGGGGAGAGGACGTAGCTGAATTGAGCATACTCAATTAGTGAACCTCTCTAGAAAAATCTCTTGGTGCAAATCTCTACCTTACACTTGCTTTTATTACCTAACGCTTTAAGAGTCCTACGTGCATTAAGAGTCCTGGTCAAGATATTAATTAATTCACAGTCAAAATTCAAAGAAAACCAACTCACCCCCCCCTCTTGGTTTATTTTCTGGCTAACAATATCATTTGAAAATTGTAAATCACTTAACTGACCCTAGTGCAGGCTAGGGCAGTGGCCTCAGTGGGAAAATCTTTTAGTCTTTTACTGACCCTAGTGCCAGGCTAGGGCAATGGCCTCAACGGGCAAATCTTTTAGTCTTTTACTGACCCTAGTACCAGGCTAGGGCAATGACCACAACAAGCAAATCTTTTAGTCTTTTATTGACCCTAGTTCCAAGCTAGGGCAATTGTCACGACCCCCGTTTAGAGGACCGTGACCGGCACAGACACAGGGAATATCACTCTGCCTGTAAGCCTTATCACCTAATTGACAGAATAGCTATTATTGAAAAATACATTCACATGCATTATAATACCATGGCTACACCGAAAATGGTGGCCTATCCTAGGCAAGCAAATCCACGGCCAGTGCCGCTTCAAGATATAGATATAGGGAAACATATATAATAAATAACCTGTGTATTGGCTACACATACAAAGATGCTGCCTATCCTATTCGCATGCAACAGATATATGTATATATGTTGGAAACAAGTTTTCCCTGCATCGTAATCTAACGGATCCTGATCTTTATGTTGTGTGAAGCTGACAGTTCTAGATTTAGTGATACAATATAATTGGGTACGTCTACCCTTTACTTTATGATACAATAATAAAGTAAATTAAATTAAAATTACAATTTATTCACCCACATGAACAAGTTGTGGGTCATAGAAAGTTTTGTTCGTTCCTCGCTCCACCGAAACTTCTTCCACCTGTACTTAACCTGTCTCTGTGTAGTAAAATGAGGTGTGAGTCTTAACCACGCGACTCAGTGAGGACTCTCCCATCACCGGTGCAAGGCAGGCACCATAGCGCTGGGAATGGGAGTCATACACAACCATATGCAAAAACAACTGGTTACCATTAATTAGCATACACTGTTGGTGACCACGCAACAACCAAAATGTCACCCAATCACTTACATGCAATTAACAGATACAAGCATGCAGCAGTTTATTCCATGTCATCCATCAGCAAGTAAACATGTAACATATAGTGCCGTCTCTTACTTACCGGTCTTCTCATGTTCAGAATGTTTGAATCAAACAAGACGTTGTGATGACGTAATCCTGAACGTCACCACTACGCTGCACAATCAGCATTTATATGCAAACACAGACAATTTGTACATAAACACAGATACTATAACATACATCTACTTAATTCCCCCACTCTGGGGTATCTACTAGCCACTACGTGGCTTTTCTACTTCGAACCCGTGCACTCGGGTTACTTACTGGCCACCATGTGGAAAAGCATACTTTAACCCATTCACTTGGGTACTAGTCACCACATGACACGTCCTGACCCCTTGCTGCGGGGCAATAGCTTGAGCCCACTCGTCCATTACCCAACCAGGCCACATGGCGGGCACGACACGACGTCTCGAAGCATGGCCACTGACACACCCTGGACCAACTCCACAGGATGATTTCTCTTTTACTAGGTTAGGCTCACGGTTCACCCGTAGGTTCCTCCCGTGTCTCCTTTCCTTAGTCTCACAGATTAATTGGATTCTTTGTATCTTTCCCGAAGGATCAACAATTCTTCTCCTTATTAATATGGATGAGTATCCTTAACACGATATAACTCATATACCTGTCCAGTTGCACTCTCTGAGCCTCAAGCTATCGTCATAGCAATATAAAACCTTTCTGACCCTATTGCCAGGATAGGGCAATGACCATCGTCATGGTGATAATAAAATTGAGGTCTCAAGTGCCATATGACATTGTTCTAGTCGATGTCCCACATCGCTAGCATAATCAAATCCGAAACCCACCAATAACTCCCTTTGCATGATTATAATTTAAGTCACCGTCGTGGCGAGTTTTCAAAATAAAATCTTAGTCCTTCCGTACAAGGACTCTTGCCACCGTCGTGGAAAAGATTTAATAAAATACTCATCATGCCTCCGGAGTGTATGAGTTGGACTTGTAACACCCCAATCATAACAAACAAATTAGACTCTACTCCTATGTCTTGCTATCCAAGCTACTTTCCACAATCTATTTTCTAGTTCTTTTATTCTTTTAGCATTTTATACCTCTAGCTAACACATATCAGACAAGCAGAGAATATACATACTCATGTAATCCACATAAGCATACAACCCTAGGAGCAGAGATGGAAGAACCCTCACCTTGGCCAACCTTCCATGCAATCCTCTCCTGTAACTTTAGTCTCCTCGGAGTTCCTGTTGCACTCTATTGCGTGTCGTTGTTCCTATAAGAACAACATTTACTTCATTAAGGTTATTACTTAGCTTAACTTGATATTTATCTCTCCATTACTCTCACATGTAGTCCATGGTTGCCACAGAGTCAAGCTCTTGGTTTTATTGGACTTCTCTATCCCAACTTATGCGTATCCTTCCTCGGACACTTGACTTATTCGAATGTAACACTCTACTTGAGTGTTTCACATACTTGGATTTGAGTATTAGACCTCTATCTAACTTGTATTCACATCTAAGGAAGCTTATCTAGCTTGGTTGGAAGTAATCTTAACTTGTCCAGAAAATCCTTCATTGAATAGTCATGTACATAAATTTACTCCAAGACTGCCATTGCCTCAACAAGTCAAAGTTCCTCTAACCTTATTCAACTTACTTGCCACCTATACATCTTACAACCACCTTATGATTATCAGTTTCGATAAGCACATCATATTAATAATTAGTGGGGTTAATAAGATCCTGCTAACCTATTGGAAATTAAATCCCAAGCATACGTTATCATTCAAGAAAACTTATAGCATATGTCAATTACTATCTCTCATGTCTCTATAAACCTTTGTTCTATGCATCTAATATCTTTCTACAAAATTCTAATAGCACTCCATATAAGTCACCTTTAAATTTTACTTAGAAGTATCAATGCATGGCTTAGAAATGACCAATTTACTTCCCATTAAATAAAATTATGATCCTTTAATACGATTCATCTCACAGTTCCTTAAAAAGATTATGAATAGCAATTTATGGGTACTCCTTGATCTATAATCTTGATTCCTACCCCGACTAAGTGTTCAAGAATACTTCGTAGGTTTCAATCAACCCTCGAAACAACTGAATCAAAGGTCAATGAAAGAAATCCCTAAAAATGGATAAATTGAGGGTTTAGAATGAAATTGGGGTTACCAACCTTGATTCGATTGGTGGGAGGTGTGGAAGATGTTGTAACCGAGCTCCGGTGACTTTTCCCGGCGTCGGCTAGCTCTTCTCCGGCGAGTTTCTGTCAGATTTCCGGTGAACCCCCCTCTCTCTCTCTCTACCTCACGGCTCTTTCTCTCTCTTCCATTTTCTTTCTTTCTTGCTCACTCGTTTCTCTTCTCTCTCTTTCTCTTTCTTTTTTCTCTTTTTATTCTTTATTTAAGCCACTCTCTCTTTTCTTTTTCTCACTAACCCACGGCACCCCACCCCTTTTTAATATAATTAAAATAATATATATATATATATATATATATATATATATATATAAAATAAAGTAAATAATAATTAAATTATTATAATAATTAAATAATTAATAAAATAAATAAATATAATTAAAAAGAAATTAATTAATAATTAATAAATAATAACTAATATATTTTAATTTAGTTCCCACTCCTATTTATTTTAGGTTTCTAATTTTGTAGGTCCTGAATTAATTTCAAAAAATAAATATTTTACTCCTCTCTTTCATCTTTTATTTTACTTGAAATTTCGAAAAATTTCTCGGTTCCTTTCCGTTTTCCCTTAACTTTCATACTTTTTCTATATTCTTTTTAAGGTTTTAATTCCTAGCCCCGGAATAAATCATTCTTAAATCCTCGAAATTTTAAATAAATCATTCTTTAATCCTCGAAATTTTCCAGGGTATTACAACAATGGCCTCAACGGACAAATCTTTTAGTCTTTTACTGACCCTAGTGCCAGGCAAGGGCAATGGCCTCAACGGGCAAATGCTTTAACTTGTTTCTCTTCCCAAGCTTTCAGCAGAGATCCTGACTCTATCTACCCATTACTATCCTAAAACTATCCTAAACTGACTTTACCTAGGTAGTGTGAACATCCCTACGACTCACAAATCAATTAAGAGATCGTATTAATCCTCATATTTTTCTCGAACCTTTGGTTTAGATCATAACCTAGCTCTAAGGTCTTCACTAAGTTCAATTACCATAAAACGTCGACATTCACTAAAAATTTCTGTACAATTTCTTTAATGAGTTTTTAATTAATAGGGTGAACCAAACCTTGGACTCAATCAACAACTTACCCCTTTGCTTGTACTGTATGGCGTGCCTCATGTCATCACATGGATACCCTTTAGTACCTCTTTACCTGTAGTCAAACACACATATACAAATAATTTCATGGATAACAGTTTAGGAACAACAATAGCATGTTAACCACTAAACAATTCTTACAAACAGGAAAGTAGGCAAACCACATATCCACATCCTCAATCAACCCTGTAGGGCAAGGATGGGAAACCCCTCACCTGGACGGCTCCCTTGTGCTTGTCTTGGAGTAACTCGCTCCGGACGAGTCGTGGTTTCCTAACGAATGCATTCAAGTGGTTAACATCTCAAACTATATGCAATTTATATGCATACTTCATGCTCGTGCCTAAAATACATCTAGACGTCGCCAAGAACCGAGTCCTTGGTCTTATCCGTCTTCCCTCTCTTCTATGAGAGTCTCAAGTGCCTCGCACTTAGTTTCATACAACTATCGTTCTCCTTGAGTTGCTTTTGGGGCCTTGGATTTGAGTTACTAAACCTCAACGTGCTTCTAAGCTATCCTACTTAAGGTTTCCTAAAGGCTATGTAGAAGGAATTTAGAATTTCAAGAAGTTGGACTTAGCTTATTTCGTAAGTTTCTATTCTTGAACAATAAGATGATATTTGAAATGATTTTGATCCTTAAAAACATGATTGGGGGTGTCCTAAGATGTTTAGGATTGAAAATAGGAGGTTCGGACACCCCGGATTGGCTTAAACTTGAATTTTGGGCATTCTGGGCAGAGACCAGGCGCTGCAGCGTCCATTCTGGCGCTGTGGCGCCAAGCTGCTGCCCAACATGATTAGGGGTGTCCTACTTAAGCTCTTTGTTGTGCTGTGGGCTTGTTTGGGCCCGTTTCGGCCCCTTCCGACCCCGGCTTCGATTCCGCACCACACGGGCGTTGTTCACCTACATTCCAATGAGATAAATCCAACCCTAACTACTCAAATCCAAGCCCGATTCCAAATTTATCAACGAATCCCCAAATTGGGAATATTTAGAATTTTCAACCCCAAACCCTTTCAAATTCGAATTCGGCTAAACCCGAGTGTATAGCCTCGATTCTTACCCCATATAAGTGTTCAAGAGCACTTCCTAGGTCTCAATCTACCCTCGAAACAACCCAATCGCAGGTGGATCGAAGTAATCCATAAAAATGAAGAAATTTGGGTTTACGAATGAATTTGGGGTAACCAACCTTTGATTTGATTGGTGGAAGGTGTAGGAGATGTCATACACGAGCTCCAGTGACTTCTCCGGCGTCGGCTAGCTCTCCCCGGTCACTTTTTCGGCAAACCCCAACCTCTTCTCCTTCTTCTCCTTCCTCACGCCACTTCTCTTTCACTCGAGTGCTCTCTCTCTCTCTCCTCTCTTACTCCCTTCAACTCTTTCTTCCTTTCTTTTCTAATGCACGCACCGCCTCCCCTTTTTAAATAATTAATTAAAATAATAAAAAAACAAAATAATTAAATAATTAAATAATAACACTAATAATAATAATTATAATAAAGAAGAGGTGGAAAAATATCCCCAATTAAATCTTCCTCTTTCCAATTAAATTTTATTTTCTCTTATATCCCAAATTAGACACCCAAAATTTTCCCTACTCTCTTTTCCCCATTTAATTCAGGTTTCCAATTCCTTAGGTCCTGAATTATGTCCAAAAATGATTTTCTTCTTCTTTTCTTTCCCTTTCATTTCATTTTAAACTTCGAAAAAATTTCCTGGGTATTGCAATCTTCCCCGCTTAAGAAATTTGGTCCCCGAATTTCAATTTACATACTAACCTTAGTCTTGAAATCGATGAGGATATGTCCTGCGCATCTCAGCCTCAACTTCCCACGTTGCTTCCTCAACCGAATGGTTTCGCCACAAGACTTTCACCAATGGTATCTCCTTCGATCTTAGCTTCTTCAGCTGGCGATCTAAGATTTCCACTGGCATCCCCTCATAAGTTAGACCCTCGGCTATTTGTACTTCCTGGGGTTGGATTACATGAGAGGGATCTGGCAGGTACTTGCGAAGCATAGACACGTGAAACACCTGATGAACTCCTTCCAACTTCACTGGCAATTCTAGACGGTAGGCAACATTTCCCACGCGCTTTAGAATCTCAAAAGGTCTGATGTATCTTGGACTTAGCTTGCCTTTCTTGCCAAATCTCATCACGCCCCTCATTGGGGAAATCTTTAAGAAAACCTTCTCACCCACTACAAACTCCAACTCTCTTTTCTGGTTGTCGGCATACGACTTTTGTCTACTCTAAGCCGTGGCAAGCCTTTCTCAAATAGACTTTATCTTGTCCAAAGCATCCTGAACAAGTTCTGGACTAACTAACTTGACCTCCCTGACCTCGAACCACCGAATCGAGGTCCTGCACTTCCGACCGTACAAAGCCTCGAATGGTGCCATCTGAATACTGGATTGGTAACTGTTGTTATAGGCAAACTTCGCTAACGATAGGTATTTCTCCCACCCTCCGCCGAAATCCATAACACATGCCCTAAGCATGTCCTCTAAAATGTGAATGGTCCTCTCAGATTGCCCGTCTGTCTGGGGATGAAATGTTGTACTCAGATCAACCCTTGTACCCAATGCCTCCTGCAATGCTCTCCAGAATCGAGAGGTAAACTGTGCCCCCTATCAGAGATAATCAACAACGATACTCCGTGCAACCTCACTATCTCTGATAGGTACAACTGGGCATATTGAGCCACTCCGTAAGTGGTCTTAAATGGCAGGAAGTGTACGGACTTGGTAATCCGATCAATGATTACCCAAACTGAATCGAATCCCCTCTGTGACCGCCACAATCCTATCACAAAATCCATAGTAATTCTCTCCCACTTCCATTTAGGAATTTCTATTTGTTGAAGTGTTCCGACAGGCTTTTGGTGTTCAGCCTTAACTTGCCGACACACTAGACATCTAGATACGTAGTCTGCGATGTCTTTCTTCTTGTCATTCCACCAGTACAATTCTCTCAGATCTTGATACATCTTATTACTACCCGGATGGATTATGTACGCTGTCATGTGTGCCTCATTAAGGATTCTTTCCTTCAAACCATCCACCATAGGTACACATAGCCGTCCCCCCAACCAGTGTATGCCACTGTCATCTATGGAGAATCAGACGTCGTCCTTCACCCCTTTAACCACTATATCTCTGATCTGTTTGAGGTCGGCGTCTTGATCTTGCTTGGATTTAACTTCTTCAATTAGAGCTGACTTAGCTTGAATGTGGGCTGGAAACAGGTTGGGATCTCCAATTTCAAATTGAGTTCCAGACTGTTCCAGCTCATGTATTTCCCAGATTAACGACCTTGGTACTTCACTGATATGGGCTAAGCTACCCATTGACTTTCGGCTCAGAGGGTCTGCCACCACGTTCGCCTTGCTGGGATGGTACAAAATCGTGCAGTCATAGTCTTTCAACAACTCCATCCACCTGCATTGCCTCAGATTCAGATCTTTCTGCTCGAAAATGTACTTGGGGCTCTTGTGGTCTGTGTATACCTCACAGTTTCGCCATAAAGGTAGTGCCTCCAAATCTTCAAGGTAAATACCACCGCTGCCATTTCAAGATCGTGAGTTGGGTAGTTCTTTTCGTGCTTCCGGAGTTGCCTAGATGCATAAGCAATCACCTTGCCATGCTGCATAAGAACACACCCTAACCCAACTCGTGAAGCATCACAGTAAACCACATACCCTCCGGTGCCCTCAGCAAGAGCCAACACCGGTGGTGTGGTGACACTTTCCTTCAGCTTTTGAAAACTCTCTTCACACTTGTTATCCTACACAAACTTTACCCCTTTCTGAGTTAACTTCGTAAGAGGTGCAACGACCTTCGAAAAGTCCTGCACAAACCTCCTCTAATATCTAGCCAAACCTAGAAAACTGCGAATCTCCGTGACTGAGGTAGGCTGGGACCAATTCTTCAATGCTTCCACCTTGCTCGGATCAACATGGATTCCCTCTAACGATACCACGTGACCGAGGAATGCAACTTTATCAAGCAAAAACTCGCATTTTGAAAACTTAGCATAGAATTTCTCTTCCCTTAGCTTTTAAAATGCCAGTCTCAAATGCTCTGCATGCTCCTCATCATTCTTGGAATAGACTAGAATGTCATCAATAAATACAATGACAAACCGGTCTAGGAATGGCTTGAAAACCCGATTCATCATGTCCATAAAAGCTGCTGGTGCATTAGTTAGCCTGAACGACATGACCAGAAACTCTTAATGGCCATATCGGGTTCGAAAAGCAGTCTTGGGCACATCTTCTTTTCTTATCTTCAGCTGATGATACCCTGATCGCAGATCGATCTTTAAAAATCTCTTAGCAGCCTGCAACTGGTCGAACAGGTCATTGACTCTTGGATGTGGATATTGATTGCGGACCGTTACCTTATCAACTTTCGGTAATCGATACACAATCTTAAAGTCCTATCGTTCTTCTTCACGAATAGAACGGGTGCATCCCAAGGTGAAAAACTGGGTCGGATGAAACCATTATCAAGTAATTCCTGTAACTGCGTGTGTAGCTCCTTCAACTCCTTCGGAGCCATTCTATAGGGTGGTGTGGAAATCGGTTGAGTACCTGGTAAAAGCTTGATCTCAAATTCAATCTCCCGATCAGGCGGCAAACCAGGCAAGTCGTTAGGAAATACATCACGAAACCCCCAAACCACTGGTACCTGATTCGCGAAAAGAACTTCTTTCGTGGTATCTCTCACAAAAGCCAGATATCCTTTACACCCTTTCTCGAGTAGCTTGGAAGCTTTCATTGCTGAAATTAGACTCGGACATGGTGCAGCACCATCACCCCGCACCATAAATGGCTCTTCATTCAGCATGTTGAATTTCAAACACTTCGCCCAGCAGTCAACTACTGCATGGCAAGATGCCAACCAATCCATACCTAGAATAACATCCAGGTCTACCATGTATAGTAGTCGTATGTCCACAACTGTTTCATGACCCTCGACCACAACCACACACGACTCATAGACGTACTTGACTCGGACCGATTCACCCATCGGAGTAGAGACCGTTTCTGTCTCCTTCAATCAAATTGGGCTCCTCTCAATTTTCCGCGCAAATGCATGTGAGATGTAGGAATGTGTTGAACCACAATCAAATAATACAAGGGCTTGGAGAGAGCATACTGAAAGTGTACCTGTCACAACTGCATTTGAGGCATGTGTATCCTGACGAGACAAAGCAAACACCCATGTCGATCCTCCTCCTGGTGCACCTGGACCTCTACCTCCTGCTCCTGCTCCTCTACCTCTGCCCGCACCTGAAGTGTTACCCTGGGGTGGTACAATTCTAACTGGTGGGGCTGCAATTGTAGTCCCTTCATGACTTTGCACTCTCCAAAATGAAATCTTCCACATGTTCCACACTGCGGTTTCTGGTTACCGCCCTATCTACAGCCTTGGAACCCCTGCCCACCTTGGGTGTTACTCCTCCCAGAGCTTGTGGTGGTAATAGCAGACTGCCCACCAACTTGCCCTGCATAATTTGGAACTATACCAGAATTTCCAGCTGTCTTTTGCTTCTTCTTCCATCCCTGTCCATCACTACCTGTCAGTAACTTGTTCTTGGGATTCGCCGACGTCCCAAACTTCTTCCTATTTTCAATTACCCTGGCACAATCAGTAGCCTATGCTAGAGTCTCAAATTGACCACATTGCGGCAGTAGAACTACAAACAATGGTTCTACCAACCTGTGGATAAACCTCTTGATTAACTCCCTCTCATCGGGAACCAATTCTGGAGCATATTGAGCTAGCTCCGTGAACTACAGCTCAAACTCAGTCATTACCATGTTCGACATCATCCACAAATCTTCAAACTATTGACGCTTGGCATACCTTGTTCCTTCAGATAGAAACTGACCCAGGAATTCCCTCTGAAAATCTTCCTAGGTCATAGGAGCAACTCTCCTTGTATATCTCTTCTGCACTGATTCAAACCAAACCCGTGCAGCGCCTCTCAACTGAAACGAGGCAAGTTCCACCATCTCTCCTCCTGGACACCTCAGTAACTGCCTAATTCTGATTATATCACGAGGAAATGTTGAGGGTCTTCCTTGGTTTCAGTTCCGCAAAAGGTAGGCGGATTCAGCTTCAGGAATTTAGTAATCGACAATTCTCTCGGAACTCCCCTCGGTCCCTGGGGCACGTCCCATTGTTGCCATTCCCTTCTTGGTGTTTCCTCCCTTTCCTAAACCATTTCAATTTTTGGTTCAGCCGATATTACTTGTTGTTCTTCCTCGCCGACAACTAAATGGTGGACTTCTTGTTGAATTTGGCGGGTCATTTCAGCTCTCAAATCCTGAAATCCCGCAGTCAGCATCTCAGCCACTGACAAAGCACCCGTCTCAACCTGTGTCCCTGGGGTTTGTTGCCTATGCACTTCTCTTTCTTGTCCCCTACCACGACCGCGAGTACGGCCTCTAGCACGGCCCCTTGGAGGCACTCTCTCCTTCCGAACGGATTCCTCATCAGTACGTGCAGGGACTCTACCACCCCTCCTAGCCTGCCTAGTAGTCGGCGGCATCCCTGTACTGCACATAAACGCCACCTGATAAGCATTTGCATAATCTATCATAGATTAAGAAGGAATGAAAGAAAGGCTGACTCAATTTATCCTGGGTACTCCGACAAGTTCCTGTTTATTCCAATGTTCTGCCCGGGTTTCACAACGAAGGTTAAACCGACACTCGGTCATACCAATGGCTTCACATGACTTAAACAATAACCAGACTCATATACCAAGTTTGTCACGACCCCAAATCGGGAGTACGTGACCGGCACGGGAATAGATTTTTACCTCTAAACCCGTAAGTCTAGAGTGAAGGTACGTCAAAAGCTATAAACATTTACAACACTTACAACTTTAAAATATGTACAACAAAAGAAATCAAAATAACCAAAAGGTGTCCACCCACGCGAACAAGTGCGTAAGGATGGTCTGATATCCGTATCACTGTCCAGACGTCGATGCCTGCCCGATCCCTGTATCTGAAACATTAAAGCAGACGGAGTGAGTCAAACAAACTCAGTGAGATGCTTCCCATCCTCATCGTAGCGGCGGGTACCACTACAGCAGGGGAAAGAGAAACACCTACAATTACATGCACATGAGAGTCCAGTTTATCAAATGTTATATTACGATCAGGCAATATTAATATAACATTAAAAATCAAAGATAAACCTACGGATCATGCTTTTCTATCTTGCTTCTCATAATCAAGCAAAAACTTTAAACATATCATTTGAAAACTGTAAATCACTTAACTGACCCTAGTGCCAGGCTAGGGCAATGGCCTCAACGGGCAATTTAATTTAAATCTTCAACTGACCCAAGTGCCAGGCTAGGGCCATGGCCTCAACGGGCAAATCTTTTAGTCTTTTACTGACCCTAGTGCCAGGCTAGGGCAATGGCCTCAACTGGCAAATCTTTTAGTCTTTTACTGACCCTAGTACCAAGCTAGGGCGATGGCCACAACGGGCAAATCTTTTAGTCTTTTACTGACCCTAGTGCCAGGCTAGGGCAATCGCCTCAACGGGCAATGCTTTAACTTGTTTCTTTCCCAAGCTTTCAGCTGGGATCCTGACTCTATCTACCCATTACTATCCTAAACTGACTTTACCTAGGTAGTGTGAACATCCCTACGAGTCACTAATCAATTAAGATATCGTATTAATCCTCATATTGTTCCTGACCCATTGGTTTAGATAATAACCTAGCTCTAAGGTCTTCCCTAAGTTCAATTACCATAAAACGTCGACGTTCACTTACAATTTCTATACGATTTCTTTAATGAGTTTCAAATTAATAGGGTGAACCAAGGACTCAATCTACAACTTTCCCCTTTGCTTGTACTGTTCGGCGTACCTCATGTCATCACATGGATATGCTTTAGTACCTCTTTACCTGTAGTCAAACACACATATACAAATACTTTCATGGATAACAGTTTAGGAACAACAATAGCATGTTAACCACTAAACAATTCTTACAAACAGGCAAGTAGGCAAACCATATATCCACATCCTCAATCAACCCAGTAGGGCAAGGATGGGAAACCCCTCACCTGGACAGCTCCCTTGTGCTTGTCTTGGAGTAACTCCCGCTCCGGACGAGTCGTGGTTTCCTAACGAATGCATTCAAGTGGTTAACATATCAAACTATATGCAATCCATATGCATACTTCATGCTCGTGCCTGAAATATATCTAGACGTCGCCAAGAACCGAGTCCTTGGTCTTATCCGTCTTCCCTCTATTCTTTGAGAGTCTCAAGTTCCTTGCACTTGGTTTCATACAACTATCGTTCTCCTTGAGTTGCTTTTGGGTCCTTGGATTTGAGTTACTGAACCTCAACGTGCATCCAAGCTATCCTACTTAAGGTTTCCTAAAGGCTATGTAGAAGGAATTTAGAATTTCAAGAAGTTGGACTTAGCTTATTCCGTAAGTTTCTATTATTGAAGGATAAGAAGACATTTGAATTGATTTTGACCCTTAAAAACATGATTGGGGGTGTCCTAAGATGTTTAGGATTGAAAATAGGAGATACGGACACCCCGGATTGGCTTAAAAATGAATTTTCGGCATGCTGGGCAGAGACTTGGCGCTGTGGCGCCAAGCTGCTGCCTAGCAGCTCTACGTATACCCGAGAGCTGGCTCTGCAGTGCTGGTTTGGGCGTTGCAGCGCCTGCTCGCAACCCAGCAATTAGTTTGTTGTGCTGTGGGCTGGTTTGGGGCCGTTTCGGCCCCTTCTGACCCCGGCTTCGACTCCGCACCTCATAGGTTTTGTTCCCCTACATTCCAACGACATAAATCCAACCCTAACTACTCAAATCCAAGCCTGATTCCAAATTTATCAACGAATCACCAAATTGGGAATATTTAGAATTTTCAAACCTAAACCCTTTCAAATTCGAATTCGGCTAAACCCAAGGGTATAGCCTCGATTCTTACCCCAACTAAGTGTTCAAGAACACTTCCTATGTCTCAATATAACCTCGAAACAATCGAATCGAAGGTGGATCGAAGAAATGCCTAAAAATGAAGAAATTGGGGTTACCAACCTTTGATTCGATTAGTGGAAGGTGTAGGAGGCGTCGTACCTGAGCTCCGGTGACTTCTCCGGTGTCGACTAGCTCTCCCCGGTCACTTTTCCGACGAACCCCAACCTCTTCTCCTTCCTCACGCCACTTCTCGCTCTCTTTAGGGCTCTCTCTCTCGTGCTCTCTCTCTCCTTCTCTTAGTCCTGAGTCAAAATGATCCCTATGACACAAGGAAGCCTCCCAAGAAGTTTCAAGGCCATCCGAGTCGGTCGCCCGGTGGTCGACCACGTGGATCGCCGTCCACCCAAAATCAATCACCCATGGGTCAACTTTTTTTCTAGGCAGAATCTCACGTGCATATGCTGAGTCAAAATGATCCCTATGACACAAGGAAGCCCTTCAACTCTTTCTTCCTTTCTTTCTTTTCTAATGCACGCACCCCCTCCCCTTTTTAAACAATTAATTAAAATAAAAAAAATTAAATAATTAAATAATAACACTAATAATAATTATTATAATAAAGAAGAGGTGAAAAAATATCCCCAATTATATCCTCCTCTTTCGAATTAAATTTTTATTTTCTCTGATATCCCAAATTAGATACCCAACAAAATTCCCTACTCTCTTTTTCCCATTTAATTCAGGTTTCCAATTCCTTAGGTCCTGAATTAAGTCCAAAAATTATTTTCTACTTCTTTTCTTTCCCTTTCATTTCATTTTAAACTTCGAAAAAATTTCCC
Organism: Senna tora; assembly: GCA_014851425.1. Lineage (NCBI taxonomy): Eukaryota > Viridiplantae > Streptophyta > Magnoliopsida > Fabales > Fabaceae > Senna > Senna tora. The sequence goes on along the minus strand of CM026263.1, from coordinate 13,752,058 downwards.
AGATATTACAACCAGGATAAGGCAATGGCCATCGTCATGTTGATTATAAAACTGAGGTCTCAAGTGCCATCTGACGTTGTTCTAGTCGATGTCTCACATATTAATAGGATTCTTTGTATCTTTCCCGAAGGATCAACAATTCTTCTCCTTATTAATTTAGACGAGTATCCTGAACAGGATATAACTCATATACCCGTCCAGATTCACTCTTTGAGCCTCAAGCTATCGTCATAGCAATATAAATCCTTTCTGACCCTATTACCAGGATAGGGCAATGACCATTGTCAAGGTGATTATAAAACCAAGGTCTCAAGTACCATATGACGTTGTTCTAGTCTATGTCTCACATTGCTAGCATAACCAAATCCGAAACCCACCAATAACTTCCTTTGCATGATTATAATTTAAGTCACCGTCGTCATGAGTTTTCAAAATAAAGTTTAGTCCTTCCGTACAAGGACTCTTGCCACCGTCGTGGAAAAGATTTAATAAAATACTCATCATGCCTCCGGAGTGTATGAATTGGATTTGTAACACACCAATCATAGCAAACAATTATACTCTACTCTTATGTCTCCCTATCGGAGCTACTTTCCACAACCTATTTTTTAGTTCTCTCATTCTTTTAGCATTCTATACCTCTAGCTAACACATACTAGACAAGCAGAGAATATACATACTCATGTAATCCACATAAGCATACAACCCTAGGAGCAGAGATGAAAGAGCCTTCACCTTGGCCAACCTTCCATGCAATCCTCTCCTGTGACTTTAGTCTCCTTGGAGTTCCTGTTGCACTCTTTTTCGTGCCGTTGTTCCTATAAGAACAACATTTACTTCATTAACATTATTACTTAGCTTAACTTGTTATTTATCTCTCCATTACTCTCAAGTGTAGTCCGTGGTTGCCACAGAGTCAAGCTCTTGGTCTTATCGGACTTCTCTATCCTGACTTATGCGTATCCTTCCTCGGACACTTGACTTGCTCGCATATAACACTCTACTTGAGTGTTTAACATGCTTGGATTTGAGTATTAGGCCTCTATCTAACTTGTATTCGCATATAAGGAAGATTATCTAGCTTGGTTGGAAGGAATCCTAATTTTAGGAAGGTCTAAGCATTTTAATTCAACTTGTGTTTCTACTTGGGTTCTAAGAAATCTAGTATCTATACGTCAATATACCTCCCATTTATCCTACTTGGGTTCTAAGAAATCTAGTTTCTAAACCTCAATATACTTCCAATTTATCCCACTTAAGGTTTCCTAATGGTTGTGAAGGGATAAGGTCGCAATTCACGAAGTTAGACCTAATTTGTTCCGCAAGTTTCCATCCTTGAGAAACAAGAGGGTACTTGGAGTGATTTAAATCCTCAAAAACATGTTTAGGAGCGTTCTAGGGTGTTTAAGATTGAAGAGAGGAGATTTAAAATTCTCAACGTCACCCTCAAAGTGCATTTGGGCAACCCGAGCAGGGACCCGGTACGCTAACGTCAAGGTTCAACCTTAGTAACCTCGGGCCTGCTCTTCACGGGTCTTGTTAAATGTTGTCACCGAAACTTAGAAAATTTAATTAATTATAATTTTTATTTTAAAAATAGTTAGGTGATAAATAGGAATATACTTATATATAATTTTTGCAATTTCTCCAAAATAAAACATGTATTGGGTGAGAATTAATTGTTTTGCATTATTTATATTTATATCAAAATGAAACGTGCAAAAAATTAAAAAGAATAATCATAAAAGAGATGGGTTGTACAAATGATATGAATATACCTTTTTTTTTCTAGAACCTAAAGTTGAAGATATAAAATTACAATATTAAGTGAGAGATATTATCCATCAAATACAGTGTTATTTATATATATTCATCTATTATTATTTTTTACTATTTTAAAATTATTATTATATTTTAAAATAGTAAAACATTAGATATTTGACAGTTTTCTATATTTTTAATAATAAAAAAATAATTATTATATTTTTAGAAAAATGAAATGATATATATTTCATTTTTTTAAATTAATAATAAAAAATTTATAAGTAATGTTTTATATATTTTTAAAATGATTTGGTTTCAAACTGTAACTACGGAATATTCCACCTTGGGACACGTGGTACTGACGTTCTAGAAGCCCGGCCTCAGCACCTGCTAAAGACACGTGGCACCACTCATCTACCAGTTACGTGGCCTTGACCGACGTCACCTCATGGACCATCCCCTCAACAAGACGTGGGAACTCCACAAGCTTCGTGGGACGACCCACAACCTACGAGGTCGTGGGTAGAGCACGATCTCCCCACACTCAAGTATAAATAGACCCTCACTCGGAGGACTAGGCATGCAACCAACAGAACAGAACGCAACCTGAAGGATTACTACACCTCTTCTGCGATACCTCATACACTCCCTCGGTAACTTGAGTACCCTCAGATACCTCACGCAATCCCTCTACACATCACGAGCTACACCGTAAGCTCCACCGTAGACCTTGCCCGGATCAGCCTCCGGCAGGCTCACGTCCATCTCGGAGAACATCACTTACAGGGCTTCCAGCAGCCCCCAGAGACCTAAGTTCTCTCCTACTAAGGCAACCTCCTAAGAGTGGCTCGCGCGCCCGAAGTACCTTAGGCATGTCTTAGCTGCACACGGCCTGATACAGGTAATCACCTTGCCTAACGGCTCCTATAGACGTCAGCATGACGAACTACGTGGACTACGATCCCTCCCGAAGGGTACGTAGGCACCTAGGTGCATCAACTAAGGACAAGTCCCCCAATGTTAAGACCCCTTGCGGTCCTAATTACAAATTACAAATGTCTGAGGCAAAAACGACAGTTACAGTGGCGCCCACCGTAGTCTTATTCAGACCACAATGCCTTGTGCACTCTGCCGCTAAACGACTTTTCTTTTTCGAGGTGTAGGAGTATATACGTAACACTCAGAAACCCGTATCTATTTTCGTCTTGATCTTTAATACAGGATATACAGGATATAATACTCGCATGGCCCCAACGGGCCATCCCTCAAAACCCTCGCACGACCGACCAGATGACGTCCGAGGCGATTGGTGCAAGCGACATAAAACACAGTTCGTCATCTTTGACGACGTTGGCAACGCGACTGAGACAAACGAGCCGCTGGTCATCACGGCCAACATCTCAGGATTCGACGTCGGACGCGTGCTGATAGATTCCGGGGCTGTCACCGAGATACTCTTCGCAAAAACTTTGAAAGAAATGGCCCACTACGAGGATCAGTAAACATCGGACGAAGAAACTCTTGTCGACTTCTCCGGACAGGTCGTTGAAACACGAGGAACCCTCACAACATGGCTCGCCCAAGGGACACAACCGAGGGTCGTCCGCGCCCGAGTAAGATCAGGCAAACAACCGGGAAGTCCGTGTGGGAGCTCTCCTCAGTCCGACGGCTTGAAAGATGTTCCAAGAACTGCTCACCCAGTACTGGGACGTATTCACTTGGAGCGTCATGGACATGCCAAGGATAGATCCTGTGCTTATATGTCATTCGCTCAACATCAGAGACGGACCCGGCATAATCCAGAAGAAACGATACTTCGGCGAAGAAAGACAGCAAGCAATCAATGAAGAAGTGCAAAAGCTCCTCGACGCCAGCTTGATACGCGAATCGCAGTACCCCGATTGGCTGTCGAACGTGGTAATGGTCAAAAATGCGAATGGGAAATGGCGAATGTGCGTGGACTTTACCAATCTGAACAAAGCCTGTCCGAAGGACGCTTACCCGCTCTCGACCATAGACAAACTGGTCGATGGGACGGCCGGGCACTGAATGCTGAGTTTCCTAAACGCCTTCTCAAGATGCAACCAGATCCAGATGAACCCAAAGGACCAGGAAAAGACCTCCTTTATCACTGATAATGGCGTTTACTGCTATAGAGTCATGCCTTTCGGGCTGAAGAACGCAGGGGCCACCTATCAGAGGATGATGGACATCATTTCCCGAGAATAGATAGGTTGAAACCTCGAGGTCTACGTCGACGACATGGTAGTCAAATCCATGGAGCTCGAACAACACCTGGCATATCTGGAGGAACTCTTCTTGGTTTTGTGTACGCACCAAATGAAGCTGAATCCAACCAAATGCGCTTTAGGCGTATCGGCGGGAAAATTCCTTCGATTCATGATAACACAATGAGCAATCGAAGCTAACCCCGAGAAATGCGCAGCCATTCTCAACATGGAACCGCCACGAACAGTGAAAGAGGTGCAGAGATTGAAAGGAAAGTTAGCGGCACTCAACAGATTCTTATCAAGGATGGTCGACCGATGTCTTCCCTTCTCCAAAATTCTGAAAACAGCACCAGCGTTCTAATGGACTGAGCAATGCGAAAAGTCCTTCCTGGACCTTAAAGCTTACCCAGCCAAACCTCCGGTGTTAGCCAAGGCAGTCAAAGGAGAAACCCTCATACTTTACCTAGCTACCACCGACCACGCTATAAGCTCAGCACTGATAAGGGAGGAAGAAGTCGAGCAATTCACAGTCTATTACACAAGCCACGCCTTGCAGGGAGCCCAACTTCGGTACCAACGGGTGGAGAAGCTCGTACCTGCTCTCGTCCACTCGGCTAGAAGGCTTCGACCCTACTTCCAACAACACACATGCATGGTCTGAACTGACCAACCCCTGCAGCAAATACTGCAAAAGCCAGACTTAGCAGGGTGAATGACAAACTAGGCGGTCAATGTATCAAAGCTCGACATTCAGTACGAGCCCTGTCGGGCGATCAAAGCCCAAGCTTTGGCGGACTATGTCACCGAAATGACTCCGTCAGAACGCCATCAGGGGGATGCCACGACGAGACTACTGAGCCACAGGCAGAAAAATCCCTATGGCTAGTCTACGTAGACGACTACTCGACCGGGAAATCCGCGGGCGCCGGCATTATCGCAGAGAGCCCCGAGGGAATCAAAGTGGAACAAGCCTTGCGCTTCACGTTCCCAGCCTCCAACAATGAAGCTGAATATGAAGCATTCATAGCCAGACTAGTGTTAGCTTACGACTTGGGCGCCTCAAAGGTCAAGCTATTCAGCGATTCATAACTAGTGGTCAGATAACTAAATGGATATTTTGAGGCAAAGGACCCCACTATCATCAAATATATGGAGCGTGCCAAACAAGAAATCAGCAGGTTTGAATCCGTCCTGATCACACGAATCCCCCGGACCCTGAACACCCAGGCTGATGGCCTCTCCAAATGAGCCACCACAATGAGCCAATCGGGACTTAAGACGGTCTTGCGAACCACGCTTCGCACCCCAAGTATAAACCCATACGGATTGCCGATTACAATCGACAATTCCTGGATGGCCCCCATCAGGGCGTATATAATGGCAGGCACACTGCCTACAGACAAAAATTCGCTCAGAAAATCAAGAGGCAAGCAGCTCGATACTTTGTTTGGGGGAACGACCTACACAAAAAGATATTTTTATCCACACATCTCCGGTCTATCTCGACCGAAGAAGCAAGCTATGTGCTACAGGAAATCCACGAAGGCGTATGCGGCACAAACCAGTCCACCGGAGCTCTCCGAAAGCGAGCCCTGCGCTCCTAATTCTATTGGCCAACAATGAGAGCCGAATCAGAACCTTGGTTGCCCATTGCGACCAATGTCAGTGCCATGCCGAGATCATACACCAGGCATTGGGTGAACTGAAGCCCATCGAATCCCCAAGGCCCTTTGACACTTGGGGCATGGACATCCTGGGCCCCCTCCCTCAGGGCACGCTCCAACGAAAATTCCTCATCGTGGCTGTCGATTATTTCACCAAGTGGATCGAAGACGAACCCTTGGCCACAATCGGAACCCAAAACGTTCTAAATTTCCTTTGGCAGAACATCGTCACTCGCTTCGTTCTGCCGCACACGCTGATCACTCACAATGGATGACAATTCATCAGCAAAAAGTTCGAAGATTTCTCCAAAGAATGAAGTATCGACCACTGAACTACCTCAGTCGAATATCTGTCGACCAATGGACAAATGGAGAGATCAAACCGTATTATCCTCGAGGGGCTAAGGAAGCGATTGATGAAAGCAAAGGAAGGATGGGTGGATGAACTCCCCTCGGTCATGTGGTCATGTAGAACCTCAGTACTCACGGCCACCAGAGAAACCCCTTTTGCTCTAACATATGGGCAGGAAGCAATCGTCCCTGCCGATATCGGTGTCCCCTCGGATCGGATGCTAAACTACTCTGATTAAAATCCAAAAGCCTATTGGTCAGCCTCAACGCGGTCGAAGAACAAAGGGAACCGGCGGCACTCAGATACATCGCCTAAAAATAGCTGCTGGCACAAAATTGCAACCGGGGCGTCCGACCTCTCAAATTCGAAAGAGGTGACTTGGTCATGCGTACAGCGATAAACGATAGGCGCGACCGCCAACACAACAAGCTCGCCCCTAATTGGGAAGGCCCATACAAGGTCATTGGTATTGCTTCGCACAACGCATACAAGTTAGCACACCTAACGGGCGAACACGTCCCAAACACCTGGAACACCAGCAGCCTCAAGAAATATTTTGCTACATCTTTGTCAATAATGTTTCTCTATGCCTTAGTCCAAAGGCCAAGCTCGCAGGCACCTCACCACGTCTTAGTCCTAAGATGAATGCCTCTTGCCTTGTCTTAGTCCCAAAACAAATGTACTACTAACTAGTCTCATTCCCGAGACAATTACACTATGTGATTAAAGGAATATGAAATACAATACGATTGATCAACTCTCCTGCTGAAAATTTCTTTATAATATTCACATAGGGGGTCTATCGCCCCAAAATTACAAAACCGCAAATACAGCGGCATAAAATTAAGAGGCATCCCAATGATAAATGCGGAGGCCCATCCGACCGTCGTGGCTCCCTTCGAGGATTTGGGGGCACCTCATAATCCTCGATCCTCAACGGAGAATTCCCTCGAGCGCGAACGCAAAACTCCTAGCCAATGTTCTCCCAGGAAGGATGCATCTTAGCTCTAACCTCTAGAGGAACCGAGATGCCCATCAAATCCTCCAGTTGGGCTATACCATTCTGGATTCCGTAATTCGTGAAACGTAGAAAGTCCTGACGACGGACCCGCAGGGCGCCAGCCTTGCCCTCTCGTAGCTTACCCTCCAGCTCCTAGACTCGCGCAGCCAGTCGAGTGTTCTCCTCCAACAATTCCTCGACAAATTCTTGCAGAAAGTTACAAGAGGATCAATCACTGCCAGCAGAGCACATCAAAGCTAAAGGAAAAAGCGTCCTACCCCCTCAACTTCCCGCTGATACCCGAAGCCCGCTAGACAGCTTAGCAACAGCATGGTCTCCTTGGTCATATGCTCTAAAGCATAATCGTCCCCATAATCGAGGGGATAATGCTGACGAGCCAAGATGACCCGCTCCGCCTCAAATGGGATTAACTTCCCTCTAAAAGAGATACCCTCACCCAAAAGTCGGGGGTATAGGGGTATAAGGAACCTTCCTACGGTTGAGACGAGTCAAGCCGATTTCACCCACCTGATTTAGGGCCCCGACCCCTCTCTTTGTAGGATATCCGCCTGCATCAGCATCTTCGTCCGCTCCCGAGGGCGGAACGGCAGCACTCACCAACTCCGGCCGCTCGTGGTTCCGGCTCCGAGAACTCGGCGGGAGATTAAACCTCCCTTGAATACAACCCAGAGCTAACCCTGCGAAAAGGAAACGTTCGAAGCTTAGAAAGAAGACAAAAAGGAGGGACACAAACTCGGCAATCCGGTTCTCTGTCGTACCGAACCCGGAGAACGGGATTGGACCACTTAAGGGGAAAGCGCGGACGCCAGTCGAGCGGCCGGATCCAAGCCGGGCAAGAGCCTTTCTTTCGGACCACCTTGAAGAAGTACGACCTCCAGGAATGATTGTTACCCGGCAGGTCAGTAATCGTGAAGCCTTTGGCGCGTGACTGAAAGCACACCCATCAGTGTGCCTCGCGTAAATGGTAGAGAGGGAGAAACACATTCGGGAGAACCTCCAACCTGTGTGACCGACAATACCTGTCAAAGACACTAAGGATCGACCACGCATTCTGGGTCAGTTGTGCAGGGCAGACGTTCACCAGGTTGAGCATGGCCTCCACGAAGCCAGAAAATGGAGGAATGAAGGCAGCATTGTAAGGGACGCAATGGGGAAGAACGAAGCTAACACCGTCGCTCCAAAGAATTGTCTCCCCCTCTCCCATCGGCTTTATCTCGTAGCCCTCCGGAAATGAGAGAGCAAAGTTCTCCTCTCACACCTTCTCAATACTGGCTCCCGAAAGCACCCGCGAAACCACGCCGGCGTCCGTTGCCGATACGTTTACCGACGAACCCAGTTCCGGCTCGGCATAAAACCAACCCGCAGAGGCAGCCGGAGGAGGTGCTGCCGGCGTTCCATGGTCCCAAGATAGAACTTCCTGAAGATCCATGGAGTCCTGCGACATGATGAGAGTATCCACTCTCTCCCTGACTCCCTCCGTGGCCACCAACAGAAGGGACTGTTCAAAATCCGGGTCCATGGAGGAACACACAGAAGCGGCAGCACTAGCAGAAGCCATTCGTCGAGTAACGGGGAGTCGAGAATCGCAAGGTCTAAAGGTTGAGAGGAGGAAGGTTCACAAAACAATAGAGCGTCTACCGCTCCCAGCAGATAAAAAGGAGGCCCAACAGATGCTTTGTTGCCCAACCAAAGAGGCACAAAAACGAAACGGCTCCAAAATTAAAGGAAATGACCAAACTGCCCCTGACCTTTGGATTCTTCCACTAGCCCTCGAAGGGCATTTCGAGAAATGCCCCTCTCAGAATTGATGACTCCACCTCGGTAAGTCGCGTACTTCCTACAGGGATAGCTCAAAAACTTACTGGGGAAGTCAAGCATCCAGCCATCCGCAACAGGACACGTGTCCTCTCCAAAGCGTCTCCTTTTCCACGGAATGATACGAGGGAGCCCACTTCGTGAGTCGGACGACCAGCTCCCATAGCCGTGACTCTAAGGGAACGAGGTCTCCCACGTATAAAGGCAGCGAAAAATTCCTAAGTATCTTACAGACAAGGGAACTTAAGTCCACGGGTAAACAACACCCGTAGACTTGGCGGACTTATGTAACTACGAAATATTCTACCTTGGGACACGTGGTACTCACATTCTAGAATCTCGGCCTCAGCACCTGCTAGAGACACGTGGCACCACTCATATATCAGTTACGTGGCCCTTACCCACGTCACCTCACGGAGCATCCTTTCAACACGACGTGGCAACTCTACAAGCCTCGTGGGACGACCCACGTCCCACGAGGTCGTTGGTCGAGCATGATCTCCGCACACTCGAGTATAAATGAACCCTCACTCGGGGGACTAGACATGCAACCAACAAAATAGAACGCAACCTGAAGGATTACTACACCTCTTTTGCGATACCTCATACACTTTCTCGGTAACCTGAGTACCCTCAGATACCTCACGCGATCCCGCTACACATCACGAGCTCCACCGTAGACCTTGCCCAGACGAGCCTCTGGCAGGCTCACCTCCATCTCGGAGCACATCACTTACGGGGCTTCCAATAGCACCTAGAGACCTAAGTTCTCTCCCACTAAGGCAACCTCCTAAGAGTGGCTCGCCCGCCCGGAGTACCTTAGGCACGTCTTAGCTGCACACAGCCCGATACAGGTAATCACCTTGCCTAATGGCTCCTATAGACGTCAGCATGACGAACTACGTGGACTTTGATCCCTCCCAAAGGGTACGTAGGCACCTAGGTGCATCACCTAAGGACAAGTCCCCCAAAGTTAAGACCCCTTGCGGTCCTAATTACAAATTACAATTGTCTGAGACAAAAACGACAGTTACACAAACAATACAAAAATTTGGTTCATATGATTGTATGGAAAATTAATGGTTTAAAATAAAACAAAAATTGGCCCAATTAAGTCTTGAAAACGGGTTGTTTTAATTGCATACAACCACACAAGCCAATTGGACCAAACAATGTTTACTCCTATTTGCACAATCTAATATATATAATATATCAAGATTTCTGAAAAACATAAATAAAAAAAGACTACAATCAGCCTCTCTCTCGCGCGCACTTCACTAGCGCTATTTTCTTTCTCATTTCGCGTGTCTGCCCTAGAGATCAACCTCTCTCTTGAACCAGTCACAAAATCAACACCAAAGAGAAAAAACTCCATCTTCGTGGGGGATTGGATTGTTCGATCTTGAAAAGCACTTGAATATGCATTCTACGGAGCTTACCACGCCGTCTTCGATTCGGGTATTTTTTTCTCAACTCTTCGTCTTCTCCTCCTCCACTTCACCCCTTCCTTCTTCCGCCTTCGATTCGGGTATTCGCGTTTTCCCCCTTCGGTTATGACGTCGTTTTGCTTTGGAATCCAGGGTTCGCCTTTCCCTCGTCTAAGGAAGGTTCAATTGATTGTATTGGGGTTTCAGTTTAGTGTATTGGCATCTGAGACCAAGAGAAGAAAGACCCCTTAGCCACTACCTCACAGGTTCAATTGATTGTATTGGGGTTTCAGTTTAGTGTATTCGCGTTTTCCCCCTTCGGTTATGACGTCGTTTTGCTATGCGTGATGCATTAGGGTTCTTATTAAGATGGATTTACTGTTTCATATTCTTAGTTAATTCATTCAAGGATTGAGAATTTTGTAGGAAATTTGTGGATACCATGGTAATCCTGACCTGAATCCCCATGTATTTGATATTTACTCACAGGGATGTAGCTTCATCAGATGCAAAGAACGACAAAGCATCAACATCAACACCAGCAACTGGATTGCAGGTATATATATATCTCTGTCCTCATGGATTTGTATTATTATTATTATTATTATTGGTTGTGTAAAATTGTATAGCCATAAATTCCTACTTGATCTGTTGTTTTGTGTAGATTCCTGTGGCTCAAAGCAGTGGAATCAATTTGAGGATTGAACATACCAAAAATTTGCAGTGGCACAGGCACAACAAGATGGTTGCACTGGAAACTACATGATTTTTGATTCACCATTTGCCAATTTTCTCGTGCCTGTAATCTCAACTCGTGCAGAATAAGGTAAATATAAATATATATATATAATCCTTGTGATTTTTTTTCTAACAAGTATCTTAGAACGCTAATTAAGATTTTATGTAATTAGTTTATAAGATTTTTAGATAACCAAAATTGTTATTTTAATTAACTTCTTTCAAATTTCAAATCATTAATGTTTTTCAATAGAAAAATACTTGGAGTAAATTAAGTTCCTGATATGTTGTCAAGCATTATTCTAGTTTGTAACTTGAAGTAGCTAAGATCTTATAGTGAAAGGCCTTGTAGAGGTTAGCATTAAAACACTTGAATGTAAAGTATCAAGGGCTAAAAAAGAAAAATTTAAAGCACTAAACATTCAAAACTTACACAATTGAAAACTAATGAAGCTCCAGGCCTTGCGTAAATCAAAACACTAAGCAGTTAAACCAAGGATTGCTATTTGCTACATCCATGCTTTTCATAAATGGTCAATTATAAATGTCATTAGAAAAACTTGTTTAAAATCATCGTTGATAAGCAAGACCCCGCCTCATTCTGCTTCCAATTTTAGTAAAAGTTATTCCATTTCATAATCACAGACAAGTTTAATAATAACAATTGATTAAAGAATACTAAGATTTGTAACACTAAGCTTTGTACTAGGACAATTTATCTTATTCTTTTTACTTTATGCTTAAACTTGAATTAGTAAACCTGTATAGTTTCTAGTTTTAGCTTTAACCTCTGCAAAACACAAGGGCTTACAATCAGTCTTATATAAACTTTGTATATGGGTTAAAGCTGAAATAGTAACAAGTTCAGTTATTAATTGTAGTTTTTACAAACTCTGTACACAAGTTTAATGAATTTAAGCTTAAACTTGAATTAGTAATAGGTTAAAGCTAGCAAGTTACACTGAGCTGAATTTGAGTATCACACTATCAAGTGGAGACTTAATCACACATTATTGTTAATTACCCATAATGCAGTGTGAACAAAATATAGTCTTTTAAAAATTATGCTTATTGTTTCCATATATTCTTTGATATTCTTTCATGCATATTTACTACTTGTATTACACTTTTTTCATTTCAATCATAAGAAAAAATATTCCCTATTCTTTTATTTTTCAAATTTAGAAACGGAGTGGATAAAAGTTGGATAGATATAAAAAATAGAGCGGATCGAACATATATAAGAGGAATGGATGGATTTCTTGAATGGGCGTACAATTAACCAGGGGTGAATACTTTAATTCGGTGCCCATGCAAGGGGTGTAGGAACACTGTGTTTAAGTTAAGAAATATGGTGAGATTAAATCTATTAAAGAAAGTATTTTGGGACGGTTACAAAGTGTGGGACTGATAATACCGATATTTACCCATGTATCTTTTGGCATTTGACATGGTGTTGTTGAGTTTAAATAGTCATTATGCATGACTTAATGTTTTTCAAGGGCACTTAAGGACTTAAATAACAATCTTGCTAATTCCATGTTTTTATTGGAAAATTTGCGATAATTCTCTAGTTTTATTAACTTGAGAGCCTCACAATTGTTTCTGGTTCATTTGTAGGTCAACTAGCTTGAGGAATAGTAAGGATTCAAGTGCTAGAGGTCGAGAAAGAACTGGAAAGTGAAGCTGGTACAAGATTTGAAGCTTAGAGGCATTTTTGAGCCTATTCTACTGTTCCACCCACTGCCAGCGGGTAGCCTTGCAAGCTGGCAGCGGGTGGACCTCAGTTTGAAGGGAAAATGCGCGTTTCGAGTAATCGACCCGCTGCCAGCAGGTAGATGACCCGCTACCAGCGGGTACACCAGATCTGCACAATTTTCTCACAATTTTAAGAGCTGAAACAGATTGTGCGCCCACTTTCTCAGCATTTTACCACAAAGGGAGCATCTTAGGTCGTATTTGAAGGAATATTTTGATGTTTTGGAGGCCCTTAACCTAATTTGGAGAAAAACCCACTCATTCTAACACACATTCATCATTCAAGCTTCTCATCCTCTCAAGTCTCTCTCACATTCCAGCCACACTCACCATTTCTCTTCATTTTCTTCACTCTCCACACCCATTCTCACCAAATTCCAGCAACCTCCATCATCATCCATGGCTAAGAAAGGGTTGGAGGAGCTTGGTGAAGCATTTCTCCCATTTAGGAGTGGCTAACTCTCTTGTGCTTTGGAGGAGGATGATTAGGGCTTGAGCTATGGCATCCAATAGGGAGTTTTTCTTGTTTTCCTTCTATTTCTCTTTATAGATTCATTTTTATCTTGTTGATATTGATGGGTTTGCATTGATTGTGGTTCCATGGTTGTGGAACTTAACTTGGTTGTAGTTGGATATTAGGGATTGATATAGACTTGTGATTTGTATTTTGATTCTTCCATTGTGGGTTTTGATTACATTGGATTTGGTTGAATCTTATTGTAATTTTTAATTCATTGTGGAAGTCACTCTAATGACAATGGTAATTGTTCAGTTGAATTCTAGTCTATATTCAATTCCCCATTTGCTTCATTGATGGTATTTGATTAGGCTTGTTAATTGTCCGGTTGGTTAATTGCATCCTCTAATTAATTTACCTAAGTTTAGTGGTCACTAAACTACCTTAGGAAATGGCCTTTCATTGATTAACTCCACACTTTTTGATAGCAAGGATAGCCCAAAGCATTCTCCAACAAAGCATATTCATCTCATTTCATTCACCTCAATTTACTTTAACTTTCAAAATATTGAAAATCCCAAAAAGTGTTAGTTCTAGTTTCATTTAGTTGCATTTAATTCCATTTAGTTTCATTGCACACCAAGTGTTTGTTAAATTGCCTCAAGGACATCCCTTTTTGTGTTAAATGTGCATATTTGTCCATAGAGTCCATAGGCTCCGCGAAAGAGAATCGACCTAGGTTGTGCCACTAGCTGCACTTTCTAGTATTAATTTGATTGGTGCCGGCCTCGCAACAAGGCCGCGTTCATCAGGGACCTACATGGAGAACCCTTTATTCTTACCCAAAGTCCTGTTCGTGATGGTCAAGAGGATGATGAGAATATTGAGGTTGATTATATCAATGAGATGATACATGATGCTTGTCGTTTTGCAAATATAGTGGAAATGAATCGAGTTTTTGAGAACAATGAAGAACCAAACGCACATGCAAGAAAAGTTCTTTGATTTACTAAAAGATGTAGAGACAGATTTTCATCCAGGTTGCAACAAAGTGTCAAAACTATCTTTCGTAGTTAGGTTACTTCACTTGAAGTGCCTCACCAATAAATCCGTTAATTCTTTACTTGACTTCCTTAAAGAAGTTCTTCTTGATGGGGCGATTATACCTAATTCATACTATGAAGCCAAAAAAGTTATTAGAGACTTGGGTTTAGATTATACAAAAATAGATGCCTGTGAGAATGATTGCATCTTATATTGGGGAAAGCATGCCATTGCAATTTCATGTCCTGTACGTAAAGAGCATAGATGGAAATCAAGCGAGCATGGAGGGAAGAAAATAGCAAACAAAGTCTTGCGTCATTTTCCAATTAAACCTAGACTAGAGAGATTGTACATGGCAAAAGACACAGCTAAACAAATAGGTGGCATTAGGATATAAATTTTGATAATGGCATTTTATGACATCCTCGTGACTCATTGGCTTGGAAATCCTTCGACCAACAATATCCTGAATCTTCTAGTGATCCTAGAAATGTCCGCTTGGGCTTATAGAATGATGGGTTCCAACCTTATGGGAATATGAGTGCTAATCATAGTATTTAGCATGTTCTTCTTATGCCTTACACATTGCCACCTTGGGATTGCAAGAAAGACCCATACTTTATGATAACACTTTTAATTGCAGGCCCTAAGTCTCCAGTCAATGATATAGACATGTACTTGCAACCAATGATTGAAGAGTTGAAAGAGTTGTGGGAGAGAGGGGCAGAGATTTATGATGCCACTCAAGATCTAATTTTATGCTGTGGGCAGCTGTGCTATGGATGATTAATGACATCCCAGCATATGGGAACCTTTCTGGATGGTCAAATAAAGGCAAGTTTGCATGTCCTTGTTGCTATCTAGATACACATTTTGTTTCTCTACGGAACAAGTTATGCTACATGGACCATCGTTGGTTCTTAAGTTCCAATCATCCATGGCATCAAAATGGAAATGTATTTAATGGGAAAGTGGAAAATGTTGTGACGCCTACTCCTTTAACTGGTAATGAAGCACTGCACCAACAAGAACATTTAGGAACATGACTTTTGGGAAATCTAAAAAAAAATGTGACCAATATCCCGAGTGGAAGAAGATGAGTATATTTTTCCAGCTGCCTTATTGGAAAAATCTGATGGTACGACATAATCTTGACGTATCCGATAATATTTTGTGAACAGTGATGAATATGTATGGAAAGACAAAGGATACACTAAAGAGTCGGTATGATTTAGTGGACTTAGGTATTAGGGAAGAATTGCATCCAATTGAAGATGGAAACATAATTTTGTTACCTGCCGCAAGCTATGTGTCACGACCCCAAATCGGGAGTACGAGACCGGCACGGGAATAGATTTTTACCTCTAAACCCGTAAGCCTTACACTGTGATCATAACTATAACTACCCTGCTATACAATCGATATATACAACATAATAGTTGTCACACCTCACTGGTGGCCAATTAAACTGCAATCCACGATTCGCTCAATACCGCTTCAGCCCAGTATACAGATATATTCAACACACCTAGTATATATCTATATCATATTGACCGCACGTCTCAATACGTACGATGTATCCTATTCACATGCAGAAATCACACATAATATATATATCCATATCATATTGATCGTACTTTTCAATAGGTACGATCTATCCTATTCACATGCAGTAGTTTATATACTTATACATATATCCTAGGTTTTCCCCAAACTGGATCCTGTCTTTAAGTACATGTGAAGCCGACAATTCTGGAGTGGACATACATCAAAAGCTGTAAATATATACACAATATCTACAACTTAGAATATGTACAACATAATCAAAATATAAAAAAATATCCACCCACGCGAACAAGTGCATTAGGGTTGGTCTAATGTCAGGTATCACTGTCCGGACGTCGATGCTTGCCCGATCCCTGTATCTGTAACATTGAACCAGAGGGAGTGAGTCAAACGTACTCAGTGAGAAGCTTCCCATCCTCGGCATAGCGGGGGGTACCACTACAGCTGGGGAAAGGGAAACACCCACAATCACATGCGCAATAAAATCCAGTTTATCAAATGTTATATTACGATCAGGCAATATAAATATAACATAAAGTCAAAGATAAACCTACAGATCATGCTCTTCTATCATGCTTCTCATAAACAAGCAATCACTTTTAACATGTCATCTGAAAGCTATAAATCACTCAACTGGCCCATGTATCTCACAATGGACAATGGCCTCAATGGGCAAATCTTTTAATCTTTAACTGACCCTAGTGCCAAGCTAGGGCAATGGCCTCAACGGGCAATTTCTTTTAATCTTTAATTGACGCTAGTGCCAGGCTAGGGCAATGGCCTCAACGGGCAATTTCTTTTAATCTTTAACTGACCCTAGTGCCAGGCTAGGGCAATGGCCTCAACGGGAAATTTCTTTTAATCTTTAACTGACCCTAGTGCCAGGCTAGGCCAATGGCCTCCACGGGAGACCTTATCTGACTTGTTTCTCCTCCCGAGCTTTCAGCTGGGATTCTGACTCTATCAACCCATTACTATCTTAAATTGACTTTACCTAGGTTGTGTGAACCTCCCTATGACTCACTAATTAATTATAAGATCTTCTTAATCCTTATTTAATACCCAAACCCTTGATTAGATCATAACCTAGCTCTAAGGTCTTTCCTAAGTTCGATTACCATAAAACGTCGACATTTACAAACAAATTCTTTATGATTTCTATAATGAGTTTCTAATTAATAGGGTAAACCAAAACTTGGACTCAATCAATAACTTACCCCCTTGCTTGTACTGTTCGGTGTATCTCATGTCATCACATGGATACCCTCCAGTACCTCTTTGCCTGTAATCAAACACATATATACAAGTACTTTCACATAATGCAATTTAGGAACAACAATAGCATGTTAACTACTAAGTAATTCTACAAATAGGCAAGTAGGAAAGCAACATATCCACATCCTCAATCAACCCTATAGGACAAGGATGGGAAACCCCTCACCTAGAAGACTTCCTTGCGTTTGTCCTGGAGTAACTACCGCTCCGGACGAATTGTGGTTCCCTAACAATTGCATTCACGTGGTTAACATCTTACACTATATTTAACTCATATGCATGTGACATGCTCGTGCCTAAAAATGCACCTAGACATCGCGAAGAACCGAGTTCATGGTCTTATCCGGCTTCCCTCTCTTCCATGAGAGTCTCAAGTGCTTCACACTTGGTTTTGTACAATTATCGCTCACCTTGAATTGATTTTGGATCCTTGGATTCAAGTTACTAAACCTCAATATACCTTTAAATCATCCTACTTAAGGTTTCCTAATAATTACTAAGAAATAAAGTTGCCACTTTAAAATTTAGACTTTATTGTTCCGCAAGTTTCCATCCTTGAGAAACAAGAAAGTACCTAAATAAATTCTTGATGTTTGATAGCATATTTAGAATTGTTCTAGGGTGTTTAAGATTGAAAAGAAGAGGTTTAAAACTCTCAGCGTCACCCTTAAAGTGTATTTGGGCAAATCGAGCAGGGACCCGACACGTTAATGTCAAGGTTCAATCTTAGTAACCTCGGGCCAGCTATTCACGGGTCTTGTTCAGCTATTATTTCAACAATATAATTTGAATAATAGCAATCCATGCCTATTTAATCAAATCCAAGCTCAATTCCTAATTATCAACAGTTTCCCCAATTTAGGAATAATTAGAATTTCAACCCCAAACCCTTCAAAATTCGAATTCGGCTAAACCCGAGGGTATAGTCTCGATTCTTACCCCAACTAAGTGTTCAAGAATACTTTCTAGGTCGCAATCTACCGTCGAACAACTCAATCGAAGGTGAATCGAAGAAATCCCTAAAAATGGAGAAATTGAGGGTTTAGATGGAAATTGGGGTTACCAACCTTGATTCGATCGGGGGGAGATGTGAGAAACGTAGTAGTCGAACTCCAGTGGTTGTTTCCCGCGTCAGACCGCTCTTCTCCTGTCGGTTTCCGACGAACCGCCCTCCTCCCCTTCTTCTTTTTCGACTGTCGCTCTCTCTCTCTCCCTTTCTTCCGTTTCTCTCTCTCGTGCTCTCACGTCTCTCCCTCTCTTTTCCTTTCTTTATTTCTACCAACCCCCACAACACCCCCTTTTTAAAATAAATAAATATAATAAATAAATAAATAATAAATAAATATAATTAAAAACGAATTAAATTAAGACACAACTAATATACATTTTCTTTTCTTTTCTTTTTTTAAATAGATAATAAGATAAATAATAATCACTTAAAAATAATAAATATATATTTTTAATTTAATTTCCTTTCCCTATTTAATTCAGGTTTCCAATTTCTTAAGTCCTGAATTAAATCTCAAAAATTATTTTCTACTTCTTTTATTTCTCTTTTATTTTATTTTGAACTTCGAAAAATTTCTCGGGTATTACACTATGCATTATCTTCAGATGAGAAGTTAAAAGTTTGTAACTTTCTAGCCAATTTGAAGGTTCCAGATACATTTTCCTCAAACATTTCACGTTGTGTGAATGTCCGTGAAAGAAAAATATTTGGATTGAAGTGTCATGATCACCATGTCCTGCTACAATACATATTTCCAATTGCGTTACGTGGCCTTTTACTTGCGAATGTGTATGAACCAATAGTGGAATTGGCCAATTTTTGCAAGAATCTTTTTTCAAAGTGCCTGACACTTGACGATCTTGATAATCTTGAGACCCAAATTGTGGTCACCTTGTGTAAAACAGAAACTGTATTTCCACCAACTTTTTTTGATATCATGGTTCACTTGCCCATTCACTTGGCTAAAGAGGCAAAGCTTGGTGGACCCGTGCAATACCGAGATATGTTTTCTAGTGAGAGGTAATGTATTTTTTGTACTACAAGTGAATTAATAATGCATTCCATTACTTCTATAAATCATATTAGTTTCAATTTACACTCTCTAATAATTCAAAAAGCTTCTCTTGTAATATGTTGGAAGCACCAAGATGAGCTTTAGAAGCAAACTCTAAGAGTAGATGATATGAATGGCGTGGAGTTTCAAAATTGGTTTCATGCACATGTATTGGTCTATCTAAACTTAGGCCATAATTTTTCCTTAATTTATAATTTTGTTTTTTGGTGATGAGCAAGTCTCTTTATTTATGTAGGTATTTAAACTATCAACACAAGAATCTGTAAGTGAATAGCTCATTATCATAGCTGTAGGTCCGCTTCAACAAGTGTGCATATATTCCACATTGATTGTTAATGGATATAGATTTCACACAAAAGATCGTGCATTAAGAAGAAAAACTCAAAATAGTGGAGTTCTCGTAAAGGGTAACGTTTCAGACACAGAAAAGGAGTACTATGGTGTATTGGAGGATGTCTATGAACTTAATTACGTAGAGAATCGGAAGGTATATCTCTTCAAGTGTCATTGGTGGGATGTTGCTCATTTTGAAAGAGGATATAAGGTGGATAAATATGAATTTGTAAGTGTTAATACTAAGAGATCATTGAATACTAATGAGCCTTTTGTCTTGGCATCTCAAGCAAAACAGGTGTTCTACTTAGATGATATAAGTGATCCAGGTTGTCTAGTTCTTGTGAAGACAAACCCTCGTGACCTATTTGATGTGCCTCAAGAAGATAAAGAAGATGATGGTGTTGGTGATGGTGTGGTATTCGATCAAGCATATCAACCAATTGAGGTTGATCAATTAAATTTGTTGAATCACAATGAAGTAGAGAATGAGATTACGGTGACATTGAATAGGGTAGATGTTGAACCACAAACCATCAGTCAAGAAAGTAAGAAAGCACGAAAAAATATGCATACTTCTAGTGAAGTAAATTTTATTGATGATACCATGATAGATATGAGTGTAAATGAAGAAACTGAGGAAGAAGATTCAATTGATGACAATAAGACAGATACAGATAGTTCCAAAGACTAACTAAAGGTTGTTATAGTAATTATTATAATTATAATAATCCAAATATGTTTTTATTATTCATATCTTTAATTTAATTCGCTTACTCTATTATGAATTCTTACTATATTTTAAATACAATATTGTAGGAAATGACAGGACTTCGACGGGGTTGTGGTGGAAGGGGTGGCAAAGTCAGCATGCGTAGTACTAGGCGAGGAAGACACGACAATCAAGAAGTGAGTTCGACTCCCCATTCAATTCCACTACAAGAGGTACCCCGAGTTGAAGACCAACATCAAATTTGTCCAGTTACACAATGGGGTTTCCAAAGTTTTCCTGACATAATAGAAGAGCAAATTGAGGGCTCTCAAATGGGCGAGGGATCAATCAATCCTAGTGCAGGTTAGTTTAAGTTTATGTGTACAATTCTAGAATCTGTAGTTCTTTGTTGTCACCCAAATTCTTATTGTTTTATTTATTCTTAGGGTCTTGTACTTCTAAGGATGTCAGGGGGAAATCTAAGTCTCTATCTTTGGATATGAAAACAAGGAATGCAAAGAAAGTTAAAATTAATATTCCAGAAGGTCTTCAAAGAGATGTGGGTGTTGATGCTAGAGACATTGCTAGTTATTGTGGATTTGTGCTGAGACAGACAGTATCCTTTGGACTTGGTAGATGGCAAAATGTTTTTGCAACATATGGACAAGCTATGTGTTTGAAAATGAAGGTAATATGTTTTGGTTATTTTCCATTATATATATATGATCTTATTTGAATCCATGCTTACCCATGCCTTGTTATTTTGTATTTCATGCATTTTACTTAAATATTGTAGGAAAAGTTTGAGATTTTAGATGATAGAAGAGCGCTAGCAATGAATACTTTTGTCATTGACACATTGCAAAGGCTCTTTAGAGCTTGGAAGAACTGATTGCACACTCATTACAAGAAGTTTCCAATTGATCAAGAGAGATTGGACAATTGGCCAATTGATGTTATCCCCGAGGATTGGAATTGGTTAGTACAACCTTATAACTCTGACGCATTCAAGGAAATGTAGAATTATATGCTTTAAATCGACTATTTAAAGATCGATAATATTTTAAAGATATTTTCATAGTGCAAGAGTTTCATTCTTGTAGGTTGCTAGTGAAAAAAATAAGAGGAATAGAGCAAATCAAGTTATTAGACATACTTTTGGTACAAGAAAATTGACTTTCAGTGATGACTTACAGTGGCGATTGAAAAAAGTCATCACTAAAGTCGACCTTCAGTGGCGACTCAAAATATTCGCCACTGAAAGTCGACCTTCAGTGACGACAATTTCATGTTGCCACCGAAGATCTTCAATGGCGACATTTTAGTCGTCACCGAAGGTCCACTACAAGAAAATTGACTTTCAGTGATGACTTTTAGTGGTGACTCAAAAATGTCATCATTGAAAGTCAACCTTCATTGGCGACTCAAATAATTCGCCACTGAAAGTCCACCTTCAGTGACTATAATTTCATGTCGCCACCAAAGGTCCACTACAAAAAAAATTTACTTTCACTGAAAGTCGACCTTCAGTGGCGACTAAAAAAAATCGTCATTGAAAGTCGACTTTTATTGGAAACTCAAAAAAGTCACCATTGAAAGTTCACCTTCAGTGGCGAAAAAAGTCTCCCCTGAAAGTCAACCTTCAGTGGCGACGCAGAAAAGTTGCCACGAAAAGTCCACCATCAGTGACGATAATTTCATGTCACCAACGAAGGTCCACTACAAGAAAATCTACTTTCACTGAAAGTCGACCTTCAGTGGCGACTAAAAAAAGTCGTCACTGAAAGTCAACCTTTAGTGGCAACTTAAAAAAGTTGCCAGTGAAAGTTCACCTTCAGTGGCGAAAAAAGTTGCCACTGAAAGTCAACCATCAGTGGCGACACAAGTGCTTCCAGTTATCCTGAATATATGGAAGAACCTGTTAATGATACACAAGGGTTTAAACAAGATAATCCTTACTCAAACACATACAATCCAGGATGGAGAAATCATCATAATTTCTCTTGGAGACAACAAAATTCTGATCCACAAAGGCAGCAAGTAAACCCAAATGGCTTGGTCAATCCTTCTACTTATCAGTCCCCAAGGTATGCTCAACCTTCCCCCCAATCTTTTCAATCTTCAGGTATTGATCATAATTTTCAAAATCAAGTTTTGTGTGCTCTTAAGAATCTGGATCCTACGAGACAATTGTTAGATTCACATACTCAATCTATAGCAAAGCTAGAAACTCAAGTAGGATAACTAGCCAATACCATTGCTAGAATAGATGAGGGTAAGCTACCGAGTTTTCCAATGGAAAATCCTAGAGCTCAAACTTATCAGGAAGAAACCAAAGCAGTTACAACTCTTAGGAGTGGTAAAATAATTGATAACAAGGTAGGTTTAGACAATAATGAAGCAAATGAAGAAAAAGAAAAAGAATGCTTAAGGGAAAAGAGTCAAACTGATAAGGTGAAAAATATAATTCCTCAAGTTGTTGATGAGTCAATTCCATATGAACCAAAAGTACCTTTTCCAGAAGCTCTAAAATCACCATCACCTAATGGAAAAGATAAAAAGATGGAAGACATTTTAGAGACATTTAAGCAAGTAAAAATCAATATTCCTCTTTTAGAAGCTATAAGGCAAGTTCCTGCCTATGCAAAATTCCTTAAAGACACCTGTACATTTAAAAAAAAATCTAAAAATCATGTGTCTAAAAAGGTGTTTCTTAATAAACAAGTGAGCTCAGTTTTGCAATATAACTATCCATCTAAGCTTAAAGATCCTGGTGTTCCTACTATAAAATGCTTTAACCCTAAACCCTAAATCGTAAACCGCAAACCCGAAACACGAAACCCTAAACCCTAAACCATACCCTAAACCGAAATCCCTAAACCCCAAATCCTATACCCTAAACACTAAACCCTGAACACAAGTCACTAAACCCTAAACCCCAAACCCCAAATCCAAAAAACCAAAACCATAAACCCTAAACCCAAACCCAAAACCCAAAACCGTAAACCCCAAACCCTATACCCTAAACCTTAAACCCTAAATCAAAAACTAGAAATTGTAAACTGTAAACCCCAAACCCTGAACCATAAACCTTATACCCTGAATCCAAATCACTATACCCTAAATCCCAAACCCCAAACCCCAAACCCTAAACCCAAAACCCCAAAACTCTAAACCATAGACACTACACCCCAAACCCTAAACCCTAAACCCTAAACCCTAAACCCTAAATACTAAACCTTAAACTCTTAACCCTAAATACAAAACACAAAACACAACACCCCAAAACCCTAAACCTGAATCCCAAATGCCAAACCCTAATCCCTAAACCCTAAAGGCTAAATGCTAAACTTTGAATCCTAAACCATAAATGCGAAAGCCTAAATACTAAACACCAAACACTAAACCCTAAACCCCAAACCTTAAACACTAAACCTTAAACCCCAAATTGCAAACCCTAAATCCGGAACCCCAAACCCAAAACCGTAAACCATTAATCCTAAACCCTAAACACTAAACCTGAAATCTAATCGCCAAACCCTAAAGCCCAAACTGTTATCTGTACACCCTAAACCCTAAACCTAAAAGCCCAAACACCAAACCCTAAATCCTAAATCAAAAACACAAAACTATAAACCGTAAACTGTAAACCCTAAACCCTGAACTATAAACATTAAACCCTGAACCCCAAACCCTAAAGCCAAAACACAAAACCCTAAATCCTAAACTCTAAACACTAAACCTTAAACCCTAAACACCAAAATCCTAAACCCTTAACCCTAAACCTAAAATCCTAAACCCTAGACCCAAAACGCTAAACCCTAAATGCAAAATCTCGAACCCTATTCCGTACACCCGAAAGCCTAAACCTTAAACCCTAAACCCTAAACCATAAACCGCAAACCCAAAACCCCAAAACACTAAAACATAAACACTACACCCTAAACCATAAATCCTATACCCTAAACCCTAAACCTAAAACCCTAGACCCTGAATCATAAACCCAAACCGAAAACCGTAAATGCTTAATAACAAACCCTAAACAGTAAACCGTAAACCCTAACCCATAAATCCAAGACCCTAACCCCTAAACCATAAACCCTAAATCCTAAACCCTAAGCACTAAACTATAAACCTTAAACCCAAAATGTTAAACCTTAATTCCTAAACCCCAAACTCTAAACCCTAAACCTTAAACCTTAAATCCCAAACCCTGAACACTACACCTTAAACCCTAAACCCTAAATCGTAAACCCGAAACCCGAAATCCTAAATCGTAAACCCTAAGCACCATACCCTAAACCGTAAACCGTAAAACCTAAATCCTATACCTTAAACCCTAAACACTGAACACCATTCCCTAAACCCAAAACCCCAAATCCGAAAATCCAGAACCCTAAACCATAAATCTAAACCCTAAACCCTAAACCCCAAACCGCAAACCCTATACCTTAAACCCAATACCCTAAATCAAAAACTCGAAACTGTAAACTGTAAACCCAAAACCCTAAAATATAAACCCGAAACCCTAAACCCTAAACCCCAATCATTAAACCCTAAATCTCGAACCCTTAACCTTAAACCCGAATGCCAAAACCCCAAAACTCTAAACCATAGACACAAAACCCTAGACCCTAAACCCTAAACCTAAAACCCAACACCCTCAATCCTAAACCCCAAACCCCAAACCATAAATCCTAAACCCCAAACTCTTAACCCTAAATCAAAAACTAAAGACCCAAAACGCCAAAACCCTAAACCCTAAACCTAAAACACCAAACCCTCAATCCTAAATTCCAAACCCTAAACACTAAATAGAAAACCCGAAACCCTAAACCCGAAACCCTAAACATTAAACCCTAAATGTTAAATTCTAAACCCCAAATCTTAAACACCAAACATTAAACCCTAAACCCTAAACCCTAAATCCCAAACCCTAAACTCTAAACCTTAAACCCCAAACCGCAAATCCTAAATCCTAAACCTTAAACCCCAAATCCTAAACCCTAAACCCTTAATCACAAACCTTAATCCTCAAAACCTAAAACCCTTAATCATAAACCCTAAACCTCAAAACCCCAAACACTAAACACTAAACCCTAAACCCTAAACCCTAAACCCTAACACAAGCCTAAAACCCTAGACCCTAAATCCCAAAGCCTAAACCAAAAACCCAAAACCCTAAACCCTAAATCCCAAACCCTAAACCCCAAACCCTAAACCAAAAATCCTAAACCCTAAATCCCAAACCCTAAACACTTAAACCTAAACCGTAAACCCTAAACCATAAACCACAAACCCTAAATCCCAAACCCTAAACCTTAAACACTAAACCCTAAATGCTAAACACTAAATCCCAAAACCCTAATCCCTAAACCCAAACCGAAAACCCTAATCCCTTTACCATAAACTTTAAACCCTAAACCCTAAATGCTAAACCCTAAATCCTAAACACCAAACGCTAAACCCTCAACCCCAAACCCTAAATCCCAAACCCTAAACACTAAACCTTAAACCCGAATCCCTAAATCCTAAATCCTAAACCTCAAACCCCAAACCCTAAACCCTTAATCATAAACCGTAATCCTCAAAACCCAAAACCCTTAATCATATACCCTAAACCTCAAAACCTCAAACCCTTTACCCTAACCCTGAAACTCTAAACAGTAAACCCCATACCCTAAACAGTAAACCCTAAACCCTAAACCCTACACCTTACACCCTAAATGCTAAATCCCAAACCCTAAACACTAAACCCTAAACCCTAAACCCTCCACCCTAAACCATAAACCAAAAACCCTAAACCCTAAACCCTAAACCCAAAACCCTACGCCCGAAATCTCAAACCCTAAAACCAAGACCCTAAACCCTGAACCCTTAACCCTAAACCACAAATCCTTAACCCTAAATCGTAAACGCTAAACCATAAACCACAAACCCTAAATCCCAAATCCTAAACCCAAAACGCAAAATGCTAAATCACAAACCCTAAACCCTAAGCCATAAACCATAATTCCAAAACCCTAATCCCTAAACCCTAAACCAAAAACCTAAAACCCTTAACCCTTAACTTTAAACCTTAAACCTTAAATCCTAAACCCTATACCCTAAACCCTAAACCAAAAACTCTAAACACCAAAGCCAAAATCCAAAACCCTAAACCCTAAACAACAATGCCTAAACCCTAAGACCTAAACCCAAAATTCCAAACCCTAAACTTATAATCTAAAACCCTAAACCCTAAACCCTAAACACCAAACCCTAAACCCTAAACTCCAATCCCAAAACCCTAAACCCTAAACCCAAACCCCAAACCCTTGCCCCTGAGTCACATTGGCACTTGTAAGTGTCTTACCAATTTCTACTTTATTACCTCTAATAGCGACGACAGATTGGTTTTTCCATGGGATTGCTTTGCCAGAGACATAAAGCATTGGCCCAAGCTGGTAAATAGTTATTTGTGGGTGCGAAGTGCTTGAGTCGCATAGCTTATTAATAGTAAAAAGTGGAGAGGGCTTAGATGACAGTGACACTTGCGAGGTGACTTTTGCCCCTCGGAAGTTAATGGTGATAGGTAATGTCCTCCCTACTTTATCTTTCTTTGACGTAGACCATATATGAGGTTCACGCTTGCCCTTCATTATGGTCAGAATTCCTAAATGTATATATATTGTTGAACCAATTTCCTCCATGGCTCACACATGTTGGTGGAATGTCCGCCAGATTGGTGATAATGACAAAAATGTTCTTGGATAGCATTCACGAAGAGGACGTGGCTAGCGGCAGCTAGGGCTTTGCAAATTTGTTCTGGTGTGAAGGTGGTCTGGGAGACATCCTTAAACACAAACTTCTCTTCTTCTACAGCATTTGCCTCATGCTCGGGTAGCGTGTTCTTGGTAATGTTTGGGAGGTTGATCCACCCTGCGTCAATCACCTGCAAGACGTGAGTTTTAAAATGCTCGTAGGTGTCAATAGAGTGTCCTTTGGCTCCTTGGTGGTATATACAAGACAGCTTTGTCTTGTACCATGGTGGATAAGGAGGCTCCCATGTCCTTCCCGGTCGAGCGCACTTCATTTGCTGCCCTTCAAATACTCCAAGACTTTTGCCCTGGTGAGCCCTACTTCCGATAGCTCCATATTCTTATTGTTTCCCTTGTTGTTATTGTTTCTTTGCGATTGATTTTGTTGTGAATTTCCATTACTTCCCACAGACGTTGACGGAAAAAGTCTTGGGGTATATTTCTTTTTAGGTGGTGCCGCCTCTTTACTCCTGGCGTCAATATCCTCATCTATTGTAACCAGGTCAGCGACTAGTCTCCATTTCGCTCAAGGGTGGTTTGACTTCTATAGAGTTTTCGTTCCACCTTGAGGCACATTCTCGGAAAGTCTCGTTCGGTTTCCTTTTGAGTTCTACCATGCTTTCTCTTGTCATTTCACTGTGAATATTGTGTTTGAAGTTACTACGGAAGGCGTTTATCATAGTTGTCGATGAGTTCATCGTTTCATTTTGTTGCCTCATGAACTATTTATATGCAACCCCCTTCAGACTATTGTGGAATGAGCAAGGAGAAGTTAGGTTCAGAACTATAGGTGGCGATTGTAGCACAATATCCTTTGACGTGGTGGTCGGGATTTGATGACCCATCATGCTTCTCGAAATGTGGAATCTTGAACATGGGCGAAGGTTGCGTCTTAAGGAAATCAAATAAGGAGACCTCGCCCTTGTCCTCTATCTTTGTGGCCATTTTGAAAGCTTGGCTCACCTCTTTTTCGATATGCTCTCTTAGCCCTTCCATTGTTTGCTTTTCCTGGTTTTGCTTTTCCTGTTCTGCTTTTAGAGCTGCAACGACGGTAGCAGCATTGATGGAAATTCCTTGATTGGTTTTTGGTGACTCTTCTACTGGTATCTCCTCATCAACCTCCTCTTCACTATCTCTAGGAACTGTGACGTGAGGAACCTTCTTTTCGTTGGTAGCCTGGTCTGAAGGCTTAGCTTGATCTTGATGGCTCTTAGTCAAGATGGCCATGATTTGATTAATTTTGTCATTTAAATTAGCCACCTGAATATTGGTTGGATTGAGGCCTTTTTCCATTTCTGCTCTCTTGGCGGCTCAACAGCCTGAGATTCCATTCGATTTCTTTAGGCTCGAGTGTAATATTGGTGAGTAGGTTGCGTAGGCTTGGCCGCGCAGCACAAAAGAGATATATCTTTACTAATTTCGAGTTCTTTTAGTTTGTTACTATACTAATGTCATTGATTTAGCGTTTCGAGACCCCCTTTAGTCTCTCTATCAGTTAGGGCACCCAATATAAAGGGACCCCATAGTCGAAGCCAAAATGGCTGGCACCAGATTTACTCTACGACTTTTCACTGCCCTAAACCCAAAACTTTCAACCCTAGACCGAAAACCCTAAACAAGAAACCCCAAACCCTAAACCCTAAATCCCAAACCCTAAACCCTAAACCTTAAACCCCAAACCCTAAATCCTAAACCCCAGACCCCAAACCTTAAACCCTAAACCCTAAACCATAACCCCCAAACCCTAAACTCTAAACCATAAACCATAAACCCAAAATCGAACAACCAAACCCTAAACCCTAAGTCCTAAACAATAAACCCTAAACACCAAACACCAAACCCTAAACCATAAACCATAAACCCAAAACCCAAAACCCTAAACCCTAAACTTTAAACCCTAAACACTAAATTCTAAACCCCAAACCCTAAACCCTAAATTCAAAACCCTAAACACTAACCCTTAGACCCTAAACCCTAAACCCCAAACCTAAACCCTAAATCCTAAACCCTAAACCTTGAACTCCAATCCCCAAACCCCAAAATCCAAAACCCTAAACTCTAAATCGGAACCTATAAACTATAAACCCTAAACCCGAAACTCCAAACCCTAAACCCTAAACCAAAAGCATAAATCCTAAACCCCAAACCCTAAACCTTAAATCCAAAACCCTAATCCCGAAATTTAAATCCCTAAACAAAACACCGTAAACCCTCAATCCTAGTCCCTAAACCCGAAACCCTAAAGTTTAAATCATAAACCCCAAACCCTAAATATCATACCCTAAACCCAAAATCCAAAACCGAAAACCGAAAACCGAAAACCCTAAACTCTAAACCCCAAACCCTAAACCCTAAACCCTAAACAGTAAACCCTAAACCTTCAACCGTAAACCCTAAATAAAAAACCTGAAATTGTAAATTGTAAATCGTAAACCCCAAACCATAAACCCCAAACACTAAACCCTAAACCCTAAATCCCAACCCCAAATCCTAGACCCTATACCCTAAACCCTAAATCACGAACCTTAAAGCCTAAACCCTAACCCTTAAATCCCAAACCCGAAACACTAAATTATAAACCCTAAACCTTAAACCATAAACCCAAAAGAATAAATCACAAACCCTAAACCCTAAACCATAAAAGCTGAACTCAAAAGTGTAAGCCCTTACCCCTATCCCAAACCCTAAACCCTAAACTCTAAACCCTAAACCCTAAATCCTAAACCCTAAACCCTAAACCCTAAACCCTAAACCTTAAGCCCTAAACCCTAAATCAAAAACCCGAAACTCTAAACCGTAAATCGTAAACCCCAAACCATAAACCTCGAACCCTAAACCCTAAACCCCAACCCTAAAACCTAGACCCTAAACCCTAAACCCTAAATGTCAAACCCCAAAGCCTAGACCCTACACCCTAAACCCTAAATCACAAACCTTAAATCCTGAACCCTAAGCCCTAACATTCAAACCCTAAACACTAAACCCTAAATCGTAAACCTTAAATCATAAACCCAAAACCCTAAATCCCAAACCCGAAACCCAAAACCCGAAACCGTAAACCCTAAACCATAAACCTTAAATCCAAAACGCTAACCCGTAAACCCGAAACTGTAAACTGTAAAACCTAAACCCCTAACCCTGTACCCTAAACCCCAAACCCAAAACTCTAGACCCAAAACTGAAAACCCTAAACCCATATCCCTAAACCCTAAACCGTAAACCGTAAACCCTAGGACCCAAACAATAAACCTAAAACCCTAAATTCTAAACCCCAAACCCTAAACACCAAACCTTAAACCATAAACCCTAAACCATAAACCCTAAACCCTAAACCTTAAACCATAAACCCAAATCCCTAAACCCTAAACTATGAAACCTAAAACCTAATTTCTAAACCCCAAACCCTAAAACTGAAATCCAAAACCTTAAACACTAAACCTTAAACCCTAACCCTAAATCCTAAACCCCAAACATTAAACCCTAAAACCTAAACGCTAAACAACAAACCATAAACCCTAATTCCTAAACCCTAAATCCTGAACTTTAAATCCTAAACCCCAAACCCTAAACCCTAAACCCTAAATATCACACCTTGACCATTAAACCATAAAGCCTAAAGCCTAAACCATAAAGCCTAAACCCTAAACCCTAAACGCAAAATCCAAAACCCAAAACTCAAAACCCTAAAACTTAAACCCTAAACCCTAAACCCTAAATCCTAAACCCTAAATCTTAAACTCTAAACGCTAAACCCTAAACCCTAAATCAAAAACTCGAAATTGTAAACCGTAAATTGTATACCCCAAACCCTAAACCAAAAATGCTCTATGGTAACCCTAAATCCCAAACCCTAAATCCTAAACCCTAAACCATAAACCTTAAATCCTAAACCCTAAACCCTAAGCCCAAAATCCCAAACCCTAAACACTAAACCATAACCCATAAACCCTAAACCAAAAATCCCAAACCCTAAACCCTAAAGCCGAAACCCAGAACTCCAAACCCAAAGCCTTTACCCCTATCCCAAACCCTAAAACCTAAACCCCAAACCCTAGACCCTAAGCCATAAACCTTAAACCCCAAACACTATACCTTAAGCCCTAAACCAAAAACTGTAAACTGTAAATGCTAAACCACAAACCCTAAACTCAAAACCATATGCCCTAAACCCTAAACCCAAAACCGTATGCCCTAATCCCAAAACCCTAATCCCAAAACCTAAAACCCTAAACCCTAAACCATAAACCCTAATCCCTAAACCCTAAACCGAAAACCGTAAACCTTAAATCCTAAACACCAAATCGTAAACCTTAGAACCTAAATCCCACTCCCTAAACAATAAACCTTAAACCTCAAATCCCAAACAACAAACTCTAAATCCTAAACCTCCAACTCCAAACAGTAAAGCCTAAACCCTAAACCCTAATCCCAAAACTCTAAACCCTAAGCCCGAAACATTAAACCCTAAATCCTAAACAACAAACGCCAAACCCTAGACCATAAACCCATAACCCAAAACCCAAAACCCAAAACCATAAACCAAAAACCCGAAACCTTAAACCCTACACCTTAAACCCAAAACCCTAAATTCTAAACCCTAATTCCTAAACTTTAGTCCCCAAATCCTAAACACTAAACCTTAAACCCCAAACCCCAAACCCTAAATCCTAAATGCCAAACCCCAAACCCTAAATGCTAAACCAAAAACACCAAACCCTAAACCCAAAATCCTGAACTCCAATCCTTGAACTCAAAGCCTTAAACCCAAAACCCTAAACTCGAAATTGTAAAGTGTAAACCCTAAACCCCAAACCCAAAACCAAAAACCAAAAACCCCAAACACTAAACACTATACCCAAAACACAAAACCTTAAATCCTAAACCCCAAACCCTAAACCCTAAACACTACACCCTGTACTCCAATCCCCAAACTCTAAACCCTAAACTCGAAATCCCAAAACCCTAAACCCTAAACCTTAAACCCCAAACTCCACACCTAAACCCTAAACTCTAAACTCTAAACCTTAAATCGAAAACCCCAAACTCGAAACCCTAATCCCTAATCGCAAAATTTAAATCCCTAAACAATAAACCCTAAACCCTAAACCTTAAACCCTAAACCCTAAATCCCATAACCTAAACCCTAAACCCTAAATCCCAAACCCTAAACACTAAACCCTAAACTTTGAAACTATAAATTCTAAACCTTAAACCCTAAATATCAAACCCCAATCACTAAACCCTACAAGGTAAACCATAAACCATAAACCCTAAAACCTAAACCGAAAACCCAAAACAATAAATCCAAAACCCTAAACCCTAAACCCTGAACCCTAAATCAAAAACCCGAAATTGTAAACCGTAAAACCCAAACCCTGAACCATAATCCTTAAAATTTAGGCCGTAAGCCCCAAACCCTAAACCCCAAACACTAAACCATAAATCCCAAAACCCAAACCCTAAATCGTAACCCATAAACACCAAACCCTAAACCCTAACCTGAACTCCAATCCCTGAACTCAAAACCTTAAACCCCAAACCTTAAACTCTAAACCCAAAATTGTAAATTGTAAACCCTAAACCCTAAACCCCAAACCCTAAACTCTAAACCTTAAATACTAAACCCAAAACCCTAAGCCCTAAGCCCTGAACTCAAATACCTAAACTCTAAACCCTAAACTCGAAATCCCAAAACCCTAAACCCTAAACCTCAAACTCAAATCCTAAACCCTAAACTCTAAACCTTAAATCCAAAACCCCAAACCCTAAACCCTAATCCCTAATCCCTAATCCCAAAATTTAAATTCCTAAACAATAAACCCTAAACACTAAATCCCATACACTAAACCCTAATCCCTAAATCCCAAACCCTAAAAACTAAACCCTAAACTTCGAAACTATAAATTGTAAACCCTAAACCCTAAATATCATACCCTAATCACTAAACCCTACAACATAAACCATAAACTCTAAACCCTAAATCCAAAACCGTAAACAATAAACCCTAAACCCTAAATGAAGAACTCGAAAATGTAAACCGTAAATCGTAAAACCCAACCCTGATCCATAAACCTTAAACTTTAGGCCGTAAGCCCCAAACCCTAAACCCCAAATACTAAACCTTAAATCCAAAACTCCAAACCCTAAATCCTAAACAATAAACACCAAACCCTAAACCCTAAATCCTGAACTCCAATCCCTGAACTCAAACCCTTTAACCCCAAACCCTAAACTCTAAACCCGAAAATGTAAATTGTAAACCCTAAACCCTAAACCCAAAACCCAAAACTCGAAACCCTAAACTCCAAACAACAAACACTAAACCTTAAATCATAAACCCCAAAACCTAAACCCTAAACACTAAACCCTAAGCCTTGAACTCTAATCCCCAAACTCTAAACCCTAAACCCGAAAGCCCAAATCCCTAAACCCAAAACCCTAAACCTTAAACCCCAAACTCCAAAACCTAAACCCTAAACTGTAAACCATAAATCCAAAACCCTAACCCTAAACCCTAATCCCTAATCCCAAAATTTAAATCCCTAAACAATATACCGTAAACCCAAAACCTTAAACACTAAACCCTAAATCCCATACCTTAAACCCTAATCCCTAGATCCCAAAACCTAAAAACTAAACCCTAAACTTTGAAACTATAAATAGTAAACCCTAAACCCTAAATATCAAACCCTAATCACTAAACCCTACAACGTAAACCGTAAACCAAAAACCTAAAACCCAAAACCCTAAAACCTAAACCCAAAACCCAAAACCCTAATCCCAAAACCCTAAACGCTAAACCCTATACCCTAAATCAAAAACCCGAAACTGTAAAACGTAAATCGTAAAACCCACACCTTGAACCATAAACCATAAACTTTAGATCGTAAGCC
Organism: Senna tora; assembly: GCA_014851425.1. Taxonomy (NCBI): domain Eukaryota; kingdom Viridiplantae; phylum Streptophyta; class Magnoliopsida; order Fabales; family Fabaceae; genus Senna; species Senna tora. The sequence goes on along the minus strand of CM026263.1, from coordinate 13,718,124 downwards.
CCAAACCCTAAACCCAAAACCCTAAACCTTAAATCCCAAACCCCAAACCCTAAACCCTAAACCTTAAACCCAAAAGCCATAACCCTAAATCCAAAACCCTAAACACAAAACACTAAACGCTAAACCTTAAACTATAAATGCAAAACCCTAAAAACTATATTCAAAACCCTAAACCCTAAACCTTAAACTCTAAACCATAAATCTCATACCCTAAAACCTAAACCGCAAACCCAAAATCCTAAACCCTAAACCCTAAACCCTGAACACTAAATAAAAAACCCGAAAACATAAACCGTAAATCATAAAACCCAAGACCTGAACCATAAACCTTAAAGTTTAGGCTGTAAGCCCCAAACCCTAAACCCCAAACACTAGCACTAAACGGTAAACCTTAAACTATAAACTTTAAACCCTATATTCAAAACCATAAACCCTAAACCCCAAACCCTAAACCCTTAACATTAAACCCTAAACCCTTACACCAATCCTAAACCGTAAACCCTAAACCTTAAACCCCAAAGCTTAAACCCTAAATCGTAAACCACAAACTGTAAACTGTAAACCCTAATCCCAAAACCCTTAACCGAACACCCTATACCCTAAAGGCCAAACCGCAAGCCGCAAACCTTAAACCCTAAATCCTAAACTGGAAATAATAAACCATAAACACCAAACCCAAAACCCAAACCCCTAAACCATAAACCCAAAGCCCTCAACCGCAAACCTTAAACCTCAAAGCCTAAACCCTAAACCTAAAATTGTAAACAATAAACCTTAAACCCCAAACCCTAAACCCAAAACCCTACTCCCTAAAACCCAAAACCCTAAACCCTAAACCCTAAACCCTAAACACTGAACCCTAAAGCCCAAAGCCTAAATCATAAACTGTAAACCCTAAACACTAAACCCAAAAACCTAAACCCTCAACCCTAAATCAAAATCCCGAAATTGAAAATCGTAAATCGTACATCCCAAACCCTGAACCACCAACCTTAAACTTTAAATCCTAAGCTCCAAACCCTAAACCCAAAACACTAAACCTTAAATCCGAAACACCAAACCCTCAACCTTAAATACTAAATCCTAAAATCTAAATCCAAAAGCCTTAACCCTAAATCCCAAACCCTAAACTCTAAACCCTAAACGCTAAACCTTAAACCATAACCCCAAAACCCTACATCCTAAATTCCAAACCCTAAACCCAAAACCCTGAACTCCAAACCTTAAGCCCTTACCCCAATCCCAAACCATAACCCTAAACCCTAAACATTATACCCAAAAGCCTAAACCCTAAACCCTAAACCCCAAATTGTAAATTGTACACCCTAATCCCAACACCATATAACCTAAACCTCAAACCCCAAAACCTAAACCCTAAATCCTAAACCCTGAACAATAAACACCAAACCCTAAACCCTAAACCAAAAATCAAAACACCTAAACCCTAAAACCAAAGCCCTAAACCTTAAACCTTAAACCCAAAATTGTAAACAGTAAACCCTAAATTTGAAACCCTAAACCATAGAACCAAAACTCGAAACCCAAAACCCTAAATCCTAAACCCTAAACACTAAACTGTAAACCCTAAACCCTAAACCTGAAATTGTAAACAGTAAACCCTAAATTTGAAAACGTAAACCATAGAACCAAAACCCAAAACGCTAAACCCCAAATCGTAAACCCTAAACACTAAACTGTAAACCCTAAACCCTAAATCCTAATCCCCAAACCCCAAACCCCAAACCCTAAATCCCAAACCCTAGACCCTAAACCCTAAACCCTAAACCGTAAACCGTAAACTGTACACCCCAAACTGTAAACCGTAAATTGTAAACTTTAAACCCCAAAGCCTAAATCCTAAACCCTAAACCCTAATCCCTAAACTGTAAACCCTAATCCCCAAACCCTAAACCCTAAACCCTAAACCATAAACCATAAACCCTAAACCCAGACCCTCAAATCGAAAACCTTAAACCCCAAAGCCAGAACCTTAAACTCGAAATTGTAGACTGTAAACCCTAAACTGCAAACTTTAAACTCTAAACCCTATACCCTAAACCCCAAACCCCAACCCCAAACCGTAAACCGTAAACCGTAAACCCTAAACCCCAAATCCTAAACCCTAAACCGTAGACCACAACCCTTAAACCCTAAACTTTCAATCTAAAACCAAAAACCCTAAACACAAAATCCTAAACACTAAACCCTAAATCCCAAACCCTAAACACAACTTTAAACCCTAAACCCAAACCTCAAACCCCAAACCCTAAACCTTAAAATCCAAACCCTAATCCCTAAACCCTAAATCATAAACCATAAGCCCAAAACTGTAAACCCAAAACCATAAACCCAAAACCCTTAATCCTAAACCCTAAACCCAAACATTAAACCCTAAACCCAAAATGGTAAACTCGAAACTGTAAAGTAAAAACCCTAAAACCCAAACCCAAAACCCTAAACCATAAACCCTAAACCCAAACCCCAGACCGTAAACCTTAAACACTAAACCTTAAATCCCAAACCCTAAACCCTAAACCCAAAATAGTAAACTATAAACGCTAAACTGAAAACCCTAAACCCGTAACCCTAACCCGTAAATCCTAAAACTAAAACCCTAAATCCCAAATCCTAAACCCTAAACCATAGACCCTAAACCTTAATCCTCAAACCCTAAACACGAAATACTAAACCCAAAACCCTAAATCCTAAATCCCAAACTCTAAACCCCAAACCCTAAACCCTAAACCCTAATCCCTAAATCGTAAACCGTAAACCCTAAACCGTAAACGCAAAACACTAAATCATAAACCCTAACCTTTAAACCCTAAATCCAAAACCCTAAACCCTAAATTCTAAACGCCAAACACTAACTCGAAAACCCGAAACCTCAAACTCTACACACTAAATCTAAAACCCCAAAGCCCAAACCCAAAACCCTAAATCCGACATCCTAAATACTTGGCCTTAAACCCCAAACCCCAAACCTTAAATCCTAAACCCAATAGCCAAAACCCTAAACACCAAACCCTAAACCCTAAATCCTAAACCCTAAACCTTTAACCTTGAACTCTAATCCCTAAACCCTAAACCCCAACACCCTAAACCCTAAACCTGAAATTGTAGACTGTAAACCCTAAACCCCAAACTCCAAACCCGAAACCCTAAACCCTAAACCCTAAATCCGAATCCCTAAACCCTACTCGTAAACCCTAAGCCTCATTTCCTAAACCTTAATCTCAAAACCCAAACACCTAAACTTTAAAGCCTACACCACAATCCCTAAACCCAAAACCCTAAATATCAAACCCTAAACACTAAAACCTGAAACCTAAACCCTAAACTCTAAACTCTAAACTCTAAACTCTAAACCTTATATCAAACACCCAAAATTGTAAACTGTAAATCGTAAACCCCAAACCATAAAACTTGCACCGTAAACCCCAAACCCCAAACCCTAAACCCTAAATCCCAAACCCAAATCCAAGACCCTAAACCCTAAACCCTAAAACTTAAACCACAAATCCTAAACTCCAAACCCTAAACCTTCAGCCCTAAATCCCAAACCCTCAACACTAAACCTTAAACCCTAAACATTAAACCATAAACCCAAAACCCTGAACCCTAAATCCTAAACCCCAATCCCTAAACCCATAACTCCAAACCCTAAGCCGTAATCTTAATTCCAAACCCTAAACCCCAAACCTCAAACCGTAAACCAAAAAAAAAATCCTTAAAACTCAAAGTCAAAACCCTAAACCCTAACCTGAAACTCTAAACTCTAAATCCAAAACCCAAAACCCTAAACCCAAAACCAAATACCCTAAATTCTAAATCCTAAATCCCAAACCCTAAACCCTAAACGCTAAATCTTAAACCCCAAACCCAAACCATAAATCCTAAACCCTAAACCCTAAACCCTAAACACCAAACCCTAAACCCTTAACTGTAATCCCCAAACTAAACCCAAAACCCAAAATCTTTAAACCAAAACTCCGAACCCTAAACCTTAAACCGTAAACCTTTAATCCTAAACCCCACACCCTAAACTTAAACCTTAATCCCTAAATTGAAATCCCTGAACAATAAACCGTAAACCCTAATTGTAAACCCTAAACCCCATTCCCTAAACCCTAATCGTTAAACCCAAAACCCTTAATTTTAAAGAATATACCCTAAACCTTGAAATCAAAAACCTAAAGATCAAACCCTAAAGACTAAAGCCTGAAGCTTATACCATAAACTAAAACCCCAAAATCCAAAACCCTAAACCCTAAACACAAAACCAAAAGCTCTAAACCTTAAATCCTAAACCCTAAATCCTAAATTCTAAAAACTAAACTCTAAACCGTAAACCTTAAATCAAAAACTTGAAACTGTAAACTGTAAATCGTAAACCGCGAACCATAAACCCAAACCCTCAATCCCAAACTCCAAACCCTTAGACCAAAACCCTAAACCCAAAACCCTAAATCCTAAACCCTAAACGCTAAACCCTAAGCCATAAACCTTAATTCTAAATCCCTAAGCCCTAAGCCCTAAATCTCAAACCCTAAACACTAAACCTTAAACCCTAAACCCTAAACCCTAAACCTTAAACCATAAACCCAAAAGCCTGAACACTAAATCCTAAAACCAAAACCCTAAACCCAATCCCTAAACGCAGAACTCCAAACCCTAAGCCCTAACCCTAATTCGAAACCCTAAACCTTAAACTCCAAACCCCAAATCTTAAACCCTAAACCAAAGTCCTCAAACCTTAAAGCCTAAACCCTAAACCCGAAACTGTAAAGGGTAAATCCTAAACGCCAAACCCTAAACCCTAAACCATAAACTTTAAACCTTAAACCTAAAACCCTAAACCCTAAATTCTAAACCCCATACCCTAAACCATAAACCTTAAACCTCAAACCCTATACACTAAATCATAATCCGTAAACCCCAAACCATAAATCTTAAACCCTAACTCCCAAACCCTAAAGCTCAAACCCTAAATCCAAAATTGTAAACCCTAAACCCAAAACCCTAAGCCCTAAACACTGAACTCCAACCCCTAAACACTAAACCCCAAACTCCAAAGCCTATACCTAAAACCCTAAACTGTAAACCTTAAATCCTAAACCCCAAACGCTAAACCCTAAACTAAAACCATGACCCCTAAATTTAAATCCCCACACAATAAGCCCTAAACCATAAACCTTAAACCCTATAGTCTAAATCCCATACCCTAAACACTAAACCCTAAATCCCAAACCCTAAACCACAAACTCGAAATTGTAAATTGAAAACCCTAAACCCTAAACCATAAACTCTAAACCGCAATCGCTAAACCCTAAACCGTAAACGCCAAGACCTAAACATAAACCCTATACCCTAAACACAAATACCTAAACCCTAAATCCTAAACTCTAAATCCTAATCCCGAAACCCTAAACTCTAAACCCTAAACCTTAAATATCAAACTGTAAAGCCTAAAACTTAAACTATAAACCAAAAACCCTAAACCCTAAACCTGAAATTCAAAATCCTAAACCATGAACCATAAACACTAAATCCTAAACCCAAAATACTAAACCCTAAACCCTGAACCCTGAAGCCTAAACACTTACCACTAAACCCTAAACCCTGAACCCTAAATCAAAAACCTGAAACTATAAACTGAAAATTGTAAACCCCAAACCCTGAACCATAAACCATAAACTTTATACCCAAAACCCCAAACACTAAACCCAAAACACTAAACTCGAAATCCAAAACGCCAAACCCTAAACCCTAAAACGTAAACCCAAATGCCTTAACCCTAAATCCCAATCCCTAAACACTAAACCATAAAAGCTAAACCTTAAACCATAAACCCAATACCCAAAACCCTAAATCCCAAACCTTAAACCGTAAACCCCAAACCCTGAACTCTAAACCTTAAGCCCTTACCCCAATCCCAAACCATAAACCCTAAAGCCCAAACGCCAATCTGTAAACCATAAACGCCAAAGGCTAAACCTTAAACCTTCAAACCTAAACTGTAAACTGTAAGCCCTAATCCCAAAACCCAAAACCCTAAGTTCTGATCACTAAACCTAAGCCCTTACACCAATAGTAAACCCTAAACCCGAAACCCCAAAGCCTAAACTCTAAACTCGAAAATGAAAAATTGTAAACCCTAAACCCAAAGTCCAATATTGTAAACCCCAAACTCCAACCGTAAATCGTAAACCCTAAACTCGAAACACTAAATCCTAAACCCCAAACTTTAAACCCTAAATGCCCAAAACAGAAAACCCTAAACCCTAATCCCTAAACTCTATACCAACAACCCTAAATCGTAAACCCAAAACCCAAAATCTAAAAACACCAAACAACAAATCCTAAACCCTAATTGCCAACTCTAAACCATAAGCCATAAACCATAAATCCAAAACCCTAAACCCTATATCCCAAACCCTAAACCCTAAACCATAAACCCAAAACTATAAATCGTAAAACCTAAACCCCAAACCCTAAACCCGAAACACAAAACCCGAACCACAACACCCTAAACCCTAATACCTAAACCCCAAACACGAAACCCCAATTGCCAAACCCTAAACCCTAAATCGTAAATTTTAAACCCACTATGTAAACCCTAAGCCATAAACCCAAAACTCTATACATTAAATCTTAAACCCCAATTCCTGAACCCTAAATCCCAACCCTAAACACTAAACCCTAAAGCCTAAACTCTAAACCTAAACCCAAAACCATCAGCCCTAAACCCTACACCTTAAACCCTAAGTCTTAAACCCTAAACTCAAAACCTTAACCCCAAAACACTAAAGCCAAAACCCAAAACCCGAAACCTTAAATCCTTAACCACAAACCCTATCCCCTGAACCCTAATCCCTGAATAAGAAACTGTAAACCGTAAAACCTAAACCCTAAACAATAAGCCCAAAACCCTAAACTCTAAACCCTAAACCATAAACTTTAAACCCTAAACCCTAAATCTTAAACCCAAAACCCTAAATCTGAAACCCTAAACCCAAAACACTGAACCTTAAATCCCAAACCCTTAACCTTAAACCATAAATCACCCTAAACCCGAAACACTAAACCCTAAACCCTAAACCCCAAACCCTAAACACTGAACCTAAATCCCTAAACCCCAAACCCTAAGTCGTAAATACAAAACCCTAAACCCCAAACCATGGAGTCTATTCTCAAACCCTAAACTCTAAACCCAAAATCATAAACCCTAAACCTGGAACTGCAAACTGTTAACTCGAAACCCAAAACCCAAAACCCTAAATCCCAAATCCTAAAACCTAAACCCTAAACTCAAATTCCTAAAACTTAAATCCTAAACCCTAAACTCAAAACCCATAACCCTAATCTGTATATTTGAAACCTTAAACACTAAACCCTAAACCCTAAATCCCAAATCCTAAACTTTAAACCCGAAACCCAAAATCCTAATTCCTAAATTTGAAACCCTAGGCACTAAACCCTAAACCCTAAATCCCAAACCCTAAACATTAAACCCCTAACCATAAACTCGAAATTGTAAATTGTAAACCCTAAACCCTAAACCATAAACCCTAAAACCTAAAGCCTAAACCCTAAACCATAAACCCTAAATCCTAAACCAGAAACCCTAAGCCTTAAACCCTAAATCCTTAATCTAAAACCGTAAATTCAAAATTCTAGACCTTAAGTCCCAAACCCTAAACACTAAACCCGAAAGCCTAAACCTTAAACCATAAAATAAAAACCCCAAACCCTAAACCCTATACCCCAAACCCTAAATCACAAAACCTAAACCGTATACCAGAAACCTTAAACCACTACAAGAAAACTGTTATTTTCTGGCGCTTAGTTCCTGGCGCTTGGTTGAAAGTGTCACTACTAAACACAATTACCGGCGCTTAGACAAGTGTCACTAATTTGTGGCACCTCTTAATAATTATTGGTGCTTAAGGATCCCTTAACTTGAAAATTAATTAATTAATAGTTTTTCTGTGTTTACCGGCACCTCTAAAGCGTCACAAAGAGTACTTATTTCAATAAATTTTTAATTTTTTTTAGTAATTTTCTGGCACCTATAAAGTGCCACAAATCACCTGAATTTAATAAAATTTTAAATTATAACTATTTTTTTTGCCTGAATCATTTACTTACATTTATAAACTGCCAAAAGAAGTCTTAATTTTATAAATTTATAATTTATATTTTTTTTCACTTACAGGCACTTTCAAAGTGTCACAAAGCATTCTTAATTTTTTTAAAAAAAGTAATTATAATATTCGGTCATTTACAAGCACTTCTTAAGTGCCAGAAAATTTTCTTAATTTAATAAATTATTAATTTATATTTTTTGGGTCAGTTTTCAACGCCTAAAAGTGTCACAGATTGGCACTAAAATTCTAAAGTTTTCAATCAACCCTTGGTGCGCCAAAACACTACTCATTTTTTTCATTGGAGCGCCAAAACAGAGCGCCAAAACCCATCCGTCTTCCCCATCCGCCAAAACCCATCCGTCTTCCCCATCCGCTGCCGTGAGGAAACGCTAGGGAGGAAGACACGTCGTCGACTGAGAAAACACTGTGTTCCGTCTTCCCTCTCTTACAAACCTCTGATTCTCACCTTCTCCTCATATCTTACTTCGGCTTTTAGGGCTTTGCTCGTATGCTTCACTTTCTCTACAATTATTAACTCACTCTTACTTAATATCCTTATGGTTATGGAGTAGCTAGCTTCGGTTATATATATATGATACGAATCTGACCATTATTTGGGAAGGCTGCGGACAACATTGGTTTTAGTTATTTAAAATGAATGGAACTACTCAACTATTTTACAAGCCCTAGATCATCATCTTTGACGATTAAATATCATTTGGGTACTTGGGTCGTCATCATTCAACAACACAATTTCATTTGGGGAATTTTCCACATTCTGTGTGCTGCTAGATGGCTTCAGTCGCTTTGGTTTTCTCTTGTCTAAGAATAATTTTGAAAAGGAACAATAGATGGAACAACAGAGAAAGAAATGCATTAAGATACTATGCAATGTCAACTCCCTTCTCCTAAATCCAAAGCTACTGAAGCAGGGGTTCACACAAAAACCCAATATAACATAAACAAGAGAAAATGAGAGGATTTAAAAGAGTGGATGAACAATGTGTGTGGTTATTTGAAAAGAAATATTAAGGATAACATAGAAGTTAACACTAAACAATGATACATCCCAAGTGTTCTAACAACATGCCTTCAACCATTTTGAGTAGTAAACCAATAGTTCTAGAATTAGAATCCCTCTTTTTTTTTCATTCATGCTGCTTAAATGATACTTAATCAAAATAATATCAGTTCAAATATTTGCGCATGAAAGTCCTATGTAGTTTCATTTTAAATTCAGAAATGATGGTCAATTCAATTGGGAATTGAAATTATTATGAAGTAGACAAAATTGTGAAAATGTGCCCTACATATCTGGGAATTGATTTTTTGAAGTTTGAAGGAATCTTGGAGATGGGACAGTGACGATTGGTCCCTCAATCTTGCTTTTGCTTCTTGTTTGCAATGCCATTTGCCATTGCGTATTTAAATATCCAAAGGCCAGAGAAGAGGGGTTTGGGCTTTTCCTGCAATTTCAGGAGCTGGGAGAGAGAATAATGAATTGAATGGTGTGAATTGTGAAACGTGGGTGGCCAATATTATATTGAACCATTAGTTACCACTCAACTAATGGTAATGGACACACCATCGCCTTAGTCACTGACTTCCGTGGTTACCTTTAAATTATCTTATTTTCCTCCTTGATTGATATGAAAATCCATAAGTTGTTCCCTGTTTTATTTATTGCTCTTCCCTCCGGAATAAAAAATTCAGGCGAATTAGTTGATTGTGCAAAAACCTGAGACACTGTTCAAATTTTTATGTAATGGAACCACTAGAGGTTAAAAACTTTATTAACCTTGTTGGATTAAACATCGATACTTGTATGTCAACATAAGTGCCAATTTGTTGCAGGGTTTTCTTGCTGAAGGGTTACAAAGGACATCAGTTGGTTTGGGCAGCGTAGGTTTAGTTTAGAATTTTTGATTTCATAGTCCAATTTTGACAATAAATCTCTGGCAGTCTTGCTTATGATAACTTTTGGTCTCTTCAACTCATTACATTTATTGCAGGTCATAATTGATTCACAACCTTTGACTGTGGCTGTTCTTGCAAGCTTGTTATTTGGTGAGTCCATTGGAATCATTGGAGCTGCAGGACTTGTTTTTGGTGTCATAGGACTTGTACTTCTTGAGGTAAACTTTTTTATCTATAGATGGCCATTTAAATTGTGTCAAGTCCGATCATACTAAGGCTCACAATGTAGAGGTTTCTCTCAAAATTGTAATGGATAATCACCATAGTTGAGTTGTTGACCAATATATGTCACAGAACAATTGACGACTTAAAAATCTATGTGAACAAGAAGGACAAGCTTAAGTCTATATATGACTATCCTTATCAAAATATATTAGTGAATACTAGTGTTAACTCTCTCTCCACTTTCACAGGGTCATGAACAAGCCTTTTCTTGTATGTGTTTTGTAGGGTTTTTGAATATTAAAAAATTACTATTTTTATTAAATTTTTATCTTTTAAATTGTTGAGTTCTCTATTAATTAATTAATAAAAGAATATTAATTGATGTTCTAAAAGTAGTGATTAGCAAGCCGCACAATATAGAAATTAGAGATGGAAAGCTCTTTTAATGCTCTTTTGTGGCGTGGTGAGTTGGCAAGTGTATATATGTAATGCTAGTATATATGTTAAGTGTGGTTTGGTTTGGTGCTGAGCAGTGCATTAATCTAATCATTTATGTGTGTTTCAGATGGTGGCTTAGCTTTATCACATGCGTTTTAATGAATTATGTATGACGTCTGGTTTTCTCATTAACAATATATAATTAGTAATACCTTTATACTATCTTAACTTATAAGGTGAATCTAAACTGCTTCAATTTCAGCAACAATATAATAACTATGTGGCTAATATCATTCCAAAATATTATATATATACACACCCATATAATTACCGGAAGGAGCAACAAGCTTATTAATATAGATAAAATTATCTAAACTTTTTTTTGGTAGGAAAATTATCTAAACTTTTATTACTGTTTTACTTCTAGTGACTTACAAGATATATTGTAATAATTTATTAAAAAAGAATTATATGACAAAATTTACGTGCAAATTCTTAACTGTTTTGTTTTTTTTTTCAAAAATGAAATTTAGATTATAAAGATAGTAATATAATACTTAGTTAGAAAAAAAATATATTACATTTAAAATTTTATTAAAAAGTTCAATCAGTTTTAAATTTTGTTTTATTGAAACAAAATTGGCTTCATTTAAAGGCTGTAGTTAAAATATTGAGTTGTAGACTTGCAGTAGGTGGATCAAGATGGTCATGACTCTTGATTTATATAGTTATTAATTTTTAATAGAAACATAGGCTTGCTATTAAATGATCCATACACTATAATGGTTGCATAAAAATTTTTTTCGGTCACATATATTACTTAATTTAAAACAACTTTCGAACAAATTTTGGCATGCATCTGGTGTCTTAAGGAAAAAGGACCATGGTAACAGCAACCAATCTAGTTGTTATTTTAGATCCTTCTTTTAGAACAAGGATAGTACTAGTAGTGGAAGAGAGTCAATCCATACAAAATTTTCTAAAAGGGAGTCAATTAAATGACACAAAATTATATAAATGTCTTGAGGGAAAGATATATATTTTTTAGTTCTGTTAAATTAGTGATGAAGAAATACACAAATATGTTAGAACGTAGAGGTACATTTCATGAAATTGGCTTGGCCTTTTTTTTGAAAAAAAAAATCCCAATTATAGTCAATATTGGAGCTCATTTTCAATCCTGCTATATTTTTACTTTTCATTGTGTCAATTCCTATTGATTGAACTTGGTATTGTATTTCTATCCACAATGATTGACGCATGATGATATTCAGATTTGTATTTGTCTATAGGTCAATTGTATTGTACAAAGTGTTTGGTGGTGTGAACCTATTATTCTAAAATAATTGTACCTCTATCTACCCTTCATATATTTACTTTACTCATTATTCTAAAATTGATTATGGTGTCATTAATTATTTCATTATTCTAAAATATGTTTTGTTAGATATAGGTTTTAGCTATGGATAAATCTTGGATTACAATGTCACGGATTAGCCCTGAATATGATAAGGGCATAAATGCCTTTTTAGATTTTGCATTTTCACACACGATTGCTGAGGGCATGATAAGATGTCCTTGTAGCCGTTGTGGATTTAAAAGGTGGCATAATAGAGAAGTGGTATATGATCACTTAATTTGTACCCAATTCCCTCAAGGGTACACAATATGGACTTGGCATGGAGAGTCAGCCATAGGAGATGCAAGTAACACTTCAAACGTAGCACAAGATAACCTTGGGGGTGTACGTGGTTCGACCGATGAAGACCTAATGCAAGATATGGTTCGTGAAGCATTTGGAATTAATAGGGATGTTGGGATAGAAGCAAATGAATCTATAGATGAAGTTGAGAGTAGGGAGCATGGGTTACATGAATAGTACATCGGAGCTAATGCAAACTTCAATGATTTAATTAGAGAATGTAATGAGGAACCCTATGCAGGTTTCACAAAGTATTCTCGACTGTCATTTTTTATTAAACTGTATCATATTAAATGTTATTGTCGGATGACTAATAAAGCCATGTCCATGATACTTGAGTTATTGCGTGATGCTTTTGAGTGTGCACAATATAGAGATAAGATTCAACCGCCCTGCACGTGTGAATGATGAAGTTGATGAAATTGAATCATCCAATGTGACAACTTTGTTCCCTCGAATAGGCAAGCCAATCGGTAGTCCTTCACATTTTTTACTTACAGACATGGAGAAACATCAAGCACATCGGCATGTGTTGATGAATTGTACACAAGTGGATCGATTTCTTCAGTAAGTTATTTATTCATGTTTAGTACGCTCCTTTATTTCACAACGTGTTAATTTGATTTTCTTATAGGGAATTTAAAGAGATAACACGGAGAAGGTTAAGGAATCGCAGACGTTCAGTTGCAACAATACAAAGGACAATTCATCGGGAGTTTGCTTCATGGATTTATAATAGAGTGAGAAAAAATTTAAACTTGCTTAAGGTCTTTATATAACTAGCCAACATGATTAATAAAATTAATCTTTAAATATTGTAGATTATGAATGATGAGAATGAAGCTCACTCGGATGATATTGTATGTCTTGCTAAACGTCCACTTTCATGAACTAGACGGTTTAGTGCATATAACATCAATGGTTTAAAATTTCGTACAGTGGAGCGAGAACAAGGACTAAGAACTCAAAATAGTGGAGTTTATGGTTCATTTGGCACAAATAGTTATGCAAGCAGCAGTGATAACCGTCCTCGATTGGGGGTGTTCCTTATTATGGAAAATTAATAGACATTGTTGAATTAAATTATCATGGTCAATTCATGGTAACCATGTTCAAATGCAAATGGGCCAATACAACAACACCTGCTGGAATGAAGAAAGACGCCCTTGGATTTGACTTAATCAACTTTTCTAGATTGATTCACACCGGTGAACATGAAGATGATGAACCATATATTCAAGCGACACAAGCTTAAATGGTGTATTATGTAGAGGATGGAGAAGATAAAGAGTGGTGCATTCCTATTCATATAAAGCCTCGAGACTTCTATGATATGGGAGAAGATGAAGAGATTGTCCATGAGAACGAGGCGTACCCACAACAACAATTAGATATGTTTTATTCAGATGATGTTGCGACTATTCCATTGGCTAGAGAAGTTGATAGAGATGAAACTCTTATTATAGATGCTAATGTTAGTGATGATGATGATGTGTAGCTACTAATTGATTTTGTTTCCTTTTTTACATATATATTAGATGTACAACGATAAGCAATATTTGAACATTTTGGTTGATGTAGCTTGCCAGAAATTTACTCTTGCCTCTTGTTCATTAATGCATCATACATAAAATTTCAATGATATTAGAATTTATTGTCTAATTTTCTATATTGGTTCATGAATCTATATTAAATGTCAATAATTTGAACTTGTGTTATGTTTAAGAACTAATGTTATGCATTTTAAAAGGTTCATTTGCAGAGATATGGGATGATCAAAGAGATTAAGAATATCCCAGAGTGAATCAGAGGCTGCAGCCCCGGCCCCAGCCCGAACCCCGAGCTCATTTTCAGGCCCAACCGTAACCCCAACCCCTTCTCCAGTTCCTGGCCCAACCCCATCACAGTCCACAGAGCCACCACCAGAAACAACCCAACATTTCACTTCGAGCCAAACTTCAACTCCAACTTCAGCTCCAATCCCATATGAAGTTAGTAAACAATGCAATAGATATTGGACAATTGACATCATAGGTATGTAAACTTAATTTATATATTCTTCATCCTTTTGGAACATTCATAATATAATTTCATTGACAGATGAACAAGGGATTGTTAGGCAAGGACGTTTAAAGGTACTTGAAGTATGATCTCTTCCATTAGGACAACGAGTAGTAGTACCTTTTAATGCTCAAGCACAACCAGTTGGGGAGGTTACTGGCCTTCTTAGTGGATTTCTTGGACTTGTTGTGACAGATGTTGCTACTTTTCCAATAAGCTACCATTCATGGGATAATGTTCCTAATAGTTACAAGGAATCTTGCTTCAATAGTATAAAGGTAATAAGGTTTTATTTACTTTGAAAGTAAATACTATTCAATTGCCATATAATTCAATTGAACTAATGTGTGTTATTGCGCTTTGAAGGGTAAACTTTGCTTGGACCTTGTGCTGGAGAAACACTTTATAATCAGGAAGCTTGGAAAAAATTGGAGGAATTATCGTTGTTTCTTATTCGGCCAGTTTTATAAAGTTGAAAAAACAAGAGAACAAAACACTACAAAAAATGGGGTTTTTAAGGGCGGTTAACTGCCCACGGTTAATGACAACTGTGGTTAGATGTAACATTGTTATTTATCTAACCACGGTTATTTACCTACGGTCACAACCGTGGTTAAAAATTAAAAAAATTAAAAAAATTAAAAAAAAATTACCGCTTCTTTTTTCAATCCCGCCACACTTTAGTCTGGACGCAAGTTTTTCTTTTTGTTGATACAAAACTACACACTCATTCTCTCAACAAAAATTTGTTCTGACCTAAACCCACAAACCCACTTTGCTTGTTCAATGAGCGAGCGGCACGACGGTGAGCGGCACAATGATGGACGGTAACGGTGAGCGTCGTTTGGACCCACCAATCCATTCTCTCTGAACGGCACAACGGTGAACGGAGTCAGCCATAGAACTCCACGCTTCTTCTCAGCATCGTGCCCTACTCTTTTTCTTCGGTTTGGGTTCTCTGTTTTTGTTCTCCATTTAATTCCTCTTCTTCATTAGGTTTAGACTTTTCCTTCTCTTGTTCAATTTGATTTGTAAAATTTTTTGCTTTATTTTATACTCTGGATTAGAATCCATGAATAAGAGGTTGCTCTTATAAAATTGTGAGTAGGAAATATGATTCTTCCCAAATTCAGGATGTTGAAGGTGAATTTTCTTACTTAGTCGTTGATTGCCCCTTTTCTTTAACTTTTAGGAAATGGATTAGTTTTTTGTATTTTATTTAATCTTCTTTGTTTCTTTAATTTCTCTCACTCAAAATTTGTCTTTTCTTATTTGTGCTAAATGTCCTTGGTGCTATAAAGTGATTGGTACTTTTTAAATACAGGGATTACTGGGATACTTTGTGGTAGATTCTATCAGAAAGTGGTGTTAACAGATCATAATGATGAAGTGCTCAAGGCAAGTGAAATTATGTTTCTAGGGCATATAGTAGGATATTCTTAAATTTCTTTCATGTAGACTAATCTAGTATCTACCCTCAGATCCTGAAGAAAAATATAGAGCTGCATTCACTTCCTGAAAATAGTAGTCCTACTCCTAATGGTTAGAACAAAAACTTCTAAAAAAAATAGTTGCTGGAATGTACATAATTTTACATTTCTTTGTATATATGTGTAGGATTAAAAGCTGAGAAACTAGAATGGGGGAACTCTGATCAGATCAATCAGATTTTACAAAAGCATCCAAGAGGATTTGACTTGATTCTTGGAGCTGACATATATATCCATAATGCTTTTATATCACTTTCATTTTAAATACATAAATGCAAGATTAGATTTTCCAGCAATGGGTAAAGGTATATGAATAAATGTTGATTAAAACAATTATTCATATTATCTGCCCTAGCCAGTGACTCAATTTTCTATGAGTTGCTTTTTACAGATCAGAAAAATTATTGTTTCATTTGCTCCTTATGGGATATAAGTATTAATAAAACTATTTTCTCTCTAAATCTGGCATCCCATTGAGCTAATATTCTTGTTAGGACTCAGATCATTGGGTATTCAGCAAGATAGAATTTTATTATCTTGACTTGTAATAACACAAATTTGAGGACATCATCTTCCTTATATACCTGCTGTTTTTCTTGCCAGTAGCTCAGTACCATTGGTTTCAAGCTATTTCATAGTATTATCACTCATATGAACTATTAATCTCAAAGGGAAATAGCTTAGTACTTTAAAAAATGAAATACTTGACCTACCATTATTCTTGCAACTACCGTTGGTTTCAAACTACTTTATGGTGGTCTGACTTATCTGAATGAAATACTTGAGGAACCTTGACAATGCATAAGCTTTCAGCAGTTAAGCATTCCTATGCTATTTGATACTGTAAAGCTGCTTATGCTGGTAAGAGAGGACAGAAAATGCAAATTCATTCTAGCCTATGTATCACGAGCTAAGACGGAAGTAACCTAGCATCTTTTTATATCTTCAGAATTCATGTTTCATTGCTTGCTTAGTTGCTTTGATAAATGTTGCTCTTGTGCTTGTCTGTTTTATCAACAACATGCTAGTATGATATCTTTTCAAGAGGTTAGTTGTATGCAAGACCCCTTCTTTAAAAAAGTTTGTTATTAGTTTTGTAGGTACAAAGAGATTAGTCATTTACTAACAATCTGATTATTATCATTATTATTCTTCTCTGTTTTCAGACCAAAAGGGAAGCCAATGTCATTTCCACCACATGACGTCGTCTCGCTAGCCAATGTCATTTCCACCACATGATGTCATTTCCACCACATCTGATTTATCAATTTATATATTTTCCTGGATTTCTTGTCATGAAGTACTACATTTAATAATTTGTTGTGGTGCAGTTTGCTTGAGAGGTGGTTAAATAATGGAAGAACATAAGGGTTGACTTTGTGATTTTATTTGGTGATTTTGCACACACACACTATTCTTTTAAGACGATTATTAGTTTTTGTCTGGGTTGCAATTGGTGTTTTCAGGTTGCCTCCAAATTCATGGGACTCTGGTTTTTGTGGTGTTTGCTGCTTTTTTAGTTATGGTAGATAGTCAAACTTTGGTTTATTTGTTTTTTTTGTGGTTATTAGCCAATCGTCATGTTTTATGTAATGTTTAAAGTGTTGTGGTGCATAAGACCTCTTTTGTAATGTTTAAAGTGTTGTTATGTTGTTTATGTACTAAATTTAATTTTATTATGATCCTAGTTGTTTTATTAGTTGTTTTCCTTTTCTTTCACTATTTTTTGGCTGCCATACATACATACATGTTTTATTTACCTTGGATGTTTTTGCATCATTTGGCAATAGACTTATTTTAAGCATTTTACTGTTTTCCTTTTCTTTCATTTTTTTTAGCTTATTCTTTTCTTGATACTTTTTTAATTTGGACAGACTCTTTGGTGAATCAAGAACCAGTTCATTGGCTCCAACTTGGAGATTGAGGGTGAAGAATTGCTACTCTAGCTTTGGATCAATCTTAGGCAAATGAAGTAGAAAACAAGTGTATTTTATTAGGCTTTTTTTTTTTTGATGTATTGAGTTGGCTTGCAATGTTCTATTGACCATGAATTTGAGTATCCTTAAAATGTTCATGTATCATACTTCCACAATAATATAAGTTATATGTTGATATTATGGTTGTTAAATTTATAGAAGTCCATGATGATTTCATATGAATTATTGGTTTCATTCGAGTTAAAAACTAAAAAAAGGAACTAGCTAGACAAGAAATAAAAATCTATATATAAAAAAAGGAATTAGTTAGACAAAAATAGAAATTAAAAAAAAAGGAACTAGCGACGGTTTTGACTGCCGCCAAAAGAGTTGAAAAATATTAACACATGGCGACGGTCAAAACCGCCGTTAGAGTTAGCACTCTAACGACGGTTACAACCGTGGTTAGATGCATCTCACCTAGCGACGGTTCTAACCGTCGCCGGTAATGCATAAGTTAGGAGTTGTGGATGGTCAAAATTGCTCCTCACGACGGTTATTCCAACGGTTGCGCTAACCGTCGCTAGAGTTGGTCCCGACGCATCCTTCGGCGACGGTTACGCAACCGCCGTTAAATTTTTAGCCACGGCCAGAACCGCCGTTAGATACCTGTTTTGACTGTGGCTAGATGCCTGTTTTGTTGTAGTGAAACATAGAAGAACATTCTCCAAAATTCATAACTTTGGATATGTAGGCAGCATTCGTTGATTACAGATTGGATCCAAAGACCAAGATACACTATCATTTTAGTTTTTGGATGAACAACAAACTTTTAACAACAAATATTTATTTTCTATTTTCTTCTTTGTAGGCAATGAGTGAAAAGAACCGCGAAAATCGATCAAAGCTTAAGATGCCACATACGTGTGGATCTAAAAGCATGGCCAGAAAGAAACATGAAATGGTAATAACCTTTACTAACTCTTATATATATGTTGTCTACTTGTTTTAAAAAATTCTAATAGCATGATCATGGTGTTATCTCATTAATGTATGCTAGGAATTGGCAAGTGGAAAGCATGTAAGTAGGGGAGCTGTCTTTGTAGCAACACACAAGAGGAAAGATGGTTCTTATGTGAATGGCAATGCTAAGATTGTTAGTGTAAGTAAATAAAATAATTATAATATGGATTGAATTGTGTTGGGTTGTGTTTAATGGTAAAAGTTCTCTGTTTATACTCAATACCTTTGAATGATGGAGGACTCGCTAAGAAACTATTAGTATGTTGTGCTTATTGTATTGCTGAAGAAGTTTATGACATTGAGTTATGTTATTAATGTTGGAGCAGAAAATATTTTTGTAGTTTAAGGAAGTAATCATTGAAAAGAATCAAATTATATGATTAATAGGTCTTTATTGCCTTCCCTACATGGCTAGTAAACTCATTTTTGCAGATGATTATATTGAAATCTTTCTTTGATGTGGTTTATTGATTTTCTTATGAGTGAATGTAACACGTTGGGGTTCATTTTTCTGCTTGTCTCACAGATATCTGTGTTTTCATAGCTAATTCATCATTATATAATATGTGGTTTATTGATTACTTTTTGCTTCCTATCTAATTATAAGGCAAATTGTAATTTGTAGGAAAAAATTTTAGAAATTGAGAGTCAAGAGACTTCATCCACACAACTGAGTGAGATGGATTCCCTTGGACAAGTTCTTGAAAAAGAAAATCTTGGAAGAGTTCGTGGTTTGGGATTTGGTCCTAGTCCATCCCAAGTATTTGGACATGCAACAACCCGACTTGGTAGGATTCCACTTAATAGTGGTAATGATCCTGCAGGAGATGTGGCGCTGCAAGAAATTGCTAGATTGAAATTATAGTTAGAGGCTAACAAAAGTCAGACGAAAAGTTTTATGACTTTTGTTCTTCGGAATCTTGGGCTGGAAAGTGTACCACCAGAATTTGCAGATTTGATAAATCCTCAAGTTAGTTAAATTCGTTTTTACTTAAAATTTTTTGGCTAATTCAATAATATATTTTCATTTACACATATAATTAAATTTGTTAATTTTCTTAGGAATCAGATGCAAATAGTGCAGAACCATCATCAACGGGACACTAATCCTCACAGGCCTGAGATAGTGTTTCATTCACGGGATTGGATTATTTTGATTTTGAATATTAGTAAGTTTACAAGATTCTTATTTATGTCAATCTTTTTCCGTTTATTATATATGGATTTTTTCTATGATATGATCATTTTCTTATAACTATCTATTCTGATCCATTTGTAGGTCCATAAACTTTTTGATGGTTTAGTATCAAGGACTCTTGGTTATTTAGTTTTTTGGTTATTCTTAATGCAGAACATATTATTTTGGGATAATACTTTAGATATTTGTACCTATTTTGGTTATGGTGGTGTTGTTAGGATGATTGAACTTATTTTGAGTATAATGATCTTATTAGGATGAGATTGTACTTATTTTGAGTATAATGATCTTATTATGATCATATATTGTATGAACTATGAAGTTTCTATAAAAAAAAATTGTATGAACTATGAAGTAAAATACATTATTTAAAAAAAAAAATTAACAATTCCTGGCGCTTATAAAGCGTCATAAATTGAAGAGAAAATTATATTATTAGTGTTAGTTATTGGCGCAATATAAGGCGCCACTACTTTCATTTTCTGGCGCTTTAAAACGCGTCACAATGCACCAATAATAATCTTACAAGTTGATAACGACGCTTCTAAAGCGCCGGTAACGTTCCACAGTGGCGCTTCTAAAGCGTAATAAACTGACGCCAGAAAGACAAAAAGAAACACATTTTTGGCGCCTTTTAAGCGTCACTAAAAATGTTTTGCGGCGCCTGTACCAGCGCTTGGTCAAAAGCGTCACGGATTGACTTCTCGACGCGTCAAGCCCCGGTGCCTTACAAAGCGTCACTAATTTTCAATACTGACGCATAAAGCGCCACAAATTGACGATTTTAAGCGTCACTAAATATAGAATTTTTTGTAGTCAACCTTAAATCAAAAACCCCAAACCTTAATCCCTAACCCCTAAACCCAAAATCCTAATCCCTAAATTTGAAACCCTAAACACTAAACCCGAAACCCTAAACCATAGACATTAAACCCGAAACCCTAAATCCCAAACCTTAAACACTAAACCCTAAATTATAAACTCGAAACTGTAAATTTTAAATCGTAAACCGCAAACCATAAACACTAAACCCCAAATCTTAAACCCTAAAGCCAAAACTCGAAACACCAATTGCTAAACTCTAAACCCTAAACCGTAAATCCCAAACCCTAAATCGTAAATCCCAAACCCTAAATGTAAACCCTAAACTATATACTCTAAACCCTAATCGCTCAACCCAAAACCCTAAATTCTAACACTTAAACCCTAAATCTGAAACCCCAAACACTAAACCCTAAAGCCTGAATTCTAAACCATAAAGCCAAAATCCAAAGCCCTAAACCCTAAACTCTAAATCCTAAACACTAAACACTAATCGCTAAATCCTAGATCAAAAACCCCAAAAAGTAAATCGTAAAACGTAAACCCTGAACCCTAAACCCAAAACCCTAAACCCAAAACCCTAAACCCTAAATCCCAAACCCTAAACCCTAAATCCTAAACACAAAACCCTAAGCCCTAAACCCTAAATCCTTAATCTTAAACCGTAAACCCAAAACCCTAAATCTTAAATCACAAACCCTAAACACTAAACCCAAAAGCCTAAACCTTAAACCATAAACTCAAAACCCCAAACCCCATACCCTAGACCCCAAACTCTAAATCACAAAACCTACCCTATACCACAAACCCTAAACCTTAAATCCAAAACCGCAAACCTTAATCGCTAACCGCTAAACCCAAAACCCTAATACGTAAATTTGAAACCCTATACAGTAAACCATAAACCCTAAACCTTAAACCCTAAACCATACACATTAAATCCGAAACCCTAAATCCGAAACCCTAAACACTAAACGCTAAACCATAAACTCGAAATTGTAAATTTTAAATCGTAAACCCCAAACCATAAACACTAAACCCAAAACCTTAAACCCTAAGGACCAAACCCGAAACACCAATTGATAAACCCTAAAGCCTCAACTGTAAATCCCAAACCCTAAACAGTAAACCCCAAACCCAAAATGTAAACCCTAAACCATATACTCTAAACCCTAATCGCTCAACCCAAAATCCCAAATTCTAAAACAAAAACCCCAAACCCTAAATCCTAAATCTAAAACCCTAAATACTAAACCCTAAAGCTTAAACTCTAAACCATAAAGCCAAAATCAAAAACCCTAAACCCTAAACTCTAAATCCTAAACCCTAAACACTAATCGTTCAACCCTAAACCCTAAACCCTAAATTAAAAACCCCAAAAATTAAATCGTAAAACGTAAACCCCGAACCCTAAACCATAAACCCTAAAATGTAAACCCAAAACCCATAACCCTAAACCCTAAATTCTAAACCGTAAACCCTAAATCCTAAACCTGAAACCCTAAGTCCTAAATCATAAATCCTTAAGCCTAAACCGTAAACCCAAAACCCTAAATCTTAAATCCCAAACCCTAAACACTAAACCCAAAAGCCTAAACCTTAAACCATAAACTCAAAACCCCAAACCCTAAACACTAGATCCCGAACTCTAAATCACAAAACCTAAACCTTATACCACAAACCCTAAACCTTAAATCCAAAATCCCAAACCTTAATCCCTAACCCCTAAACCCAAAACCGTAATCCCTAAATTTGAAACCTTACACACTAAACCCTAAACCCTAAACCTTAAACCCTAAACCATAAACATTAAATCCCAAACCCTAAACACTAAACGCTAAACCATAAACTCGAAACCCTAAACCCAGAACCCTAAATTCGAAACCCAAACCCTAAACCCTAAACCTCGAACCATAACCCAAACACAAAACTGCAAACCCTAAATCTCAAACCCTGAATCCTTAACCTTAAATGTTAAACACTAAACCCTAAACCCAGGACCCTTAAACCATAAACTCGAAACTGTAAATCCTACATCATAAACCCCAAATCCAAAACCCTAAACTGTAAACCAAAACCCCAAACCCTTAACTATTAAGTCCAAAACCCTAAATCCCAAACACCAAAAGCTAGGCCCTAAACCCTAAACCCTAAAATCTATATCCTAAACCCTAAACCGTGAACTCGAATCCCCAAACCCTAATCCTTAAACCCTAAACCCTAAACCCAAAACCCGAAACCCAAAATCCTAAACCCTACACCCTAAACCTTAAATCCTAAACCCCAAACACTAGACCATAAAGACAAAATCCTTATCCCAAAATCCTGAACCCTAAACACTAAACCCTAAACCCAAAACCTATAGCATAATCCTTAAACCCTAAACCCTAAATCTTAAACCTTAAACCACAAACCCTATACCCTATATCTGAAACCCTAAACACTAAATCTTAAACCTTAAACTTCAAACTGTAAACTATAGACCCTAAACCCTAAACATGAATTTGAAAACTGTATACCACAAACCTTAAACCTTAAACTGTAAACCCTAAACCCAAAACCCAAAACCCTAACCCCATAAACCATCCTAAACCCTACATCCTAAACCCCAACCTTAAACCATCCACCAGAAATCGTAACCACTAAACTCTAAACCATAAACCTTAAACCCTAAACCCTGAATCCTAAACCCTAAACCCTAAACACAAAACCCAAAAACTCTAAATCCCAAACGCTAAACCATAAACCTGAAACTGTAAACGGTAAACCCTATATCGTAAACCCTAAACTGTAAACCACAAACGCTAAACACTAAACCTTAAACCACAAACCCTAAACCCAAACCCTTTAACCCAAATCCCTAACCTGTAACCCCTAAACCTTAAACACTAAACCCTAAACCCTGAATCAAAAATCGTAAACCCTAAACCATAACCATAAACCTTAAACCTTAAACCCTAAATCCTAAACGGTAAACACTAAATCCTAAACCCTCAATCAAAAATCGTAAACCCTATATCCCAAACCCTAAATACTAAACCCTGTACAATAAACTCGAAACTTTAAACTATAAACCCTAAACCCCAAACCTTAAACCCTAAACCCCACACACTAAACACTAAACTGTAAATCCCAAACCTTAAACCCTTTACACTAAACCCTAATCCCTTTACCACAAACCCTATACGCCAAACCCGACACCCTAAATCATAAGCCTTAAACCTAAAACTCGAAACACTAAACCCTAAATCCCAAATTCCAAACTCTAACCGTAAACAATAACTCCCGAAAAATAATTAAAACCCAAAACGACAAACCCAAAACCCTTACCCCAATTACAAAACGCTAAAGCAAAACCCTAAACACGAAACTCTAAACCCCAACCCTAAACCCTAATCTCGAAACTACAAACTATAAATCCAAAACCCTAAACCCCAAACCCTAAACCCTAATTTCCTAACTCTAAACCATAAACCTTAAACCCTAAACACTAATCCCTAAACCCAAAATACTAAACTCTAAATCCTAAACCCTAAACCCTAAACTCTAAAAACTAAATATCACACCCTAAACACCAAAGCCTAAACCCTAAATCCTAAATCCTAAACTGTAAACCCTAAACCCTAAACCTTAAACCCTAAACCCTAAACCCCAAACCCTAAACCCTAAACGCAAAACCCTAAACCCTAAATCCCAAACCCCAAACCCTAAACCCTAAAACCTAAACCATAAACCCTAAACCCCAAACACTAAATCCTAAATTTTGAACCCTAAATACTAAACCCTAAATACTAAACCCTAAACCCTAAATACTAAACCGTAAACCATATACATAAAACCCTAAATCATAAATCCCAAACCCTAACCCCTAAACCCCAAACCCTAAACCCTGAACAGCAAATCCTTAGCCCTTACACCAATCCCAAACCCTAACCCTACACCCTAAACCATAAACCCTAAATTCAAAATCCTAAACAATAAACCTTAAACCCCAAACCCCAAATGCTAAATCCTAAACCCTAAACGCCAAACCCTCAACCCAAAACATGAAACCCTTAACCCTAAACCCTAAATCATAAACGCTAAACCCTAAACAAAAAACACTAAACCCTAAATCCTAAACTTCAAGCCAGAAACCTTAAACACTAAATTTCAAACCCTAAACACTAAACCCAAAACCCTAAACCCTAAACCGCAAACCCTCAAGCCCAAACCCTAAACCTTAATTCGCAAACCTTAAACCCTAAACCCAAAACCCTGAATCCTTTTCCAAAATCCTAAATCTTAAATCCCAAACCCTAAACACTAAACCCTAAACCCTAAACCTTAAATCATAAACTCAAAACCCTAAACCAAAAATCCCAAAACCTGAACCTTAAAGCCTAAATCCAAAACCCAAAACCCTAAAGCCTTAACACTAATCCATAAACCCAAAACCCTAAACCCTAAATCCCAAACCCTGAACAATAAGCCTTCAACCCTAAACCTTAAACAATAAACCCAAAACCTAAAACACTCAAACCCAAAAGCTAAACCCTAAACCCCATACCCAAAGCCCTAAACCTGAAATTGAAATTGTAAACCGTAAACCCCAAATCCCAAACCCCCAAACATTAAACCCTAAACCCTAAACCCTAAACACTAAACCTTAAACCCTGTACACTAAACCCTATACCTAAAACACTAAACACTAAATCCTAAACCCTAACCACTAAACCCAAAACCCAAAAGGCTAATTCCTAGACCCTAAACACTAAACCATAAACCGTAAACCCTAAATCCTAAACCCAAAACCCAAATCCCTAAATCCCAAAAAATAACACTACACCCTAAATCATAAACTCGATACTGTAAATTGTAAACCTAAACCCCAAACCTTAAACCTAAAATCACAATCGATAAACCCTAAACCGTAAACCGTAAACCCTAAACTGTAAACCATTAACCCTAAACCCTAAACCCTAATCCCTAAACGACAAACCCTAAACCCTAAGCAGTAAATGTCAAACACGAAACACTAAACCCTAAAGCCCAAAGCCTAACACTAAATCCCAAACACTAAACAATAAACCCTAAACCCTAAACTCTAAATTAAAAACCCGAAATTGAAAATCGTAAACCCCAAACCATACACCTTAAACCTGAAACCCAATACCCCAAACCCTAAATGAAAAACCCTAAACCCTAATTCCAAAACCTCAAACCCTAAACCCTAAACAATAAACCCTAAAACCATAAAGCCCAAACCCTAAACTCTAAATCCGAAACCCTGAACACAAAACCAAAACCATAGACCATCAACACAAAATCATAAATCATAAATCCCAAATGCCAAACCCCATAACGTAAACCATAAACCATAAACTATAAACCGTCAACCCTAAATTCCTAACCCAAAACATTAAACCTTAAACCCCAAACCGTACATCCAATACCCCAAACCCCAAACCCTCAACCCTAAACCTTAAACAAGAAACCCTTAACCCTAAACCCTAATCCTAAACCCTAAAGCCTAAAGACTAAACCTTCAACCCTAAAACTTAAACCCTAAACCCTAAATCCTAAACCCTAAATCTGAAATCTTAAACCCTAAATCCCAAACCCTAAACACTAAACCTAAACCAAAAACCTTAAACAATAAACTCAAAACCCTAAAACCTAAACCCCAACCTTAAAGCTTAAACCCCAAACTCGAAACCCTAAACCCTAAATCACAAACTCTAAACCTTAACCACTAAACCATGAACCCAAAACCCAAAACCCTAAACCCTAAACTTTAAACCCTAACCCCTAAATCCTAAACCCTAAACTATATACCCTTAACCATAAACACTACACCCTAAACCGTAAACCCAATACCTTAAACCCCAAAACCCAAATCATAAACTGTAAACCCAAAACCCTAAAACCCAAACCCCAATCTCGAAACCCTAAACCATAAATCCTAAATCCTAAACCCTAAACCCTAAATCACAAACCAGGAACACTAAACCCTAACCCCTAAACCTTAAACCAAAAACTCTACACCCTAAATCCTAATCGCCCAAACCGTAAACCATAAACCTTAACCCACAAACCCAAAACAAAAAAACCCAAAACCCAAAACCCTAAATCGCAAACCCAAAACCCTAAGCCCTAAACCCAAAACTGTAAACTGTAAACCCTAAACCACACACCCAAATCCCAAAACCCTATACACTAAACCCTAAACCCCGAACCGTAAACGGTAAACTCTAACTCCTAAACTCTAAACCCTAATTCCTAAACCCTAAAGTCTAAACCCTAAACCCAAATCCCTAAACACTAAACCCTAGACCTTAAACCATAAACACTAAACACTAAACCTTAAACAATAAACCCTAAACCTAAAACACTAAATGCTAAATCCAAATCCCCCAACCGTAAACCCTAAGCGCTAAATCCCAAACCCTAAACACTAAGCCCTAAACCCTATACACTAATTCCTAAACCCAAAACTGTAATCCCTAATTTCCAAACCTTAAACCCTAAACCCCAATCAGTAAACCCTAAACCGTAAGCCCTAAACCATATACCTTAAACCATAATTCCTAAACCCAAAACACTAACCTATAAATCCTAAACCCCGAACCCTAAACCCTAAACACTAAACCCAAAAGCCTAAAGCCTAAAAACGGAATCCAAAACCCTAAACACTAAACCCTAATCCCTAAACCTTAAACCCTAAACTCTAAATTAAAAACATGAAATTGAAATCTATAAACCCCAAACCACAAACCATAAACCTTAAACCCTAAACCCTAATCCCCAAACCCTAAATGCAAAATCTTAAACCCTAAACCCAAACTGCAAACCCAAAATCCTAAACCTAGAACCCTAAACCATAAACCCTAAATGTTAAACCCAAAACCCTAAACCCTGAACACTAAACCTTAAACGTCAAACTTGAAACCCCAAACCCAAAATCCTAAACCCCACACCCCAAACCCTCAAACCTAAACCTTAAACCTAAAACCTTAAACCCTAAATCTGATATCCTAAACCCTAAATCCTAAACCTAAAATGCTATACCCTAAAGCCCAAATCTTAAACCCTAAGCTTAAAACCCTAAACCCTAAACATTAAACCCCAAACCCTAAACCCTAAACCCTAAACCTTAAAGATTAAACACTAAATCTTGAACACTATATTGTAAACCCTAAACCCTTGACCCTATGCTCCAAACCCTAAAACCTAAACCCTATACTCCAATCCCTAAACCCTAGACCCTAAAATCAAAAACTGAAAACCCATAACCCTAAACCCTAATTTGTAAACCCTAAACCCCAAACTTTAAACCCAACACCTAAATCCCTAAGACCCAAACTCCGAACCCTAAACCCTAAACCCTAAACCTTAAGCCCTAATCTTGAAACCCTAAACGTTAAAACCGAA
Organism: Senna tora; assembly: GCA_014851425.1. NCBI lineage: Eukaryota > Viridiplantae > Streptophyta > Magnoliopsida > Fabales > Fabaceae > Senna > Senna tora. The sequence continues at coordinate 13,689,769 of CM026263.1, read as the reverse complement.
ATCCTAAATCCTAAACCCTAAACCCTAAATACCAAATCCCAAACCCTAAACCCTAAACCTTTGACCATAAACTCAAAACCCTAAACCCTAAATCCGATACTGTAAACCCTAAACCATAAACCGAACACCTAATACCCTAAACTCTAAACCCTATGCTCAAAACCCTAAACCTTAAACCCTATACTCCAATCCCTAAACCCTAGACCCTAAACCCTAATTTGTAAACCCTAAACCCCAAACCTTAAACCAAAACCCAAAACCCTAAGCCCAAAACCGCAAACCCTAAATCCTAAAGCCTAAACCCTAAGCCTTAATTAGGAAACCCTAAACCCTAAACGTTAAAACCCAAATCTTAAACCCAAAACCCTAAATCCTAAATCCCAAACCCTAAACCTAAACCTTTAACCATAAACTCAAAACCCTAAACCCTAAATCCGATACTGTAAACCCTAAACCTTAAACCCAAAACTTAACACCCTAACACCATAACCCTAAACCCCCCAAACCCAAGCCTCTAAACCGTAAGCCCAGAACTCTAAACTGTAAACCCTAAACCAGACACCCTAATCAAAAAATCCTATACCAAAACCTAAATTTTGAACTGTAAATCGAAAATCCTAAAATCCAAACTGTAAACCCTAAACCCTAAACACTAAACACTAAACGCTAAACCCTAAGCCCTAAACCCTAAACCTAAAACCCTAAATCCTAAACCCTAGACCAAAAACCCTAAACCCTAAAACCCAAACCCTAAACCCTAAACCTAAAACTGTAACCTCTAAATGCTAAATCCCATATCCTATGCACTAAACCCTAAACCCTAAAACCTAAAACCTAAAACCTAAACCATAATCCCAAAACCCTAAACCCTAAATCCTAAACCCTAAACCCCAGACCTTAAACCCTAAACCCTAAATCGAAAACCCTAAACCCTAAACCTTAAACCATAAACTCTAAACCCTAAACCCTAAATCCCAAACCCTAAACCCTAAACACAAAACCCTAAACCCTAAATCCAAACCCTAAGCACTTACGCCAATCCCAAACCCTAAATCATAAACCCTGAAGCCTAAACCCTAAACCCTAAACTCGAAACTGTAAACTGTAAACCCTAAACCCCAAACCCTAAACCCAAAACCCTAAACCCGAAATCCCAAACCCTAAATCCTTAACTTTAAACGATAAACTCCAAACCTTAAACCCTAAATCCCAAACCCTAATCCTTAAACACAAAACACCAAAACCTAAACCCTAAATTCCAAACTGTAACCCCAAAACCCTAAACACTAATTCCCCAATCATAAATAGAAAAACCTAATCCCGAAATTTGAAACCCTAAACCATAAACCCTAAACATTAAACCCTAAACTTTAAGCACTAAACCCTAAACCCTAAATCGCACACCGTAAATTGTAAGCCCAAAACCCTAAACATCAAACCTTAAACACTAAACTCAAAACACCAAACCTTAAACCCTAAAGCATAAACTGTAAACCCTAAACCATAAACCCTAAACCCTAAACGCAAAACCTAAACCCTAAATCCTAAGCCCTAAACCCTAAAAACCAAACTCCAAACCCTAAATCCTAAACAATAAACCCTAAATCCTCAACACTAAACCCTAAAACCCAAACCTTAAACTGTGAGCTACAAACCTTAAGTCCTTACCCCAATCCCAAACCCTAAACCCTATACCCCAAACCCAAAACCCTAAACTCTAAATCTAAAACTCGATATCTTAAACCCTAAACACCAAACCCTAAGCCCTAAATCCTAAACTCTAAACCCTAAACCCAGAACTCCAATTCCCAAACCCTATACCCTAAACCCCAACCCCAGATCCCAAAATCCTAAACCTTAAACCACAAACCCAAAACCCCAAACACCAAACCCTAAACCCCAAACCCAAAACTGTAATCTCAAAACCCAAAACCCAAAATCCTAAATCCCAAATCCAAAACCCTAAACCCTAAATCTTAAAACCTAAACCCTAAATCCTAAACCCTAAACCCTAAACCGTAAATGCCAAACCTTGAACACTAAACCCTAAACACGAAACTTTTAACCATAAACCTAAATCCTTAAACCCTAAACCCTAAACCCCAAACTGTAAACTCTACACGCTAAATCCCAAACCTTAAACACTAAACCCTAAACCCTAAACCCAAAACCCTAAACCCAAAACCCTAAATCCCAAACCCTAAACCCCAAACCTTAACCCTAAACGCTAAATCAAAAACCCTAAATCTTAAATCCCAAACACTAAACACTAAACCCTAAACCCTAAACCTTAAACCAAAAACTCTAAATTCCAAACCCTAAACCTCAAACCCTAACCACTAAATCACAAACCCTAAACCCTAAACAGAAAACCCTAAACCCAAAATCCAAACCCTAAATCGTGAACTCCAAACCTTAAGCCCTTATACCAATCGCAAAACCTAAACCTTAAACCCTGAAGGCTAAACCCTGAACCCGAAACTATAAATTGTAAACCCTAAACCCCAAACCCTAAACCCAAAATCCTATACCCTAAACCCCAAACCCAAAATCCTTAACTTTAAACCATAAACTCCACACACTTAACCCTAAATGCCAAACCCTAATCCTTAAATTTGAAACCCAAAACCTAATTCCACACCCAAAACACTAATTTGCCAACCCTAAACCCCAAACCCTAAACCAAAAACCCTAAATCCAAAACTCGAAACCCTAAACTCTAAACCCTAAACCCTAACCAATAAACCCTAAACTGTAAACCGTAAACCCTAAATCTTACACCCGAAACTGTAAACTGTAAACTGTAAACCCTAAACATCCTAAACCCTAAATTCTAAACACCTAACCCTAAACGCTAAAGCATAAACCCAAAATCCGAAACGCTAAACCCGAGACTTTAAACCCTAAACCCAAAACCTAAACGCTAAAATATAAGCCCTAAACTCTAAAGCCAAAACCCTAAACCATAAACCATAAACCATAAACCCTAAACCCTAAACCCTAAACCCTAAACCCAAAACCCCTAAACCCAAAACCTAAACCCTAAATCCTTTGTCTCAAACTCTAAACCCTATACCCTAAACACCAAACATGAAACACCAAACCCTAAACCTTAAACAACAAACCCTAAATCCTAAACACTAAACCCTAAAACCGAAACCCTAAACTGTGAACTCTAAAACTTATGCCCTTACCCCAAACCCAAATCCTAAGCCCTAAACCCCAAACCCTAAACTATAAACGCTAAATCTAAAACCCTAAATCTTAAACCTTAAACACTAAACCATAAGCCCTAAATCCAAAACCCTAAACCCTGAACCCTGAACTCTAATTCCCAAACCCTAGACCCTAAACCCCAAACCTCAAAACCCAAAATCCTTAACCCTAAACTCGAAACTGTAAAACCTAAACCACAAATCGAAAACCAAAAACCCTAAACCCTAAACCCAAAATTCATAACCCCAAACCCTAAACCCAAAACCTAAAACACAAAACCCTAAATCCTGAACCCCAAACCCTAAACCCTAAATCATAAACCCTAAACAGTAAATCCTAAACCCTAAATCCCAAACTCCATACCCTAAACCCTAAACACTAAATCCTAAACCCGAAACTTTAAACCCTAAATAGTAATCTGTAAACCTTAAACCCTAAACTCTAAATGCTAAATTCCAAACCCTAAACACTAAACCCTAAACCCGAATCCCTAAACCGTAAACCCTAAACCACAAACCAAAAACCTTAAACCACAAACCTTCAACCCTAAACCCTAACAGTGATCCTTAAACCCTAAATCACAAACCCTAAACCCTAAATAGTAATCCCTAAACCGTAAACCCAAAACTCTAAATGCTAAATCCTAAACCCTAAGCACTAAACCCTAAACCCTAATCCCTAAACCCTAAACCATAAACCCTAAACCATAAACCCAAAACCCAAAACCCTAAATCCCGAACCTTAAACCCTAAACCCTAAACCTTGAATCCCAAACACTAAACACTAAAGCCAAAAACCTAAACCTTAAACCATAAACTCCAAATCCTAAACCCTAAATCCCAAACCCTAAACCTTACCCGAAACCCTAAACCCTAAAACCTAAAAACAAGAACCAAAACCCAAAACCCAAAACCCAAACCCTAAACCGTGAACTCCAAACTCTAAGCCTTTACCCCAATCCCAAACCCTATACCTTAAACCCTGAAGCCTAAATCCTAAACCCTAAACCCGAAACTAAAAACTGTAAACCTTAAACTGCAAACCCCAAATCCAAAACCCAAAACCTTAAAACCCAAACCGAAAACCCCAAACCCCAAACCCTAATACCAAAACCTAAAATATAAAACCCCAAATCCAAAACCCCAAACCCTAAACCCTAAACTCTAAACATAAAACACAAAACCATAAACCCTAAACTTTAAACCCTAAATCGAAAACCTAAACAATAAATCCTAAGCCCTAAACCCTAAACCCAAGACACTAAACCATAACCCATAAACCCTAAACCCTAAACTCTAAAGCATAAATCGAAATCCTTAAACCCAAACCCTAAACCCTAAATCTTAAGACCCAAACCCTAAACCCTATACCTTAAAAACCAAACCCCAAACCCTAAAACCTAAACAATAACCCTAAATCCTGAACACTTAACCCTAAAACCCAAACTCTAAATTGTGAACTCCAAACCTTATGCCCTTACCCTATTCCCAAACCCTAAGCCCTAAACCCCAAACCCTAAACCATAAATGCTAAATCTAAAACCCTAAACTATAAACCCTAGACCCTAAACCGCAAACCTTAAACTCTAAACGCTAAATCCCAAACGCTAAGCAATAAACCCTAATCCCTAAACCCTAAACCCTAAACCTAAAAGCCAAAACCCAAAACCTTAAATCCCAAAATCCAAACCCCAAACCCTAAACCGTAAATCCTAAACGCTAAACCCAAAACTCTAAACTCGAAACTGTAAACTATAAATACTAACCCCAAACCCCAATCCAAAATCCAAAAACTTAAAAGCCAAACTCCAAACCCTATACCCTAAACACTAAATCCTAAACCCGAAACTCTAAGCCCTAATAAGTAATCCCTAAACCCTAAACCCTAAACTCTAAACGTTAATTCCCAAACCCTAGACACTAAACCCTAAACCTTAAACCATAAACGCAAAACCCTAAACCCTAAATCCCAAACCATAAACCCCAAACTTAAACCCTTAACCGAAAACCCTAAACCTTAAGTCCCAAACACTAAACACTAAAGCCTAAACCCTTAAGTTCCAAACCCTAAACCATAAGTCCCAAACCCTAAACCTTAAACCCTAAATCACAAACCCTAAACCCTAAACACAAAACCCAAACCCCAAACCTTGAACTCTAAACCCTAAGCACTTACCCCTATCCTAAACCCTAAAACTTAAACCCTAAACCCTAAACTCAAAATTGTAAACCCTAAACAACAAACCCTAAAACCAAAACCCTAAACCCCAAACCCTAAACCCTAAACTCTAAACCCTAATTCAGAAACCCAAAACCCAAAACCATCAATCTTAAACCCAAAACCCTAAATCTTAAACCCTGAACCCTAAACCCTAAACCCTAAACCCTAAACCCTAAATCCCAAACCATGAACACTAAACCCTAAACTCGAAACCTTAAAACATAAACCTAAATCCTTAAACCCTAAAATCCAAACCCTAAACCCAACACCCAAAACAATAAACAATAAACACTAACCCAAAACCCTAATCCAAAATCCTATGCGTTAAATTCCAAAGTCCAAACCCTAAACCCTAAACCCTAAACTTTAAACCCTAAACTTTAAACCTTAAACCCTAAATCGTACACCACAAACCGTAAGTAAACCCTAAACATCAAACCCTAAAACCTTAAACACCAAACCCTAAACCCTAAAGCATAAACCCAAAACCTAAAACCCAAAACCCGAAACCCGAAACCCTAAACCATAAACCCTAAACATTAAGAAATAAATCCAATACCTAAACCCTAAATCCTAACCCCTAAATCCTAAACCCAAAAACCTAAACCCTAAACTCCAAAACCCTAAACCCTAAACTCCAAACCCAAAATCCTAAACCCAGAACCCTAAATCCTAAACACCAAACCCTAAGCCCAAAACCCCAAACCCTAAAGCATAAAGCCAAAACCCTAAACCACAAACCTAAACCCTAAATCCTAAATCCTAAGCCCTAAACCCTAAACCCTAAACCCTAAACACCAAACCCCAAACCATAAACCCTAAACATTAGACCCTAAATCCTGAACACTATACCCTAAAACCAAGGCCCTAAACTGTGAACTCCAAACCTTAACCCTTGACCCCCATCCTAAACCCCAAACCCTAAACCCTAAACACTAAATCTAAAACCCTATATCTTAAACCCTAAACACTAAACCCTAAGCCCTAAATCCTAAACCCTTAACCCTGAACTCTAATTCCCAAACCCTAGACCCTAATCCCCAAACCTCAAAACCAAAATCCTAAACCCTAAACCCTAAACCCAAACTGTCAGTTGTAAACCTTAAACCACAAACCCAAAAGCCAAAACCCAAACCCTATACCTTAAACCCTAAAGTCCAAACCTCAAACCCTAAACCCTAAACCAAAAACCCAAAACACAAAACCCTAAATCCTAAACCCCAAACACTCAACCCTCAATCTTAAACCTAAACCCTAAACATGAAACCCTAAACCACAAACCCAAAACCCAAAACTCAAAACCCTAAACCCGAAACTGAAACCCTAATCCAAAATCCTAAACCCTAAATCTCAAACTCTAAACCCTAAACCCTAAACACAAAATCCTAAACCCGAAATTCTAAACCCTAAATAGAAATCCCTAAACCCTAAACCCTAAACCCTAAACACTAAGCGCTAAATCCTAAACCCTAAATGGTAAACCCTAAACCCTAATCCCTAATCCCTAATCCTTAATACCTAAACCCTAAACCCTAAACCCTAAATTCCAAACCTTGAATCCCAAACTTTAAAATCTAAACCCTAAATCCCAAACCCTAAACCCCAAACTATAAACCCTAAACCCCAAACTATAAACCCTAAACCCTATAACCTAAAGTTAAATCCCAAACACAAAACACAAAACCCTAAACCCTAAACCTTAAACCCCAAATCCCAAACCCTAAACCCTAAACAGAAAATCGTAAACCCAAAACACAATCCCTAAACTGTGGCCTACTGATAAACGCGGCCTTGTCGCAAGGCCAACACCAATCAAATTAATTCTAGAATGTGCAGCTAGTGGCAGAACCTAGGTCGAATCTCTCTCGCGGAGCCTATGTATTCAATGGTCAATTATGTAAGATATTCACAAAAATAGGGATGTCTTTGAGGAATTATATTAAACAGTTGGTGTGCAAGAAGAGTAAATGTATCTAAATGAAACTAAAACTAAATCTTTTTATGATTTTTCAATATTCTAAAGCAAGTAAAAGTGAGGTGAATGTGTTAAGATGGATATGCTTTTTTGGAGAATGCTTTGGGCTATCCTTGCTCTCTAAATATTATGGAGTTAATCAATGAGGAACCATTTTTCTAATGTAGTTTAGTGACCACTAAACTTAGGTAATTTAATTAGAGAATGCAATTAGCCAACCGGACAATTAGCAAGCCCAAAAAAATGCCACCAATGAAGCAAATGGGGAATTTAATATAGATAAGAATTCAACTCAACAAATACCATTGTCATTAGAGTAACTTCCACAATGAATCAAAACTACAATAACATTTAACCAAATCCAATGTAACCAAAACCAACAATGGGAGAATGAAAATACAAATCAAAAGTCTATATCAATCCCTAATATCCAACTACAACCAAGTTAAGTTCCACAACGATGGAACCACAATCAATACAAATCCATCAAAATCAACAAGATAATAATGAATCTATAAAGAGAAGTAGAAGGAAAATAAGAAAAACTCCCTAGTAAGTGCCAAAGCTCAAGCCCTAGTCATCCTCCTCCAAAGCACTAGAAGTTTAACCACTCATGAGGATGAAGAATGCTCCACCAAGCTTCTCCAACCCGTGCCCAGACACGGATGATGATGAAAGTTGCAGAAGAAATGAGTGGGAATGGAGGTAGAGTGAAGAAGATGAAGAGAGAATGAAAATGGAGGTTTGGAGATGAGAGGAAGGTGAGAACTTGGAGAAAAGATGAAGTGTTACTTATCTCCCTTAGCCCTCTCACTTAACCCTAATGTATTGGGGCAAATTAGGTCATATTGGGGTGAGTGGGGCCCACAGATTCGGCCCAAAAGTGAAATTCTGATGTAAAAACGCGGGCTTATCTGATGTGGCTCGCTGGAGGGAGCAATTTGCTCGCTGCAGCGAGCAGATATGACCATTTCAACAATTCTTCTCCGTCACTTGAATTATGGCTCCCAAATGTTGAACTTCTTGCTAATCCTCCTCTAGATAACCTACAAAACATCCAAAAACACTTGTGAAAATTCCAATCACGAACTTAAATTTCCACAAATGCAAAAGTTATGAAATTAACACAATCTATGCAATAAACTCATGGAATTAGCAAGAATTAAATCCAACACTCATATGAATCAATATACCATCAAAGCATGCATTTGGACACAATAAACACAATAAAACCTTGCCAAATGATACGAAATATTATGATTAGAATGAGTGTTATCATCCTCCCCACACTTAAATCTTTGTCCTCCTGAGCAAATGAAATAGTTAAAAGTCTAATCAAAGAAAGCATCGAGAACAACGGGATTCCACCAAGACAAAATATGAAAGCAACGAAGCAAGTATCTCCAGTCTTAAATATAACAACCGAAGCAAAGGGAAACAAGCGGAGCAGCCAACCAGCAAATACAACTGACCAAAGAACAAATAAATCTCTCACTCACCATTGTTGGGCTATTTTCACTCAAATTTGTTTTACTAGCTGGTTGCCATAAGCTTGTGGTTAATCTATATCTCCACTACAAATGCATAAATGAAATAGATCAAGAGGTCTTTAAAAGATTGAAATGATGGAGGAATGGCTAAAATGGAAAAAGTGTTTGGAAAAGAAATTAGCAATTGTGAAGCATACAAGATAGATTCTTGAATAAGTGCGGAAGATTGACCAAAAAGAAAAAAAATGCTAACCCAACACTCATTCTCTATCCACCAAAGAAGATTGCTTTAGATCCATATTTTTATTTATTTAATTATTTATTTTGTGCACTTTTATTTCGTTCTTTTTTTTTTGATTCCATTTCTTTTTTTTCTAATCTCTCTTTTTTTTTCAAGCCTTTTTGGCTAACTTGAATCACTAGGCAAATCTAACCCATGAGACTGAGTGGTTAGACAATATATGAAACGGGTCAAAATGCAATACTCAATCAAGCATCAAATGATGAATTATCTTGAAAATTGCTAATACAAGGCTCAAATGGGTGACAAAGGGAAATGTAAATGGGGTTTGTGTTTGCGAAAAAAGGGTGAATGAAATGAATGCCTCAATCATTTCTATCAAACTAATGCATGTAAAGCTTCAATTAAGATTAAAAACAAGTTCTAGAACCGGCATGAGCAAACAAATTACACTCAATGATAATCAATAAAAAGATATTAGTGTTTGGCTGAAATAGCTTCCCACAAGGCTTGACTCTCAAATTGGTCACTTGCAAAGCCAATCGGATACTAAACTTGGTTAACTTCCTTAGGTTGTAAAACAAAGAAAGTGAGCTAATTGAGAAGTTGCAAACCATTTAGACTTAGGCAAGAAACCCAATGAACTCTAAAGCAAACCTTGAAAACACTTTATCAAAAAGCAAAATCAGAGGCATGAATTAAGCATGGGTTTAGTTGGGTATTTGCAATTAAATTTCATGAGTTGCTGCAACATGAATTCCTCAAATACATAGGAATCAACTCATGAACGTTATACAAGTAGATCAAACAAAATACCCTATTTGCATGCATCAATCATATTTAATTTAAGAACTACATGCATTCCTCAAAAGGGATCCTTTAGCAAGAATTCTTCTAACAAAAATCGAGAAAATTTAATCTAACATGTATTTAAGCTATTTCCTGTTATCTAAAAGCATGATGAGCATGGCAAACATCCCTCCCCACACTTGGATTAAGCATTGTCCTCAATGCGGAAAAGAGAACAAAAGGGGGCAAGACAAATAGGGAGGAACAATAAAACAGCACAAACAGAAAAATAGTAACACAAGGGAAGAAGAATGCATTAATATAAACAGCCCATTAGAACTCAGAATTTCCATGTGAAAAGTCGCACAAAGGAGTCATTAAGAGTACTAAGTACTAAACAGGCCATCATTAGCCGGAGTTACTCAATGTTAGTGCATTTGGACCAAAAACTACCGACTACCAGAGACAAGAAAATATAAAAACACAATAAAAAAGGGAAGTAAAATTCAAAACACAAACAATCAGTCCTAGGATATTAGCTAAACATAACAGTCAGAAAAAAAAATGCTCTATCCAGTCCTAGGTTATACACAACCTAATCTACCAAACCTAGAGAAAAAGAAAAATGAAAAGAGATGGAAAGTGAAACTAAACTAACCTAATCTAAACTAACAATGCTCTAGGACTTAACTAATTTAAACAAACTTACATAATTGACACTTTTAAAACTAAGCAAAAGTGAAATAGCGTGCTAACTATGTCTAGGCGTTTCCACAACCTAATTATCTAGTTAACACACCAACACAACAAGAAACTAACTAATTAACTAAGAAATTCAAAAACTTAAGAAAATGAAATTGCATTAAACATAGGTAAATAAAGAAAGAACTAACTAAAGCCAAACCTAATTGAGACTATTTATCAAAAATGTCTAAAGCTAGTCACAAGAGCTAATGCCTAAATCTAACAAAATTTAACTAACTAAATAGAAATTTCAGAAAACAAGAAAGTAAAATTAAAATAATAATTAATAAGTAATAGGTATTTAGGAAATTACCTAAATTGGACAAAAAAAGGGGGTTAGGCACGCTTTTTTGGGTTGTGGTGGTTGGGGTTATGGGTTAGAGGAGGATGGGGTAAGGAGAGAGAGAGAGAAGGGAGGGTATGGTTGGTGTGGTTTTGTGCTGAGAGAGAGAAAACAGAGGAAGGGGGGGTTAAGGTTTTGGGTTGTGGAAGATCGGAGGGTTGGGGGAAATAACAGACGGGGGGAGAGAGGTGGAAATAATGGGGGAAGGGAAAGATGAAAGAGAAGGGGAAAAGGATTTAGTGGGTTATTTTCCGGCGAGCTTCTCGCCGGAAAAAATGGTGGAGGAAAAAAGAAAAGAGGAAGACGGGAAAACGGAGAGAGTAGGGAAGGAGGACGGCGCGGCGGCGCGACGGCGGTAGTGGCTGCTAGAACGGCGGCGACGACGGCTAGGCCTGGTGGTGGTGGTATGCTGTTGGTTATGGAGGTTTGAAGGTTGGGGTAGAAGAGAGTGGTTTGGTTTGGGAGAGGAGATGAAGATTGATGGAGTTAGGGATTTAAATGGAAGAAAAGAAAAGAGAGAAGAGGGCTACGGGAATAACAAAGAAGAATTGAAAGAAAAAGGAAATAAATTAATTAAGAATACTATTTTTTTTTTAAAAAAATAATAATAATATTATATATTTATTTATAAATATATATATTTTATGAAATAAAAATAAAAATAAAACAATATATATATATATATATATATATATTTTATAAAATAACAACTAAAATAATAAAATAAAATAAATAACAATTTAAAAAAAAATTTGGGGCTGCTCGCTATAGTGAGCAAGTTGCTCACCAAGGCCCCTGCAGCGAGCAGAGAGCAATATTAGGGGGAATATTACACAAGCTAATATATATATATATATATTAACTCAAATCATTAACTTAACTAATTCTTAAACATTCTAAACCTAGTGGTCCAAATTTCTAACATCTTAATCAACCAAGATCACCCCAAATACTCATCACATAGCAACCACAGAGATCCAATCAATCATTAAGCATGATCACATCATAATTTCAACATCTACGTAGTGAAAAATACAAGACAAAATAAACACACAAGGAAAAAAAAAGACATAATAAAGTAAATAAAAATATATTTAAATAAGAAAATTCTATATTTACCAACTACTAGAAGGTTTCTTCCCCACACTTATCTCAAATAATACATGATCAAGGTAATTGAATTGCAACAAGAAAAGGGAAGGAAAGAAACGACCTGGACCTTATGGGGGCTTCAAGTTCTCCTTGAAAAGTCTTGGGTCATTGCCTCGAAATGTCAACTGCTTGCCACGATGTGAGACCCCAGAGTGATCTTCTTTCCTTGGTTTTCTCTCAACTTTGTTATATTCTTTCGGCTTTTCTTTCCACTTGGCTTTCGTTAGCCTCCAGTTGCGAACCTTCTTCCGAAAACGTTTCTTTATGAAAGGGGTGTGGACTCCACTTGTGTTCATTTCCCATGTTTCTCCTTCCATCTTGCCTTTATCAAAAAACAAAGATAGAATTAGCTCCACAATCAAAAGCAAACGGAACCATTACAAAATTCAGAAAATTTAAATGGACTAGAGGTGGTTCCCCAATCTCTTCCTTATGCTCTTTAGGAGGTTCCGATTTAATGGAAGTGTTCCCGAAAGTCACGAAACCATCTTTTGGCACTTCATTACTTTCGTCACGAACATGTGTGACCAAAATGGATTCAACCAAGTCTTCATCAGCAAATGTTGCAGGTGTTATAAGAATTCCATCTTTAACTTCCATACTAGGTTCCAAAAGTTCTCCCAAACCTGGAAAATCACAAATTGTACCCCTCTTGCCACAGTCATCTAACAACAAAGGAGAAGAGAAAGCATCATGTAAAACAAAATCATCTGATAGCAGAGAAGAAAGGGAAGTATCAAGTGAAGAGCTAAATAAAGCATTAATCTCTGAACAAACTCCACAACATATACTATTCCCACAAGAACAAACAGAAAAAGATGAAGGGGAAGAAGTAACAAGTTCAATATACTCAAGCATGCATGCCTCAAGAAAATTGTTATCCACTTGCACACCCTGTTGGTTTTCATGTTCCTCTCTGACAGTACTAGGGTCATTTTCTTGCTTACTATCATTATGCACAACATCCTGAATTACACTATTGGCATTGACCCCTAGCAGAGAGTAGTCCTCATTATGCACAAAATTCTAAATCCTAACCCTTAAACCCTAATTCCCTAAACCCTAAATCCTTAATCCTAACCCTAACCTTAAACAATAAAACCCTCAACGCTAGACCCTAAACCCTAAATTCCTAAACCCAAAACCCAAAACCCAAAACCCAAAACCCAAAACTCTAAACCTTAAACCCTATACTCTAGGCCCTAAACCCTAGACCGTAAATCCTGAACCGTAGATTCTAAAACCAGAAACCGTAAACCCTAATCCTTAAACCCTAAAGTCAAAACCCTAAACTCTAAACCCTAAACCCTAAACCTAAAACCCTAAATCCTAAATCCTAAACTCTAAACCCTAGACCCTAGAGCCAAAACCCTAAAACCCTAAATCCTAAACCCTAAACCGAAAACCCTGAAACCCTAAATCCTAAACCCTAAACCGAATCCCTAGACCCAAGACCCTATACCCTATAAACTAAACCCTAAACCCAAAACCCTCAACCCTAAGCCCTAATCCATAAACCCTAAACCCTAAACCTCATAATCTAGACCCTAAATAGTAAACTCCAGACCCTAAAGCCAAAAACCCTACACCCTAAACCCTAGACCTTAAACCCCAAACCCTAGACCCTAAACCGTAAACCCTAAACCCTAAACCTTAGACCCTTGACCCTAAACACTACACCCTAAACCCTAAACCCTAGACCCTAAACCCTAGACCTTAAACACTAGAGCCTAAACCCTAAACCCTAATCCCTACACCTTAAACCCTAGATTCTAAACCCTAAACCCTACAACCTACACCTTACACCCTAAACCCTACACCCTAAACCCTAAACCCTAAACCCTAGTCCCTAAACCCTAGTACCTAGTCCCTAAACTATAAACCCTAAACCTTAAACCCTAGACCTTAGACCCTAGACCCTAAACCATAAACCCTAAACCCCAAGCCCTAAGCCCCAAACCCTAAACCGTAAACCCTAGACTATAGACCCTAAACACTAAACTCTAGACCCTAAAGCCAAAAACGCTAAACCCTAAACCCTAGACCCTAAACCCTAATCCCTAAACACTAAACCCTAGACCATAAACCCTAGAACCTAGAACCTAAACCCTAAACCCTAAATCCTAAACCCTAAACCCTAAACCCTAGACCCTACACCCTAGACACTAAACACTAAACCCTAAACCCTAAACCCTAAACCCTAGACCCTAGACCCTAGATCATAAAACCTAAACCCTAAATCCTAAACCCTAAACCCTAGACCCTAAACCCTAAACCATAAACCCTAAACCATAGACGTTAAACCCTAAACCCTAAGTCCTATACCCGAAACCCTAGACCCTAAACCATAAACCCTAAACACTAAACCCTAAACCCTAAACCTTAAACCCTAAACCCTAAACCCTATACCCTAAACTCTAAACCGTAGACACTAAACCCAAGACCCTAGCCCCTGAAACTTAAAGTCTAAATCCTAGATCCCAAACCCTAAACCTAAACCCTAAACCCTAGACACTAAACCGTTAAACCTAAACCCTAAACCTTAAACCCTAAACCCTCTACCATAAACCCTAGACCCTAGATCCAAGACACTAGACCGTAAACCCTAATCCCTAGACCATAAACCCTAAAACCTAAACCTTAAACCCTACACCCTGAACCCTAAATACGAAACCCTAATCCCTAACCCTAGACCATAAAACCCAAAAACTAAACCAGAAACCCTAAACCTTAAACCATAAACCCTAACCCTACATCTTAGACCCTAGACCGTAAACCCTAAACCATAAACTCTAAGCCCCAAGCCCTAAACCCTAAACCCTAAATCCTAGACGCTAGACCCTAAACACAAAACTCAAGACCCTAAAGCCAAAAATCCTAAACCCTAAACCCTAAACCCTAGACCCTAAACCCTAGACCGTAAACCTTGGACCTTAAACCCTAAACTGTAGGTCCTAATCCCTAAACCCTAAACCCTAGACCATTGACCCTAAACACTAAACCCTAAACCCAAAACCCAAAAATCCTAAACCGTAAAACTAAACCCTAAACCCTAAACCCTAGACCCGAAACACTAAACCCTAGACCATAAACCCTAAACCCTAAACCCTAAACCCTAACCATGAACGTTAAATCCTAAACCTTAAACCCTATATCCTAAACTCTAAACATTAAAACCGAAACTCTATACCCAATACCCTTTAACCTAAGTACTAAACCTTAGACGCTAAACCCTAAACCCTAGACCCTGACCCCTAAAACCTAAAACCTAAATCCTAGACCCCAAACCATAAACCTAGACCCTAAACCCTACACACTAAACCGTAAAACCTAAATCCTAGACCCTAAACCCTAAACCCTTAACACTAGACCCTAAATCCTAAATCATAGACCCTAGACCCTAAACCCTAGACCTTAAATCCTAAACCATAAACCTTAGACCCGAAACCCTAAACCCTCAACCCTAAGCCCTAGATCCTAGAGCCCTAAACCCTAGACCTTAGACTGTAAATCCTAAACCCTAGACCTTAAACCCCAAACTGCAAACACTACACCCTAAACCCCAAACCAAAAACCCTAGACACTAGACCCTAAACCCTAATCCCTAAACCTTCAACCCTCAAACCCTTAAACATAAAACCCTAAACCCTAAATCCTAACCCTAACCTTAAACCCGAGAACCTAGAGCCTAAACCCTATACCCTAAACCCTAAACACTAGACCCTAAACTCTAAATTCCTACACCCAAAATCCTAAACCCCAAACCCTAAAGTCTAAACCCTAAACCCTAAACTCTAGACCCTAAGCCGTAGACCCTAAATCCTAAACCCTTGATCATAAACCCAAAAACCGAAAACCCTAATCCCTAAACACTAAAGCCAAAATCCTAAACTCTAAACTGTATACCCTAGACCCTAGAGCCCAAACCCTAAACCCTAAGATCATAAATCCTAAACCCTAAGATCATAAATCCTAAACCCTAAACCTTAAAACCCTAAATCCTAAACTGTAAACCTTAAACCCTAATTCTTAGACCTTAAACCCTATACCCTAAGTCTTAAACCCTAAACCCCAAACCCTAGACCCTAGCCCCTAGACCTTAGATCCTCAACGCTAAACCCTAAACCCTAAAATCAAAAACTCTAAACCCTACAACCTAAACCCTAAACCCAAAACCCGAAATTCTAAACCCTAAACCCTAAACCCTAGACACTAAACCCTAAACACAAGACGTTCGACACTAGAGCCTAAACCCTAAACCCTAGACCCTAAACCCTAATCCCTACACCTTAAAACCTGGACCCTAAACCCTAAACCCTACACCCTAAACCCTAAACCCTACACCCTAAACCCTAAATCCTAAACCATAATCCCTAAACCCTAGACCGTAAACCCCACACACTAGACCCTAAGCCCTAAACCCTTAACCCTAAACCCTAAACCCTAAACCCTAGACCCTAGAGCCTAAACCCTAAACCCTACACCCTAAACCCTAAACCCTAACACTTAAGCCCTAAGCCCTAAACCCTAAACTCTAAACTCTAGACCCAAAACACTAAACTCTAGACCCTAAAGCCAAAAACCCTAAACCCTATACCCTAAACCCTAATCCCTAAACCCTATACTTGAAACCCTAAACACTAAATCCTAAACCCAAAGCCCTAAACCCAAGACCCTAAACCCTAAACCCTAAACCCTAAACCCTAAGCCCTAAACCCATGACTCTAGACCCTAAACAGTGATCCTTGACCATAAAGCCAAAAAGCCTAAACGCTTGACCCGAATCCCAAAACCCTAAACCCTAGACCCTAAACCTTAAACTCTAAACCCTAAAACCTAAACCTTAGTCCTTAAACCCTAAACCATAAACCCTAAACCCTAAACCTTAGACCCTAGACCCTAAACCTTAAACCTTAAACCCTTGATCCTAAAGCTTAAAGCCTAAATCCTAAACCGTATACCTTAGTGCCTAAACCCTAAACCCTAAGTCCTAGACCTTAAACCCTAAACCCTAAACCCTAGACCCTAGACCCTAAAGCCTAAAGCTTAACTGCTAAACCCCAAACCCTAAACCCCAAAACCTAGACCCTAAATCCCAGACCTTTAACACTAAACCCTAAAACCGAAACCCTAAACCCTAAACCTAACCCTGAACCCTAAATCCTAAACTTTAAACCCTTAATCCTAAACCCTAAACCCTAAACCCTAAACCCTAAACCCTATACCCTAAACCCTAAACCCTAGACGCTAAACTCTAAACCCTAAACCCTAGCCCCTAAGTTCTAAACACTAAATACTAGATTCCAAACTCTAAACCCAGATCCAAAACCCTAGACACTAAACCCTAAAACCATAAACCCTAAACCCTAAACCCTAAACCTTAAACCCAAGACCCTAGACCTTAAACCGTAAACCCTAAACAGTAAGCCCTAAACCATAAACCCTAAACCCTAAGCCCTAAGCCCTAAACGATAAACCCTAAATACAAGACCCTAAACACTAAACTCTAGACCCTAAACCCTAAACCCTAAACCATAGACCCAAAACCCTAAACCCTAGACCCTAGACCCTAAGCCCTAAACCCTAAACCCTACACCTTAAACCCTAAACCCTAAACCCTAAACCCTAAACATTAAATCATAAACCCTAAACATTAGACCTTAAACCCTAAACCCTAATCCCTAGACCTTAGACTCAAACCATAAACCCTATACGCTAAACCCTAAACCCTAAATGCT
Organism: Senna tora; assembly: GCA_014851425.1. Classification (NCBI taxonomy): domain Eukaryota; kingdom Viridiplantae; phylum Streptophyta; class Magnoliopsida; order Fabales; family Fabaceae; genus Senna; species Senna tora. The sequence goes on along the minus strand of CM026263.1, from coordinate 13,671,861 downwards.
AAACCTTAAACCCTAAACCTTAATCCCCAAAACCTAAACCTTAAACCTTAAAACCTAAACCCTAAACCTTAAACCCTAAACCTTAAAACCCTAAACCCTAAACCCTAACCATTAACCCTAAATCCTAAACCCTAAACCCTAAAACCCTAAACCCTAGACCAAAGACCCTAAACCCTAAACCCTAAACCCTAAACTCCAAACCCTAAAACCTTGACCCTAAACCCTAGATCCCAAACCCTAGACCCTAAACCCTAAACCATATAACCTAAACCTTAAACCCTAACCCTGAACCCTAAATCATAAGCCTTAAACCGTAAACCCTAAACCATATACGCAAAACTCTAAACCTTCAACCCTAGACCCTAAACCCTAAACCTTAAACCCTGAATTGTAGACCCTAAACCTAGAAACCCTAAACTATAATCTCTAAACCCTAAACCTTGACCCTAAATCCTAGATCCTAAACCCTAGACCCTAAACCCTAAACCTTAAAACCTATACCCTAAACCCTAAACCTGAACCCTACATCATAAGCCTTAAACCCTAAACCCTAAACACTATACCCAAAACTATAATCCCTAAACCCTAGACCTTAAACCCTGAACCGTAGACCCTAAACCTAGAAATCCTAAACCATAATCTCTAAACCCTAAACCCTAAACGCTAGACCCCAAACCCTAAATGTGAAACCCTAGACCCTTAACCCTAAACCCTAAACCCTAAACCCTAAACCTTAGACCCTAAACCCTAAACCCTAAGTCCTAAACCCTAAACCCTAGATCCTAAACCCTAGAACCTAAACCTTAGACCCTAGACCCTAAACCCTAAACCCTAAACCCTATACCCTAAACCCTAAACCCTAAGCCCTAAACCCTAAACCTTAGACTCTATACCCTAAACACCAAACTCTAGACCCTAAAGCCAAAAACCCTAAACCGTTAATTCTAAACACTAAACTCTAAACCCTAGACCCTAGACCTTAAACCCTTGTCCCTGACACCTGAACCCTATATCCTAGTTCCAAAACCCTAAACCCATACCCTAAATCCTAAAACCTAAACCCTAGACCCTATATGCTAAACCCTAAACCTGAGACCCTAGTCCCTAGACCGTAAACCCTAAACCCTAAAACCTAAACCTTCAACCCTAACCCCGAAACCATAAACACAGGTCCCTAAATCAAAAACACTATACCCATGTCCCTAGACCCTAGACCCTAGACCATAAACCCTATAAATTAAATCCTCAACCCTAAACACTAACCCTAGACCCGAAACCCTAAACCCTAAACAATCAACACTAAGCCCTAAACCCTAGACCGTAAACCTTAATCCCTAGACCCTAAATCCCAAACCCTACACCCTAAACCCCAAACTGCAAACCCTAATCCCTAAACATTAAATCCTTAAACCCTAAACCTTAAACCCTAAACCCTAAATCCTAACCTTAACCTTAAACCCTAAAACCCTAAACCCTAGACCCATAGCCTAAACCCTAAACCCTAAACCCTAAACCCTAAACTCTAAACCCTAAACCCTAAACCCTAAACCCAAAACCCTAGACTATAAATCCTGAACCCAGAAACCCTAATCCCTAAACCCTAAACCCAAAACCCTAAACCCTAAACCCTAAACCCTAAACCCTACACATAAAACCCTAAACTCTACACCCTAGATTATAAACCCTAAACCCTATACCCTATACACTAATCCCTAAACCCTAGACCCTAAACCCAGAAACCTAGACCCTAAATCCAGAAACCCTAAACCCTAATCCCTAAACCCTAAACCCTAGACCCAAAATTCTAAACCTAAAACCCTAAACCCTAAACCTAAAACCCTAAATCCTAAACCGTAGACCCTAGACCTTAGACCCTACACCCTAGAGCCTAAACCTTAAACCCTAAACCCTAAATCCTAAGCCCTAAGCCCTAAGCCATAAGACCTAAGCCATATACCATATACCCTAAATCATAGACTCTAGACCCTAAACACTATACTCTAGACCCTAAAGCCAAAAACCATAAACCATAAACAGTAAGCTCTAGACCTTAGACCCTAAACCCTAACCCCTAGACACTAAACCCTAAACCCTAAACTCTAAACCCTAAACACTAAACCTTGGACCTTAAACCCTGAACCCTAAGTGCTAAACCCTAAACCCTAACCCTAGACCCTAGACCGTAGACCCTAAACCCTAAATGCTAAACCCTAAACCCTCAACCTTAAGACCCGAAACCCTAAACCCTAAACCCTAGACCCTAAACCCTAAACACTAAACACTAAACCCTAAAACCTAGACCCTAAACCCTAGACCCTAAACCCTAAACCTTAAAACCTAAATCCTAAACCCTAAACCCTAACCTTGAACCCTAAACCCTAGACCCTAAACTCTAGACCTTAAACCCTGAACCGTAGACCCTAAACTCAGAAACCCTAAACCATAATCCCTAAACCCTAAACCCAAAACCCTAGACCCTAAACCCTAAACCCTAAACCCTAAACCCTAGACCCAAACCCTAAACCCTAAACCCTAAACCTTACACCCTTAACCCTAAACCCTAAACGCTAAAGCTTAGACCTTAAACCCTAAACCCCAAGTCCTAAGCCCTAGACCCTTGACCCAAGACCCAAGAACCTAGACCCTAAACACTAAACCCTAAACCCTGAGCCCTAAGCCCTAAGCCCTAAGCCCTAAACCCTAGACACTAGACCCTAAACACAAAACTCTAGACCCTAAAGCCAAAAACCCTAAACCCTAGACCCTAGACCCTAACACCAAAACCCTATATCATAGTTCCAAAACCCTAAACCCAAACCCTAAACCATAAATAGTAAACCAAAAAACCTAAACCCTAGACCCTAAATGCTAAAGCCTAAAGCCTAAAACCTAACCCAGAAACCCTAAACCCTAGACCTTAAACCCTAAACCCTAAACCCTAGACCCTAAACCCTAAACCCTAAACCCTAAAAACTAAAATAGAAACACTAAACCCATATCCCTAAACACAAGACCCTAAATCCTAAACCATATACCCATGTCCCTAGACCCTAAACCGTAAAACTTAAATCCTAAACCCTAAACCTTAAACCCTAGAACTTAAACCCTAAACCTTAAACACTCACCACTAAGCCCTACGCCCTAAGCCCTAAGCCCTAACCCCTAAACCCTAGACACTAGACCCTAAACACAAAACTCTAGACCCTAAAGCTAAAAACCCTCAACCCTTAATTCTAAACCCTGAGTCCTAAACCCTAGACCCTAGACCCTAGACCCTAATCCCTAGACCCTAGCCCCTGACACCAAAACCCTATATCATAGTTCCAAAACCCTAAACCCAGACCCTAAACCATAAACAGTAAACCAAAAAACCTAAACCCTAGACCCTAAATACTAAACCCTAAACCCTAAAACCTAAACCAGAAACCCTTAACCTTAGACCTTAAACCCTAAACCCTAAGCCCTAGACCCTAAACCCTAAACCCTAAACACTAAAGCCTAAACCAGAAACCCTAAACCCAAAACCCTAAACACAAGACCCTAGACCCTAAACCATATACCCATGTCCCTAGACCCAAGACCCTAAAACTTAAATCCTAAACCCTAAACCTTAAACCCTAGACCCGAAACCCTAAACCCTAAACACTCACCACTAAGCCGCAAACCCTAGACCATAAACCCTAGTCCCTAGATCATAAACCTCAAACTGCAAACCTTAGACCCTAAACCTTAAACTCTAAACCCTAAACCCTAAACCCTAGACCCTATACCCAAAATCCTAATCCCTAAACCTTCAATCCTTAAACCCGATAACCCTAAACCCTAAACCCCAAATCCTATAATTAACATTAAACCCTAAAACCCTAAACCCTAGTCCCATACTCGAAACCCTAGACCTTAAACCCTAAACGCTAAATCGTAAACAATAAATTCCAAAACCTAAAACACAAACCATTAAACCCTAATCTCTAAACCCTAGACCCATAATCCTGAACCCTAGACCCTAAACCCAGAAACCCTAAACCCTAATCCCTAAACCCTAAACCCTCAACCTTAAACCCTAAATCTAAAACACTAAATCCTAAACTCTAGACCCTTGACCTTAGACCCTAGACCCTAGACCCTAAACCCTAAACCCTAAACCCTAAGCCCTAAGCCCTAAGCCCTAAGCCCTAAGCCCTACACCCTAAGCCCTACGCCCTAAGCCCTAAGCCCTAAACCCTAAACCCTAAACTCTAGACCCTAACCACTAAACTCTAGACCCTAAAGCCAAAAACCCTAAACCCTAAACCCTAGGCTCTCAACCCTAGACCCTAAACCCTAACCCTTAGACCTTAAACCCAAGACCCTAAACCCTAAACACTAAACCTTGGACCTTAAACCCTAATCCCTAAGTGCTAAACCCTAAACCCTAAACGTTAGAACCTAGACCCTAAACCCTAGACCCTAAATCCATGACCCTAAATACTAAACACTAAAACCTAAACCCTAAACCCTAAATCCTAACCCTGAACCCTAAATCCTATAGTTTAAACCCTAAATTCTATACCCTAAACCCTAAACCCTAAGTCATAAACTCAAAACCCTAAACCCTAAACCATAGCCCCTACAACCTAAACCCTAAATCCTAGATTCCAAACTCTAAACCCCGATCCTAAACCCTAGATGCTAAACCCTAAAACGTAAACCATATACCAAAATCCGTAGACCTTAAACCCTAAACCATAATCCTAATACCCAAGACCCTAAGCCCTAAGCCCTAAATCGTAAGCCCGAAGCCTCAAACCCTAAACCTTAAACCCTAAACCCTAAACCCTACACCCAAGAACTTAAACACTAAACTCTAAATCCTAAACACCAAAACTCTAAACCCTAAACCCTAGACCCTAAATCCTAAACCCAAGACCCTAAACCCTAAACCCAAGACCCCAAACCTTAAACCATAAACTCTAGACCCTAAACCCTACACCATAAGTCCTAAAACCTAAACCCTAAACTCAAAACACTAAACCCTAAACCCTAGACCCTATACCTTAAACCCTGATCCCTAAACCTTAAGCCCTAAATCCTAAACCCCAGAGCCTAAACCCTAGACCGTAGAGACTAAACCCTAAACCCTAAACCCCAAACCCTAAACCCTGAACCCTAAACCCCAAACCCAAAACTCTAAACCCTAGACCCTAAATCTTGTACCCTAAACCCTAAAACCTAGAACCTAAACCTTAAACCGTAGACCCTAAACCCATAAATACAAAAACCTAATCCCTAAATCGTAAATCCAAAATCCTAAACCCTAAACCCTGAACCCTAGACCGTAGACCCTAGAGCCTAAAACGTAAAGCGTAGACCGTAAACCGTAAACCTTAAACCCTAAAACCCTAAAGCTTAAACATTAAATCCTAAACACTAAACCCTAAACTCTAAACACTAAACCAAAAACCCTAAATCCTAAACCCTAAGACCTTCACCCTAAACCCTAAACCCTAGACCCTAAACGTTAAAACACAAAACCCTAAAGCCAAAACCCCAAAGACAAAACCCGAAAGCCTAAACACTAAACCCTAGACCCTAAACCCTAAACTGTAAACCGTAGACCCTCAACCCTCAACCCTAAGCCCTAAACCCTAAACCCTAAACCCTAAGTCCTAAACCCTAAACCCTAAAACCTAGACCCTAAACCCTAAACCCTAAGCGCTAACCACTAAACCCTAAACCCAAAAACCCTAAACCCTAAAGCCTAAAACCAAAACCCTAATCCCTAGACCCTACACCCTAGACCCTAAACACTAAACCCTAAAACCTAAACCCTAATCCCTAAACCCTAAACCCTAACCCTAAATCCAAAATCCTAAACCTTAAACCCTAAACCCTAAACCCTAAACCCTATACCCCAAACACTAAACCCTAGACGTTAAACAATAAAGCTTAGACCCTAGGCCAAAAAACCTAATCCCTAAACTCTAGATCCCAAACTCTAAACCCTAGATGCTAAACCTTAAAACATAAACCAAATATCTAAAACCCTAAACCCTAAACACAAGACCCTAGATCCTAAACCCTAAACCCTAAATTGTAAGCCTTAAACCCTAAACCCTAAATCCAAAACCCTATACCCTAAACCCTAAACAGTAAACCCTAATCCCTAAACATTAAACCCTAAACCCTAAACCAAAAATCTTGAATCCTAACCCTATCCCTAAACACTAAAGCCCTAAACCCTAGACCCAGAGCCTAAACCGTAGACCCTAAACCCTAAATGCTAGACCCTCAACAATAAGTTCCTAAATCCAAAACCCTAAACCCAAAACTCTAAACCCTAAATCCTAGTCCCTAAATCCTGAACCCTAGACCCTAAACCCAGAAACCCTAATCCCTAAACCCTAAACCCAAAACCCTAAACCCTAAACGGTAAACCTAAAACCCTAAACCCTAAACCGTAAACCCTAAACCTTAAACCCTATACCCTAAACCCAAAACTCTAGACCTTAGACCCTAGACCTAGAACCCTAAACATTAGACTCTAAACCCAGAAACCCTAAACCCTAAACCCAAAATCCAAAACCCTAAACACTAAACCTTAAACCCTAAACCTAAAACCCTATATCCTAAACTGTAAACCCTAAACCCACGACCCTAGACCCTAGACCCTAGACCCTAGAGCCTAAACCCTAAACCCTAAACCCTAAACCCTAATCCCTAAGCCCTAAGCCCTAAGCCCTAAACCCTAAACCCTAGACTCTAGACCCTAAACACTAAACTCTAAACCCTAAAGCCAAAAACCATAAACCATAAACAGTAAGCTCTAGACCTTAGACCCTAAACCCTAACCACTAGACACTAAACTCTAAACCCTAAACTCTATACCCTAAACCCTAAACACTAAACTAGGGTCCTTAAACCCTGAACCCTAGGTGCTAAACCCCAAGCCCTAAACCCTAAACCCAAGACCCTAGACTCTAGACCCTAAACCCTAAATGCTAAACCCTAAACCCTAAACTTTAAAACCCAAAACCCTAGACCCTAAACCCTAGACCCTAAACCCTAAACCCTAAAAGCTAAACCCTAAACCCTAAAACCTAAACCCTAAACCTTAAACCCTAGACCCTATACCCTAAACTCTAAACCTTGAACCCTAGACCCTAAACCCTAGACCTGAGACCCTGAACCGTAGACCCTAAATCCAGAAACATTCAACCATAATCCTTAAACCCTCAACCCAAAACCCTAGACCCTAAACCCTAAACCCTAAATCCTAAATCCTAGACCCTATAGCCTAGACCCTAGACCCTAGACCCTAAACCCTAAACCATAAAGGTTAGACCTTAAACCCTAAACCCGAAGTCCTAAGCGCTAGACCCAAGACCCTAGACCCTAAACACTAAACCCTAAACCCTAAGCCCTAAACCCTAAATCCTAGACACTAGACCCTAAACACAAAACAATAGACCCTAAACCAAAAACCCTAAACCCTAAACCCTAAACCCTAGACCCTAAACCCTAGACCCTAGCCCCTGACACCAAAACCCTATATCATAGTTCCAAAACCCTAAACCCAGACCCTAAACCATAAACAGTAAACCAAAAAACCTAAACCCTAGACCCTAAATGCTAAACCCTAAACCCTAAAACCTAAACCAGAAACTCTAAACCCTAGACCTTAAACCCTAAACCTTAAACCTTAGACCCTAAACCCTAAACCCTAAAAACTAAACCAGAAACCCTAAACCCAAAACCCTAAACTCAAGACCCTAAAACCTAAACCATATACACATGTCCCTAGACCCTAAACCCTAAAACTTAAATCCTAAACCCTAAACCTTAAACCTTAGACCTGAAACCCTAAACACTCACCACTAAGCCCTAAGCCCTAAGCCCTAAGACCTAAGCCCTAAACCCTAGACACTAGACCCTAAACACAAAACTCTAGACCCTAAAGCCAAAAACCCTCAACCTATAATTTTAAACCCTGAACCCTAAACCCTAGACCCTAGACCCTAGATCCTGACACCAAAACCCTATATCATAGTTCCAAAACCCTAAACCCAGACCCTAAACCATAAATAGTAAACCAAAAAACCTAAACCCTAGACCCTAAATGCTAAACCCTAAACCCTATAACCTAAACCAGAAACCCTAAACCCTAGACCTTAAACCCTAAACCCTAAACCCTAAACCCTAAAACCTAAACCAGAAACCCTAAACCCAAAACCCTACATACAAGACCCTAAATCCTAAACCATATACCCATGTCCCAAGACCCTAAACCCTAGACCCTAAACCCTAAAACTTAAATCCTAAACCCTAAACCTTAAACCCTAGACCCGAAACCCTAAACCCTATACACTCACCACTAAGCCCTAAACCCTAGACTGTAAACCCTAGTCCCTAGATCATAAACCCCAAACTGTAAACCCTAGACCCTAAACCTTAAACTGTAAACACTAAACCCTAGACCCTAAACCCTACACCCTAATCCCTAAACCTTGGACGGTTAAACCCTATATCCCTAAACTCTAAACCCTAAATCCTAACCTTAACCTTAAACCCTAAAACCCTAAACCTTAGACGCCAGAGCCTAAACCCTAAATATTAAACCCTAAACGGAAAACCCTAAATAAAAAAACCCTAAACCCAAAACACTAAACCCTAAACCCTAAACCCGAAGCCATAAACTCTAAACCCTAAACCCTAAACCCTAAACCCAGAAACCCTAAACCCTAATCGCTAAACTCTAAACCCTCAACCTTAAACCCTAAATCTAAAACACTAAATCCTAAACTCTAGACCCTTGACCCAAGACCCTAGACCCTAGAGCCTAAACCCTAAACCCTAAACCCTAAGCCCTAAGCCCTAAGCCCTAAGCCCTAAGCCCTAAGCCCTAAGCCCTAAGCCCTAAGCCTTAAGCCTTAAGCCCTAAGCCCTAAGCCCTAAACCCTACGCCCTAAACCCTAGACCCTAAACCCTAGACCTTAGACCCTAAACCCTAAACTCTAAACCCTAAACCCTAAGTCCTAAACCCTAAATCCTAAACCCTAGACCCTAAACCCAAAAACCCTAAACCCTAAACCCTAACACCTAAACCCTACATCCTAAAGCCTAGACCCTAAACCCTAAACACTAGAACCTAAACAATAAACCATAAACCCTAACGCTTAACCCTAAATCCTAAAGTTTAAACCCTATATTCTATACCCTAAACCCTAAACCTTAAACCATAAGTCATAAACTCAAAACCCTAAACCCTATACCCTTAACACTAAATCATAGATGCTAAACCCTAAACCCTAGACCCTAGCCCCTAAAACCTAAAACCTATATCCTAAATCCTAGATCTTAAACCATAAACCTAGATACAAAACCCTAGATGCTAAACCCTAAAACCTAAATCCTATACCAAAAACCCTAGACCCTAAATCCAAAACCATAAACCCAAGACCGTAGACCCTAAACCCTAAATCTTAAACCGTAAGCCCTAAAACGTAAACCCTAAACCCTAAGCTCTATGCCCTAAACGCTAAACCCTAAACCCTAGACTTTAAACACTAAACTCTAGACCCAAAACCCAAAAACCCTAAACCCTAAACCCTAATCCCTAAACCCTAAACCCTAAACCCTACACCCTAAATCCTAGACCCTAGACCCTAAACCCTAATCCCTAAACCATCAACCCTAAAACCTAGAACCTAGAGCCTAAATCCTAGACCCTAGAGCCTAAACCCTAAACCTTAGACCCTAAACGCTTAATCCCTAAACCCAAAACCCAAAACCATAAACTCTATACCCTAGACCCTAAACCCTATACCCTAAACCTTAAACTCTATACCCTAAACCCTAAACCGTAGACCCAAAACCCAGAAACACTAAACCCTAATCCCTAAACCGTAAACCCAAAAGGCAAAATCCTAAACCCTAAACCCTAGACCGTAAACCCTAGAACGTAAACCCTAAACCCTAAACCGTAGACCGTAAACCCTAAAACCCTAAAGCTTAAACATTAAATCCTAAACACTAAACCCTAAACTCTAAACACTAAACCAAAAACCCTAAATCCTAAACCCTAAGACCTTCACCCTAAACCCTAAACCCTAGACCCTAAACGTTAAAACACAAAACCCTAAAGCCAAAACCCCAAAGCCTAAACCCTAAACCCTAGACCCTAGACCCTAAACCCTAAACTCTAAACCCTAGACCCTAAACCCTAAACCCTAAACCCTAAACCTCAACCCTAAACCCTAAGTGCTAAACCCTAAACCCTAAACCCTAGACCCTAAACCCTAAACCCTAAACCCAAAACCCTAAACCCTAAAACCTAAACCCTAAACCCTATACCCTTGACCCAAAGTCCTAGACACTAAACACTAAAACCTAAACCCTAAACCCTAAACACTAAACCCTAACCGTAAACTCTAAATCCTAAACTTTAAACCCTATATCCGAAACCCAAAACCCTAAACCATAAACCATAAACCTTAAATCCTAAACCTTAAACGATAGATGTTACGCCATAAACCCTAGACCCTAGCCCCTAAATCCTAAACCCTAAATCTTAGAACCTAAACCCTAAACCCTAGATGCTAAACCCTAAAACCGAAACCCTATATCCAAAACCCTAAACCGTAAACCCTAAACCCTAAACCATAAACCCATGACCCTAGATCCTAAACCCTAAACCCTAAATTTAAGCCCTAAACCCTAGACCCTAGACCCTAAACCCTAAATCCAAAACCCTAGACCCTAAACCTTATATGCTAAACCTTAAACTCTAAACCCTAAGCCCTAAACCCTAGACCCTAAACCCTTGAACCCTAAACACTAAGTCCTAAACCCTAGACCCTAGACCCTAAACCATAAACCCTAAACGCTAAACCCTAAAACCAAAAACCCTAAACCTTAAACCCTAAAACCTAAACCGTAAACCCTCAACCCTAAACTCCAAACCCTAAACCCAAACCTTGAAACACTAAACCATAAACCCTAGACCCTAAACACTAAACTCTAAACCCTATACCCTAAACGCTAAACCCTATACTCTAAACCCTATATCCTAAACACTAAACCCTAAACTGTAGACCGTAAACCCTAAACCCTAGACCCTAAACAATAATGTCTAAACCCTATACCCTAGACCCTATACTCTAAACCCTAAACCCTATACTCTAAACCCTATACCCTAAACCCTAAACCCTAAACACTAACTTGTAGACCGTAAACCCTAGACCCTAAACCCTAAACCCTTAAACCCAAAACCCTAAGTCCTAAACCATAAACCCTAGACCCTAAACCATAGATCGTAAACGCTAAACCCTAAACCTAAAAACCCTAAACCCTAAGACCTAAACCGTAAATCCTAAACCCTGAACCCTAAACTCTAAACCCTAAACCCTAAACCTTAAAACCCTAGACCCTAAGCACTAAACGCTAAATGCTAAACCCTAAAACCTAGACCCTAAACACTAAACTCTAAACCCTATACCCTAAACCCTAAACCCTATACTCTAAACCCTATACCCTAAACACTAAACTGTAAACCCTAAACTGTAGACTGTAAACCGTAAAACACTAAAATCTAAACCCTAAATCCTAAACCCTAAACCCTAAACCCTAAAAACTAAACTCTAAACCCTAAACCCTAAACCCTAAACCCTAAACCCTAAACCCTAAATCCTAAACCCTAAACCCTAGACCCTAAATATTCAAACCGAAAACCCTAAAGCCTAAATCCTAGAGCCTAAAAGTTAAACCCTAAAGCCTAAGCCCTATTTCATAAATCGTAAACCCTAGACCCTAGACCCCATACTCTAAACCCTAAACGCTAACCCTAGAACCCTAGAACCTAAACCCTAGACCCTAGACCCAAAAGCCAAAACCCAAAACCTAAAACTCTAAACCCTAAACCCTAAACCCTAGACCCAAAACCCTAAACCCACAACCCAAAACCCTATCCCCTAAACCCTAAAACCTAAACCATCAACCCTAACACCTAAACACTAACCCCTAAACCCTAAACCCTAAACTGTAGTCCCTAAACCCTAAACCCTAAGCCCTACACCCTAAACCCCAAATTGCAAACCCTAGACCCTAAACCTTAAACTCTAAACCCTAAACCCCAGCCCCTATACCCTAAACCCTAATCCCTAAACCTTAAACCCTTAAACCCTAAAACCAAAAACCCTAAACCCTAAATCCTAACTCTAACCTTAAACTATTAAACCCTAAACCCAAGACCTTAGAGCCTAAACCGTAGACGCTAAACCCTAATTGCTAGACCCTAAACAATAAATTCCAAAACCCAAAACCCTAGACTCTAAATCCTGAACCCTAGACCCTAAACCCTAATCCTTAAACCCTAAACCCAAAACCCAAAACTCTAGACCCTAAATCCAATACCCAAAACCCTAAATCCTAAACCCTAAACCCTAGACTCTGGACCTTAGACACAAGACCCTAGAGCCTAGACCCTAGAGCCTAAACCCTAAACCCTAAACCCTAAGCGCTAAACCCTAGACCCTAAACCCTAAACCCTAGACCCAAGACCCTAAACCCTAAACCCTAAACCCTAAACCTTAGACCCTAAACCATAAACCCTAAGTCCTAAACCTTAAACCTTAGAGCTTAAACCCTAAACCCTGAACCGTAAATCCTAAACCCAGAAACCTTACACCTTAAACTCTAAAACCTAAATGGTAAACCCAATACCCTAGACCCTAAGTCCAAGACCCTAAATACTAAAGCCTAAGACCTAAACTCTAAATACTAACACTGAACCCTAAATCCTAAACTTTAAACCCTAAACCCTAAATCCTAAACCCTAAACCCTAAACCCTAAACCCTAAACCTTAAACTTTATATCCTGAATACCAAATGATAGCCGCTAAACCTTATACCCTAAACCCTAGCCCCTAAATCCTAAACCCTAAATCCTAGATCCCAAACCCTAAACCCAGATCCTAAACCCTAGACGCTAAACCTTAAAACCTAAACCCTATAACCAAAACCCAAAACCCAAAACCCTAAACCATAATCCTAAGACCCTAGAACCTAAACCCTAAACCGTAAGCCCTAAACCCTAAACGCTAAACCCTAAGCCCTAAGCCCTAAACCCTAGACCATAAACACTAAACTATACACCCTAAACCCCAAAACCCTAAACCCTAGACCCTAAACCCTAGACCCTAGTCGCTAAACCCTAAACCCTAATCGCTAAATCCTAAACCCTAAACCCAAAAACCCTAAACCCTAACCCCAAAACCCTAAACCTTAAACTGTAAACTCTAAACCATAAACCTTAACGCTAAATCCTAAACCTTAAACCCTAAACCCTAAACCCTAAACCAGAAACCCTAAACACTTAACACTAAACCATATACCCTAGACACTAAACCATAAATACTAGACCCGAGCCCCTGAAACTTAAACTCTAAATCCTAGATCCCAAACCCTAAACACAAACCTTAAACCCTAGACGGTAAACCGTTAAACCTAAACCCTAGATCCTAAACCCTAAACCCTAGACCCTAGACCCAAGACCCTAGACCGTAAACCCTAAACCATAGACCTTAAACCCTAAACCCTAAATCCTAAATCCTAAACCCTAAAAACTAAAAACAAAACCCTAAACCCTAAACCCTAGACTGTAAACCCTAATCCCTAAACCTTAAACCCTTAAGCCCTAAAAGCCTAAAGCCTAAACCCTAAATCCTATCCCTAAGCTTAAACCCTAAAACCCTAAGCCAAAGCCCCATAGTCTAAACCGTAGACCCTAAACCCTAAACGATAGACCCTAAACAATAAACTCCAAAACCCAAAACACTAAACTCTAAACCTTAAACCCTAAACTCTAGACCTTAAACCCTAGACCCTAAATCGCGAACACTTGACCCCACACCCAGACCCACAAATGCTAATCCCTAAACCCTAAACCCTAAACCCTAAACTCTAAACCAAAAACCCTTAAACTTAGACCATAAACCCAAAACCTTAGACCCTAGAACCTAAACTACAAACCCTAAACCCTAAACCATATACCCTAAACCTTAAACCCTAAGCCCTAAGCCCTAAACCCTAAACCCTAGACTCTAGACCCTAAACACTAAACTCTAGACCCTAAAGCCAAAAACCCTAAACCCTAAACCCTAAACCCTAAACCCTAAACCCTAAATCCTAAACCGTAGACCCTAAACCCTAAACCCTAAACCCTAAACCTTAAACCCTAAGTCCTAAACTATAAACCCTAAATCCTAGACTCTAGATCCTAAACCCTAAACCCTAAACGCAAAACCCTAAACCCTAAACCCTAAAACTGTAAACCCTAAACCCTAAAACCTAGACAATAAATCCTAGACCCTAAACACTAAACCCTATACTCTAACCCTCAACCCTAAATCCTAAAGTTTAAACCCTAACTCCTAAACCCCAAACCCTAAACACTAAACCCTAAACCTATACCCTAAACAATAAACCCTAGATGCTAAACCCTAGACCATACCCCTAAACCCTAAATCCTAAATCCTAGATCCTAAACCCTAAACCCATACCCTAAACCCTAGACGCTAAACCCTAAAACCTAAACCCTATACCCCAAACTCAAAACCCAAAACCCTAAACCCTAAACCCTAAACCCTAAATCCCAAACCCTAAACACTAAACCCTAAACCTTAAACATTAGTCCCTAAATCCTAAACTGTAAGTCCTAAACCCCAAACCCTAGACCCTAGACCCTAAACCCTAAATGCTAAACTCTAAGCCCGAAACCCCAAAACCTTAAACCTTAAAACCCAAACCCTAAACCTTAGACCCTAAACCCTAAACCCTAACCCTGAACCCTAAATCCTGAACCTTAAACCCTAAATCCTAAACTCTAAATACTAAACCTTATACCCTAAACACGAAACCCTAAATCCAAGACCCTAACTAAAAACCCCAAACCCTAGACCTTAGACCCTAAACCCTAAACCCTAAACTCTAAACACTCAACCCTAAACCCTAAACCTTAGACCCTAAACGCTAAACCCTAGACCCTAAACCCTAAACCGTAAACCTTAAACCCTAAGTCCTAAACCCTAAACCCTAAATCCAAGACAATAGATCCTAGACGCTAAACCCTAAATGCTAAACCCTAAATCGTAAACCCAAAAACCCTATACCCTAAACCCTAAAACTTAAACCATTAACCCTAGACAATAAATCCTAGACCCTAAACGCTAAACCCTAAAACCTAAACCCTAAACCCTAACCTTGAACCCTAAATCCTAAACATTAAACCCTAAATCCTAAACTATAAACCCTAAACCCTAAGCCATATACCCTAAACACTAAACCCTAGACGCTAAACCCTAAACCCTAGACCCTAGCCCCTAAAACCAAAACCCTAAATCCTAGATCCCAAACCCTATACCCAGACCCTAAACCCTACACGCTAAACCCGAAAACCTAAACCCTATACGAAAAACCCTAAACCTTAAACTGTAAACCCAAGACACTAGACCCTAGACCCCAAACCCTAAACCCTAAACCGTAAGTCCTAAACCCTAAACACTAAACACTAAACCCTAAGCCGTAAGCCCTAAATGTTAAACCCTAAACCCAATACCCTAAACCCTAGACCCTAAACTCTAAACCCTAAACCCTAGACCCTAGACCCTAAACCCTAAACGCTAAATCCTAATCCCTAATCCCTAAACCTTAAAACCCTAAACCCTAAACAATAAAACCTAGACCCTAAACCCTAGACCCTAAACCCTAGACCCTAGACCCTAGACCATAAACCCTAAACCCTAAACCCTAAACCCTAAACTCTAACCCTGAACCCTAAATCCTAAACCTTAAACCCTAAACCCTAACTCTAAACCCTAAACCCTAAACCCTAGACCCTAGACCCTAAACCTTGAACTGTAGACCCTAAACCAAGAAACCCTAAACCATAATCACTAAACCCTAAACCTAAAACCATATAGCCTCAACCTTAAATGTTAAACCCTAAACCCTAAACCCTAAACCCTAAACCTTAAACCCTCAACCCTATACCCTAAACCCTAAACCGTAAATCAAAAAACCTAAACCATAAACCCAACCCTGAACCCTAAATCATAAACTTTAAACCCTAAACCCTAAACCCTAAACCCTAAAGTATAAACCCTAAACCCTAAACCCTATAACCTAAACACTAAACCCTAGATGCCAAGCCCTAAACCTTAAACCCTAGCCCTAAAAACCTATATCCTAAATCCTAGATCCCAAACCCTAAGCCCAAATCCTAATCCCTAGACGCTAAACCTAAAACCTAAACCCTATACCCAAAACCATAAACGCTAAATCCTCAAACTTAAACTCAAGACCCAAGACCATAAACCCTAAACATTAAACTGTAAGCCCCAAAACCCTAAACCCTAAATCCTAAGCCCTAACCATAAATGCTAGACCCTAAACACAATATTCTAAACACTAGACTCTACGCCCTATACCCAAAAACACTAAACCCTAAACCGTAGACCCTAAACCCTACACCCTAAATGCTAAACCCTAAGCCCAAAAACCCTAAACCCTAAACACTAAAACTTAAATCCTAAACACTATACCCTAGACCCTAAACACTAAACCCTAAACACTAAACCCTAAACCCTAACCCTGAACCCTATATCCTAAACCTTAAACAATAAACCCAAAACTCTAAACCCAAAATGCTAGACCCGAAACCCTAGACCCTATACCTTAAACCCTGATCCCTAAACCTTAAGCCCTAAATCCTATACCCTAAACCCTAGACCCCAAACCCTAAATCCTTAGACCCTAGAGCCTATACCCTAAACCCTACACCCCAAACCCTAAATCCTTAAACCCTAAACCCTAAACCCTAAACCCCAAACCCTAAACTCTAAACCCTAGAACCTAAACCATATACCCTAAACACTAAACCCTGAACCATTGATCCTAAATACAGAAACACTAAACCCTAATCCGTAACCCGAAAACCCAAAACGCTAAATCCTAAACGCTAAACCCTAGATTCTTGACCCTAGACCCTAGAGCCTAAACCCTAAACCCTAGACCCTAAACCCTAAACCATATACCCAAAACCCTAAACTCCAAACTCTACCCTAATCACTGAACCGTAGACCTTAAACCTAGAAACACTAAACCCTATTCCCTAAACCCTAAACCCTAAATTCTAAACCCTAAACCCTAAAGTCTAAACCCTAGACCCTAATAGTTAAAACCCTAAACCCTAAACCTTAAAAGCGAAACCCTAAAGCCAAAACCCCACATCATAAACCCTAAACGCTAGACCCTAGATCATAAACCCTAGACTCTATACCCTAAACCCTAAAATCCTAAAACCTAAACCTTTAAAGCAAAACCCTATACCCTAGACCCTAAACCCTACACCTTAGACCCAAACCCAAAACCCTAAACCCTAAATACAAAACCCAAAACTCTAACCCTAAACCCTAGACCCTAAACCCTAATCCCAAACCCCTAAGCCCTAAACCCTAAACAGTAAGCCTTCAAACCCCAAAACCCTAAACCCTAAGTCCAAAACCCTAAATTCTATACCCTAAACCCTAGACCCTAGTCCCTAAACAAACTCTATGCCCTAATCCCAAAAACGCTAAACCCTAAACCCTAAACCTTAACCCCAAGACCCTAGACCCTAAACCCTAAACCCTAAATTGTAAGCCCTAAACCCTAAACCCTAAACCCTAAGCCCTATGCCATAAACGCTAAACCCTAAACCCTAGACCCTATACCCTCAACACTAAACTCTAGACCCTAATCCCAGAAACCTTAAACCCCAAACCCTAGACCGTAAACCCTAAATCCTAAAACCTAGATCCTAAACCCTAAACCCGAAACCTTAGACCCTAAACCCTAAACCCTTAAACCCTAAACCCTAACTCCTAAACCCTAAACCCTAGACCTTAGACCCTAAATCCTAAACCCTAAAAGCTAATCCCTAAACCCTTAAACCCTAAACCCCAAACCCTCACACCTAAACTGTAAACTGTAAACCCTAAACCCTAAACCTTAAAGCCCTAAACCTTAAACCCTAAACCCTAGACCCTAAGCCCTAAACGCTAAACCATAAACCCTAAAACCTAGACCCTAAACTCTAAACTCTTGCTCTAGACCCTAAACCTTAAACCCTAGACCATAAACCCAAGACCCTAAACCCTAATCCTAAACCTTAGACATTAACCCGAGACCCTATATCCTAAACACTAAAGCATAAGCCCTAAACCCTAAACCGTAGACCCTAAACCCTACGCCCTAAACCCTAAACCCTAAACCCTAGACCCAAGACTCTAGGCCCTAAACCCTAAACCCTGAACCCTAAACACTAGACCCTAGACCCTAAACCCTAAACCCTAAACCCTAAACCTTAAACCCTAAACCCTGAACCCTTAAACCTAAACCTTAAATCGTAAACCTTAAACCCTATAACCTAAACCCTAAACCCTAAACCCTAAACTCTATACCTTAACCCCTGAACCGTAGACCCAAAATCCACAAACCCTAAACCGTAATCCTTAAACCCAAAACCCAAAACCCTAAATCCGAAACCCTAAACCCTAGACCCTAGACCCTAGAGCCTAAACCCTAAACGGTAATCCCTAAACCCTAAAATCCTAAACACTAAACCCTAAACCCTAAACCGAAAACCAGAAACCGAAAACCGAAAATCCTAAACCCTATACCCCAGAGCGAAAACCCTAGACCCTAAACCCTAGACCTTAGACCCGTAATCCATAAACTCTAAACCCGAAACCCAATACCCAAAACTTAAACCCTAAACACTAAACCCTAGACCCTAGACCCTAAACCCTAGATCCTAAACCTTGAACCGTAGACCCTATACCCTGAAACCCTAAACCCTAATCCCTCAACCCTAAACCTAAAACCCTAAACTCTAAACCCTAAACCTAAAACCCTAAATCCTAAAGCGAAAACCCTAAACCCTAAACCTAGACCCTAGAC